>CP092872.1:30573673-30593425 GCA_030710605.1 Cordylochernes scorpioides
GGTGAGAAGAGTGATTGGAAGATCGGACTGGGAAGTCCTTGGTCCCATAGAAGACCAGCGCCCACTGGAACAGGGTTCCAGAAGTGAGGGAAAGATGAGAGCCCTCATTGGCCACCACCAGGGTCCAGGTGCCCTGCGGAGCCTCTCCCCAGAAGTGGACACTGAGGAAGGGCCAGTCAGTCAGGGCATGCTGGTCTGTGTCATAGGGCCGTGGCAGCAACAGGCTGGACCTGGTGCCACTGGGGGACACCAGCTGGATGTGGAGGCTGCCCCGTGGGTGGAAGTTGAGAGAGAGCACCACCTGCACGTGCTCCAGGAAGTTGACCTCGGAGGTGGTGTCTCTGCACCCGTCCGTGTTGATGGACACCTCCAGTGGGGTGTGGGGCTGGATGACCCTGTCAGCACCCTGCCATCAGCCAATCTGCTTGCCTGGTCTTGCTCTCTCACTCACCAGTGGTCCGAGAAGACCTGAGTCCTGCAGACCACCTGAGGTGGCACTGTGGACCAGGACTTGGCCAGGTTCACCATAGCTGCAGCATCCATCATTCCATAGCCAAACTTGTGGCTGAAGTGTCGGCCCACTCCATTGGTGGACCAGCCTTCTACGTGGAGCAAGGGCTGGGGGCGGGAGGTCATCACTGTGAGGTGCTGCATATCTCGCCACGTCAGGTTGGGACTGTCACACAAGTCATACTTAGCAAACCAATAATTAGTTTGTGTAAAAGACGTATATAACTAATATATACCAAGAAATAACCTACTTGGCTTCAAGAGCCAGAGCACAGATGCCAGCCGCCAGAGGAGCCGAGGCAGAGGTCCCGGTGTGAGACTTGGTGCACAGCCTGGAGATGTCAGGGTTCTTGTTCTTGCCCAGCTGCTTGAAGTAGGAGGTGTCCATGTCCACAGTGACCTGGGAAGCAGCAGGCCTCAGCCAAGTGGGAGCAGAGTGGAAGGAAGGGCACCTACCACACTGAGGTCCTGGCCGAAGGTCCCGGAGCTGTAGGTAGAAGCCAAGGTAGAGGAGCACTCCTCCAGGTACCAGGGCTTCTGGCCCTCCTGTGTAGCACTGCTGATAGACAGGGTGTAGATGGAGTTGGTGTAGCCATCACAGTTGCAGTTGTCTTTGAAACGGCCTCCATTGCCAGAGGCCCACACAAAGATGGAGCCCTTGCCTCCTCTCCCCTGCTGGATGCCTTCAATGAAGGCCTGCTTGGCCAGCCTGCCGGGTCCATCCACAGTCTTGCCATCATCCTCTGGGCCCCAGGAGGCACTGTAGATGTGGATGTGGTCCCTGTTCAGACTGAGGGCTCGGGCCTCCACCTCATCTGTCACTGTTCCGTCCAACATGCGCACACCTATGCACCAACTTTAAATACCCATCAAAGCAGGTGAAGTAGGAGCCAATTACCTCCGATGCTGGCATTGAAGGCTATGCCAATCCCACAGAATTCATTGAAGGCTGTGGCCGCAACCTCTCCAGCACATCTGGTACCATGCCTAGAAACCAAGAGATTACAGAATGTTGGGGGAATGAAGGAGAACTTTACTTGTTCTTGTTGTCATCCTGGGGCGACGGGTCATCATCATTGCCATTGATATCTGTACTGGCCAGTGGATCCTGACACAATACATGGGGGTCAAACATCCAAACACAACTAACATTTTTTATCTGAACCCAAGCTTTTAAATCCTACAACTCTGTTGCTAATTGAGTAGTTACAGAAAAAAAAAAAAAAAAAAAACTTACATAGTTTTGGATGAGATCCGGATGGTTGGTCTGAATGCCATCATCCAGAATGGTGACCACAACCCCCTTGCCTGTGTAGCCCGCCTCCCAAGCCGGGAGGACATTCATGTCATAGCCATCTCTGGCCCCGTGGCTCTGGCATCAACAAGTTGGTTACTACCACTGAACAACAGCACATTATAGTGGGAAGACAAGGTAATAAGACAAAATCCAATTTATTTGGATTTGGTCTTATCACCTTGTGTTTATAATCTATGAATCCAAATTGATCCTTATCATTTATAGGGGGAAGAGGAAAGTTCTACACAAATGGAATTATATATTGCCACACCTTCACTTTACTATCTGTCCACACCAAAGCCTTCATAGATTCAAAACTATGAATTATCCTGTCAAATTCTTGAAACCACCAAATGATGATTTGTTGCAGTTCAACAAAAGATTATCACACAAAACCCAGTAATTATTTCCCAGAAAAGCCAAGCAGTGGGAAGGGTGCCAAGAAGATTGATAACTTGACAAGGCCACTCCCTAGAAGCCCTCTCCCAGAAAGGCGTAAATAGGACTGTAGGTGTGGAGAGGGTGGCCAGCAATTGATAGCACCTAAACCTTTTTTGTATGTTATCTCCATGGCTTAAAAAAAAAAATGGCAGCATAAGTGCCAAGGGAGAAAGCAAGTTTTCTTCTTTCTTATCCCAGTATCTAAAATTAGACAAAGGCCACTTCATGATGAGGGAAATGTACATCTTCCATTGATTAAAAAAATTGAAAGCAATTACTATAGCATTCCAACTTAGCTACAGATGAGAACACTCCTAATAAGGAGAAAAGGGCATCTTTGTTGGTGACCCTAACATGGATTCAGACACTGCTTACATTTAATGGTAATGTTGCCATTCACCCAGTATTGCCTCATCCACTGCCTGGTAGCATTTCTCCAGAGCAAGTCTATTTGATTCTATTCATTCTATAGTTTCACCTATTGCCACAGATGCATTGTGAGCTCACAGCAGAACTCTGCCAAAATGTCTCCAAAGTGAGGAAATTTCAATGCTATTCTATTCTATAGAACCCACAACTTCCATATAAATCATTTGAACCTATCCTATAAAGTTTAATGGTTCAATGCAAAGGAATTTGTAAAAAAAACAAAAAAACAAGGGTGAACAAATTTTTTTCATTCTTAAATATGATTTGGTCCAATTAGTTACCATACTAAGAATTGTATTTAGGAACTGGAAAAGCTTGTGTCTTATGAAGCCTTAAATTGAAGACTTAATTGTGTGGAGAGTAGGTAAGTGTACATTTATAGCTTCAGAGGATAACCTAAATACATGGAAAGTGCCAGTCACATAACTAGGTGCTGTGTGTCACTAAGCAAGCCTCCCATATAACAGCTGTGTGTTTAAAGGAAGGAAGGTGTAGGGTGACCAGAGAGGAAGTGTGGAAAACTTTACTTTGGAAACAAGAGCCAGTGGTTGGCTGATTTGACCATTGATTACCTACCCTAAGTGGACTAATCCAATAAAACTCCTGAGGATTCATTTTGAATCATAATAGAATAGCACCATTTCCATGGTTGGCTATCATGACATTTAACTTGTGTTCTAGGCAATTCTTTTCATCTCTAAATACCTTTTAATTCAAGACTATTGGATTATCTTTTCCTTGGTCTGCTTCTGCCTTCATTCCACTGATCCCAACAGATATACCATTTGAATTCAAATGTTTGCAGTTTCCTGTGTGAATCATTTTTGCAATGACTATCAAGTGTGTGGACAATCCATGCTTCTCACATGGACAACTGTATCTAGTCAGGTCATACGTCAGAAAACCTGATTTATTCATGTATTTCTTAATTTATAATTAATTAGAACTTAATTCCATCTGGTATCACAGCAGGAAATAAAATAAAAAAATCATCTACAAGCACTAGAACAAATATCCTGAGTTGAATCATTTCAATTTCCTTTCTTCTTGGAACTCAGCAATGTGTGACGGGTAAGCTGATTAAGAGTCGGCACTGATTAAGAGTGGAAAGAAGGCTGAAGTTGGAACGTGATTTAACAAACAAGGTGTGATGTTAATCTTGGCACTACATTTTAGAACAAGCCTCATGTGGTCGGAGGAGACATTCAGGAGTTATCAGAAGACTGGAGAGGAATTTTGCCATGTTTGGCTTCGAGGAAGGCAGTGTTATGACAACATCTGAAGATGTCTTAAACTGTCCCTAATCTGTGGACCAAAGGGCAAATGGGCCAATCAGGAAGCCCAGCTGGCAGCGTTGACAGTGTTGTTGGATAATCTCCCTGTCTGCTACTTGTTTGTCCTCCATAAGGCACAAAAACAGAGATCCTTGTTGATCCTGCATGTTCAATTGATACAGCAGCAGTGATGTAACAATATTTATATAAGGATCGTTCAAAGGCCTCTTTATCTCATTATAACTACTAATAATATTTCATAAAGTTATCAAGTTGATGAATGTACAGTTTAAATAAATATAGGCTATTCAAAGCCCACACAAATTAAACTAATATCTAACTAATTTACATTTTCTATAATAGCAAAATGATAACAATGATATATTTTAAAAATATATACTACTCTAACAATAATCATTAGGCAAGTTTTCACTCGGATAAAACCTGGGTGAAGCTGGGAACATTCGCTAGTTTTCCAATAAATCTTCATTACTCTATCTGTCCACATTTGATCTTGAGGATTCTTCTAGCAAAAGAGATGTCAAAGTAATTCATTTTCTGCTTTAGTTGTTTGGTCATTGTTCGAGCTTCACACCCATAAAGAAAAATTGACCAAAAGCAAAACATTTGAGCATTCTGTTCCATTTTGAAAGCCAAGAGATAATAAAGTTTCTCTAAAATTAAAATAGAAAAGATTATAAGAGACTGATGTAATAGATGGTTAGTAATTCATCTTGGCTGTGATGAGATCAGGGTAGGGGGTTGATTGTGAGAGGTTTTACTGTATACTGCAGGCAACCTCAAAAGTTTTTTTTGTGAAATTTTAAAGTCAGGGGTTTAATGTTGCACACACAAAGCCACTCGAATTGTTGGTTACTTAGTAGCAAATATTGATTTTGGTAACATGTTAGGAGAAATTACATTGGATGGTAAGTTTACAGTCCTGATCCCACTGCCTCTATGTATTGTAAGGCCAACAGCAACCAATGTGATTAGGCCACAATATTATGTCAAGTAGCAACAGTGGACAAATGTGCACAGAAGCAGTTTGAATGAATGCAGGACAATGCTGCTGGCACCAATGTTACCCACAGTTTTCCTATTGCTGACTGGTTAGGCCAGGTGTTGTATATAACCAGGTTGTTTACTAAGGAAACAAGTCATCATGCCTGCTCAACATATTGCTGGGCCAAAATATTCTGGATGTAAAATCTGGTTACAATAGAGCATCTCTCCAAGTGTCCTTTAGAGAGAGGTTTCCTTTTACTGGAGAGCAGCAGATTGTTAACCCTTAATTGGACGGGTTTGGGTAGATTCTGCCCATGCATAAACTTAATTTAGGAAAAATATATATTTTTCGTTTACCTAGAGCTACCAGCTTTCGTGTATTCTAATTTTACCGTGATACAAACATTTTCCACATCCATCATTTATAAATTTCAGTCTTGGGAGGGAGATTAAATTTGCATGTGGGGGCGGATTCTGCCCATCCCGTCCAGAAGCGTGAAAATTTTTCGTGTCAGTGTTAGCTCGTGGCTCATACTTGAGTCTCTATCTTCCGCTATTTTTAGCTTCCTTTTTATAAAATAACACTTATTTCTTTGGATAAGTAGAATAATCAATCAAGTCAACAGAGAGAACTATCCCTGCCAACCCAAATTATATATGTGTTTTAGAGATTAGTCGACCACACTTTGGAAGAAATATTCCAGCAGACAATTGATTCACTTCAGTAGAATTAGTTGATAAGTTGAAAGAACATGGCCTTACATATTTAGGAAGGATGAGAAAGAACAAACCTTAGATTCACCACAATTTCAACCGCAACCTAATAGAGAATCAGGAAAATCTATTTTTGGTTTCTCTGGAACAATCACTTTAGTCTCCTATGTTCCCAAAAAAAAAAAAAAAAAGAAAGAAAATCAGTAATCAGATTGATAAAAAGGGTAAAAAAGAAAGGGGTAATTTTATTGTTGATCTTGGGAGAGCATTGACTGATGAACAACTGGCCACACGTAATCTCAATTCTCTCCCACTGGAATTAGAGACGATAATTCAAGAAGAATTATGGTTCAAGTAAACCAAGTGAAACTACGATGCCACAACAATCTGATACTCCAAAAAAGTGCTACAAATGTCCATAAAAAAATGCAGGAAAAAATAAAAATCCTTTGTTTTGTATGTCAACAAAGCGTTTGCAAAAACATTTCTTAAAAATTTGTGAAATCTGTAAATAGATTATATTCAGAATTTTTAAAAGTCAAAATCTGTATGTTAACATTTGTATCAATTAAATATATATTTTAAATATTTATTTCAATCATTATTTAGCGCTTATATTTCATAAAGTCACATAGGTGGGTTGAATCTACCCAACCTGTCCAGTTACGTAAGAAAAATCCACCCGTCCAGTTAAGGGTTAAAAATGGTAATTTAGGGGATGTAAACTTGTGTAGAGGTGTGGGTTCCCAAAAAGAACTCACCAGGTACCACTGCTGGGAGTAGAGGGGATCAGTGACGTGGGAGAAGGACAGTTCCCGCTTCACTCTCCGCTTGGCATGCTGCTGCTCCACCCACAGAATCTACAACACACGCCATTTAGGATAGGACTGTCTTTGGCAGCCTGCCATCATTCTGGTGTCCAATTGAGAGAGAAAGTATTTTGATGACCCTCCAGTACAAGTCTCTGGCAGACCTCCTCCATTGGTTGTCCTTGCATGGCCAGTTATATCATGATGCTATATTGGGCTGAGATAGGTCAAGCCCTTCTATATTTACTGGAATAAATGATTATTGAATTAATTGAAATAATTTATATATATTTTTTTTTTCTGAAAATAGAGCAATCCATACTTAAAATCATTAGATAGTAAAAAGGCATATATTGGATTGAATAAAAGATTTATTTGCGTTCAGCCAGCCGAAATATTGGCAAATATATCTTTTATTCAATCCAATATATGCTTTTTATTATCTAATATATACATATATATATTAAAAATAGAAGAGAGCATATTCTGACAGCTCACATGAACATTTTAGATAACCGAGCGCCATCTAGTGGAACAAAAATAAAATAAAATTTTCTTATTTTTCACATATGGTATATATGGTAATTTAGGCCAACAAACCCATATTGTATATAACTTATGACAAGATTTTAATGTTGTATAATAGAAACACATCTGTAAATGATTATACGCATTATTGACATGTGTCTTTACATCATCATATGTAATGCAATTTGTACAAACAGGATAAATAAATAAAAATCTGTAATAGATTAAGAGTTGAGCTAAGCAAGAGATAGAAGTCATAACGTCAAAATCGAGATAGATTTAGAATTCCCACAACAAGGTCTAAAAATGGGCCAGACCACCCACACTTTTGACATCTGGTGGAATGCAAAGCCCCCTCTCACATCTGGTGACATGCTAAGCCCCCTTTCTCAGAAACGGCCCCTGTCGCATAAGGCCCCCCGTCTTAACCTATAAATACAGTCACTTCACAGTCACTTGACAGTTAGTTCACCCTCAGCGCAAGCTCACGTCGGTTGTCACCAAGGTCCTCCTCATTCACCATGTAGACTAGTAAGGACTCTTCTATCTCCATCTTTCGCTCCTAGCTCAACTTTTATCTGTGCACGGAACTTTCTTAGTGCAACTGTGTCTTCGTTTTTTGTGTGGACATTCCCAAGCTTTCCACTCTGCCTCGACCACGACTGCCTGTACTCTGTGAGAACTTTTAAAGGACTTACAAGGTGCAGAGAGGTACTGGAAAACTCCCCATCCTGACTGTTCCTCTCGGTCAACACAGTATAGCGAGAATCAACACTTTATCATCACAAAGATAGTCGACAGGATTCTACAAGAGGTTACCAGGACTTCAACTTATTTCGTATATCTAAATACAAAACTATTTTAGACGCGTATGATTCTTTTTAAAATAAAACAATTTCTACTGCCCTTACTGCAATGGAAAAATTAATGGGAGGGCCTGGCTCATCAGTGGTGAACCCTCCTAGCGGTTTCGCCAGTTTAATCTACCATACTGCTGTTATATTGCATTTTTGGACCTTCCTTTTATAGTGATACTGATGCAAGACTCTTCGAATGGGTATTTTAGATGAACTATGGACATAAGCTTTTAGGACAGCAAAATTACATATAATTATAAATATATAATATGCTTCGAGCAATCGCTCTTCCGCAAATATCAATTTGCGTCTTTTATTTGAACAATTATATTATATTATAATAGTCTAAAATAGTTTTGTATTTTGATAACAGGTGGCGCGCTAGTGCATCATAATATTTATATATCTATAATAAATTTTGAAAAAATAATTTAGTGAATTATTGAAAAGTAGAGAATAAATCAATTTACTTTTATAATAATTTTGCAAGAAATGTCAACTTCCGTGTACCAACATAGCTATCACAGGTATATGCTTAAAACCCTAATGGCTAGACTATTAGTTTGTATGCTTTGCTATATCCTATCTATTGAGCCATATTATGCTGGACTACAGAGATGTAAGATGGGTTTAATGAACTTCAGTAGAACCTCCTATAATTGTTGAGCCAAAATGTCTTAGGGAGAGGTGTCTTCTTACCAGAGAGCTGCTGGATAATAAAAATGGTAATTTTGCAACTGAAAACTGTCCTTTGTAGAAGTGTCCTTTAGTGCAAGTGTCCTCTCATTCTACTGTATTATACAAATCTTTGTTGAGGTTTCGTACAATATATAACAAATAGTGGGGATCTAATAATGCTTGATGAATTAAAAAAATGGAACAAAAACTTTTTTACATAATTTAGAGAGAAACTGAATAATCAAATGATATTCAATTTTGCAGAAGTTGTTGTTCACATATGTGGTAAGAGCCATCCATTTAACACAAGGAGAGGAACTAGCTTATTTCCTCTACCCAAGTGGACTTGGTCCTGGCAGTTGGAAAGATAACACCACTTCCTGTTTGCCCTCCTCCACTTGCCAAGTTAATTTTTACAACATTTTTATTCCTTGATCTACCAAGACTCTCCAAATCTTTCCTCCCTCGACAAATTTATAATTAGCAAACACTATATACAGTAAAATCCCTCTATAGTGAACCCCATGTATAGTCACGGTTTGGTATTTTTTTTTTTTTTAAACCATAGAAACAGGAAAAGGCTACCTCATAATAATAATTTTTTAAAAAGCCACTTATTTTAATTCCCTAAATTGACCAATTTCCTTACACATTAATGCTGAATAATAATAAGTCATTTGATGATAGGGTCTTCTTATCATTAAAAAACATATCGTATATTTAAACTGTATAAAAATGACACTTTTAGTATGTCACATATCTTCCAATTAGTTAGAGCCGATACCTTATAAGATCCTACCCTCCTATTAAAATGTACAACGTTTCTATTTACTACCGCCCCCATATTTGGTATATATGCTATATCTTTATTAATAATACCTGTAAACCCCTATTTGTATTTAAACTAAAATTGGTGACGTCAAAATAAAGATCCAAAGAGCGGTCAGCTGGGGACAGAGGAGGAAAATGCCAACGCCCAGACAGATGGGCCCCCCTCCCTCCAGAGATTTATATAGACAACCCCTGTAAACAGGACAGGTTTTGGCAGGGAGTCAGCGGCAGTATGTTCTAGAGTGTGGTCTTCGGCAGACGGCTTCTGTCTCTGGCAGTCTCTCCATGTCTCGGTGATAGGCATCCAAGTTGGTGTCATGGCCTCTACCTCTGTCCCGTGGGCTGTCCCCGATCACTCTTGGTGCTAACATCTATCCCTGCCTCTGCTTCTTGTTGTCCGCGTGTGGAAACAACATCAACACTCGCCTCACGTACACGACTGCTAGCTTATCCATAAGTCGGCAGGAACATTTGCAACAATATTACATACATGTACCTCTATGTCCAATTTAAAACTCAAGACAAATCCTAGGCAAAGCTTTAAAATATATTGAAAGTTATAAAATTATTTGAAACATATCCTTCCTCCTATTATATAATACAAAGTTTACTTGAAAAATGTCTCTAATACCTCGTTGCTGAAAATAACTCTTTAAGCATTTTTCCTTTCATATAGAGTTAAGTATTTTCTTCCATTTCCAATTTCCACATATTATTTTGAAGTGTAGATTTCATTTTGCTTTGAACCTGTCATGCAAACCATTTCTGACTTTAAAATCACCATAGTTCTTGGCATTTTTTTTTTTTGCATAATGAGCCCATTTATTTGGAGTTTTTTTTAGGCTAGGTTAAACTAGCTATAGCTTCTAAAAGTTGAGGTTGATTCCTCTTTGTAGCATTTTTTAATAATCTTCTATTTTTATCTCTTATAATAGAAGAGTTACAGTTCATATTTTAACATGTTCTGAAACTTTGCCTGGGTTGTTTCACTTTGAAAAGTTTTGATAAGGGTTTTTCTAGTAATAGCTTTTTTTAGAACACCTTTCTTTACTTTTTTTTTCCCCTTTATTTTTGAAGTTATTTGCATTTTATATTTCAAATTTTATGAATGCAAAGATATTCAATTTAATAAAAAGTATAATGTGTAAAAATGCTTATAACATGCGGAAAAATAGAACGCAAAAATGAAAACAAATAATACCAATAAATTTATTATTTTGAAATCATGAACTGGAACATGCTCAAAATTTTGTCTATTTTAAAAATGTATTAACTATAATTTTAGGTTTGTTATTTTAACAAGGGTAATTTTAATGGAATGGAATTGAGGATTACCTTACGTTTGTTATAAGGGAAGGTTCCCTATATATCCCGAGTTCATATTAGCAAGTACGGTACATCTTAAAAAATGAAACTGCTCTATAAAACACTCTGGCCCCACCCCACCTCAGGCTAGTTTGTGACAATATGTACCACAACACCTCTCCCTCCTTTGGTACATGACAATACCTAGCTATATATAACCATGTGTTTATGAGGATTAAGTAGTGGTGAAATTCTGGGAAAGGCAGCGACAAGATAAAAGTTGCCGCCGACAGCTAATTAAGACATGTGATAGCAGCGTCAACCATTTCCTCAGCCACCTTGGCCTTGAACCTCCTCCACACCAGACAATCTCACACTTCTGATGGGTGGAAATCTTGCTGAGAGGAAATTGATCTATAAAAGTATTGGACGCCTCTTCCGTCAAAGCTGGGATTGTGGCATTGTCACAGACCCAAGGCCGACGGTGGTGTCTAGTTTTCATGTTTATTTTGACGGGGAGAGACCCCTATGCTTTTAGAGATCAATTTCCTCCTGGTAAAATTTCCTGTCTATATTTTGACCATAGATTTGGCCTAACCACTTTGCCAGCTAAACACCTCTTTGGCAGATTGTGAAGATTTCATTAGCTCCCGTGTGGATCTCATGGAATAAAGTCCGCCCTAGGCTGATGAGGGCCATTAGCCCAAAACCACTGTCTCTAGGTGGATGCTTCTCAGTTTTCCAAAGCTGGTGTTGTGGCTTTGTCACCAATCTGAGGCCGCTAGTTTGTGGTGACGGTCAATAGATGGTGTCTAGTTTAGATTTTTATTATGATGGGAGAGGCGCCCTATACTTTTATAGACTTTGACAGAGTTACACATTTTTGATTAATTGTAAATCACCAAGATCTAGATGACAGATAAAACAATTTGATGAGTAGAACAGTGAAATCTCGCTAAAATGTGAACAAACTGAATCCCCACTTTTTTATTTTAAAAATAAGTGAACTAGTAGCCAAAGGTTGTCCCATTGTTTACTATATAAATTATAGAGAGTGAATTCACACCAGGTAACAAGAACACATATTGAGGTTTTAGTAAGAGCATCCATAGGGGTATAAATCATTTGGTAATATTATGTATAAATAATATTTGCATGCCCCCCTCTCTCTGAGGTATAGAATGGACTAAAACACCAACTTTGATACATGACTGAGCAATATGGAGAAGTTATCCATTTCAACTAACTATACCTTTCTTTTACCCATAGTCTGATAATAATGCTGAAACCAAGACATATCATTTATAATATTTTAATTTTAAACACAAGGGGGGTAATAAGACCGAATCCAAATAAATAAATAGTGTGTGACATTTAAGTAACAGCGTTATTACCAAAACATCACACACTATTTATTTAGATTTGGTCTTATTACCCGGTGTTTAAAATCTATAACCCAAATTGTGCCTTATTATTTTTAATTTTCTTCTGTATCAATTTGCTCCCATCAGGGTGGAGTAGGGTGAAGTAGGATGCTGCAGAGGGCAGCCTTGCCTCACCCCAATGAAAAGTGGGAAGGTCTTGGTGTGTACATCTTTGATTTGGATGAAGGCATCTGCCTCCCCTGCAGGAGTAGTTCCTGTTCAGAATGTCAAATGCTGACTTCAGGTCCTGAGAGATGACAGCCAGCAATGTGTCATGTCTCGCTGCTTAGGTGACTTTATCGGACACTCGCGCAATGTTTCAGGAAGATTACTGTCCTGGCACAAGGTGTGCTAGATGGCCCATTCGCACACTGCTGAGGTTGTTTGTTGGGAGGCTGATTGGATGAAATGGCTGTAGATATCTGTACTGATATCAGTTAAGTAAACAAGCAAAGAAAGATATAGTACTGATATATAAGAACAAAAATAAATAATGTAATTTTCCAGTAGAACCATGAAATAATAATGTTGTCATGGAAACGTCCCATATAATTTAATAACTTGGTTTACAATTTTGATCTTGCGATTTCAATGCCCAATTTGTACCTCGTCACACATTGAGATTGGTTTGTTATTTAAATAATTGGTTTAAAATTGATAGGAGAACACCTGGAGCTATATATATGTATAGAGATTGAAACTACTTTTATTACATTATTCATATATGTGAATATATATGGCTTAATGCAAAAATAAATGACAAAAATAATTAAATAAGCATATATAAAGGGTTAAAAATATATATAAATATGAAAGAATTGATAAATACAGTTATATATAATTTCTTCCTAGCCATCTTTCTCCACCATAAGGAAAAGACTCCATCAACAGCCAGAGTGGGCCGGTGGCTGGCATTGACCATCTCAAGACCAAGATGGCACTTGTAGATGGTAGACTTGGCTGTTGTCTTCATTGCCTCGGGGTGGAGGATGAAGTCAGGCCTGAATATCCAGAGGCACTTCGCAGGAGGCAAACACCTCCTGGAGCAGGGGTCGGCAACTCCAATATCTGTGGTCAGCGACCTGTCACTGGACGATGATTCTCAGTGTGATTGCTGGAGTTCCTGCAGGAGGCAGAGGGTGGCCTTGAGCTGCACATGACCTTTCCTTGATTTGCTCTCAACCTTATCAGGGCTTTATCTGCAGCAGCTATCTTCATCAATTCCTTTACTTCTATCACATTGAGGGGGATGAAAACCCTGATGGGCTGTAGTCACTTGGTTGGGTTACTCTAAAAAGGTTGGACCCAGGAAAAAATATAGGGTCATTGAAGTTTTAAAAGCTACTCAATGTAGATTTTCATCCTTGGTTGCCAAAAATGGAGTTTAGACCCTGAAGTGGGATTTGATGTGTTCTCATAAGTGTGAAGAGATTTAATTCAATAGAGGAGTTTCACACTAAATGGCTTCAATAGTGGCTATATATATCCTGATGGGTGTGCCTCATTAGATTTCTAGTACAGCTAATCTAGGAGAACTGTCTTGATATAGCAATGCTTGGATCATTGGATTCATCTCATCTAGTAAATACAAAGTTAGTCTTCATTAATCTATCGCTGAAATTTTCACACATTCATATTTCTACAGACCTTATACTGCAATGAATAATAATTGAATGAGGGAGGGCATGGCTCATCAGTGGTGAACCCTCCCAGCAGTTTACCTCCAGACCACTCTACCATTGTACTAGACAGAATTTCTTATATAGCCTGCTGCTGCATTTGTTATAATATACAGTGGAAAGAACTATGGACTTCTAGGACTGTAGAAATTAATGCAGTATAGGTTCTGTAGATATAGCTTTTAGCTATATGTATTTTAAAAAAATTGCATTAAAAAATGATGTTTCAAAGTTAAATGTATTTATAACACTCTCCATTGCCTCAGTCACTGTATTTATAAAATAAAAGTTAAATGGCTACACTCAGAGAGAGAAATCTGGTGATTTATCGATGTCATAAAACACGACTTGAGATGCCATTTATTTGTCACGACAGTAAAACATTGTTTAGATGAAAAACTTGATATTTTTTAGTTAAAAAAAAAAAAAAAATTAAGGAAATGTTAAGAAAAATCCCATTGCACGTAAATTAGAAATTCAATGGTAAAATAAATTTAAAAGGCCCCTGGATCTGTAAATAAGAAAAACATTTAAAAAATAATAATTTTGAGGGACTACTCTCTCTTTATCAATTTATTGCCAGCATTCTCCAGTAGCAGTCCAACCTTTCCTCAGTGGATTCTGGCAGCTTGGTACTTTCTGAATGCGTTTGCAAACAATTAGAGCTTGGTTGTGCAAAGTGTTTCTTGAAAGAGAGAATAGTGTTATGACAATGCTTGAAAGAAAGTTTCAGCATTGCCGTGGTGCCAAGCAGGGTCAGTTCAACCATATGTGTGTACTACAAGAGTGGACAGAAGAAGCCCATCTGGCTGTTGTTTACAGCAGCTGCTGGAGGATGCTCCCAGTCTGTTACTTACTTTGTTATTCTTAATGCACGAAAGTAGAGTCAAACATTGATCTTTACTGATCTCGAGTGTTTATTTGGCTATCTGACATAACAGGCAGCGCAACAAAAATATTGAAGTATAGAATTGTAAAATTCTATAGTGCCATCTCTACAATACAGAAGTCAGCCATCATGAGAATAATTTTTATCTTGTTCTGAGTAATTCTCTTCATATCTTCTAATTCCAGATAATTGAACAACCTTTTGTTGGTCTACATCTCCCTCCATTCTTTTCAAGTGTGGCCAATAAATGATTCTTTGATGATCATCCGAGTGAGCACATGTCCTACAAACTTCCCCTCTGATTACTTCATTCAGAAGGCTATACTCTCTATCTTCTCTCAACCCATTCTGTATATTTGATCTTGAAGGATTCTTATAGTACACCACATGTGTCAGAAGAGCTTATTTTCCACTCCAGTTCTTGGACATTGTCAAGGCTTTACATCCATACAAGTTTACCAAACAAAACATTTAAGCATTCTTTAGTTTAATATTCAAATATTTTATTTAAAGCTCTAATTCTCCAAAATACATATTTTGCCATTGCAATTCTGGTTCTTATTTTGTGCATCTTCCATCCTTATGATATTTTCAAGGTAAGAGATTTCATTTGTTCCAATATTCACCCCATCAATATTTATTTTGTATTCTTTGGATGAAATGTTATTGAAATGATTAAATTTATTATTGATAAAGCAAAAAATATATGTTTATAAATGCCAACTCTCCAATTGTTCTTTTTGAGCATACAAGAATATATAATTTGTACAAATTTCTTTCCACAATTCATCATCAAGGCAAAAAAAAAAAAAAGAAGCAAGTGAGCAAGCCAATACATTGAATCAAGTGGAAACAAACAAATGAAATGGCCTCCTAATTGAACAAGGGTTGTGCAATGTGCCCAAGATAGATATTCTTCTTCCTGGAGGGGCCCAAGAAATTAAAAAATGAATTCTTTTCCTCCATCCAATTATATAACTTGCTGTCTCTGTGGCCATTTTTTGTCCTCTTTGCACCTTTTGGTAGCAATTCCAGTCTGCTATGTGATGGGTTATGAAGCTCTGTATGTTCAGCTGTAATCTCTCTGACCCATGGCAGCACATTGCCTTTAAATAACACTGGATATGTGGGTACAATTATGATATTTAACCGTCTCTGTAAGAAAGCCCCGTACCTGCAGACATGGGAAGTTGACATTGTATTCTAGCCTTAAAATCAACCCTTTCACTTCACTTCTTGTAGGAAGTGATGTGTCCAGGCCCTGTACTGGTGAGGCCCAAAACCACAGGTTAGCTTTTGGTTGAAAGCAGGGGTTGTGGCATATTAACCAATCTGAGTGTATGCTTTTAAAGAGCTTGAGAAACATATTAATACATTTTTAAAGGGAGAGGTGCATCCCCCCCCCCTTTTTTTTTTTTTTTTGGTACATAAAAATATTTATATAAAAAATAGACACTTCGGCCAGTTGGAGTTTTTTACTTACTTTACTTACTCTCAACGTTTCGACAAAATCTTTTGTCTTCGTCAGGAGAAGTAAATAAAAATAAACATTTGGCAAGGCATTAAAAATTGTTCTGAGGTTTGCAAGGGCGTTCTCACGTGATTCTTCGAATTTAGTACAACATCTAAAGGGCGAGTCAAAATTTTGACTCGCGCTTTAGATGTTGTACTAAATTCGAAGAATCACGTGAGAACGCCCTTGCAAACCTCAGAACAATTTTTAATGCCTTGCCAAATGTTTATTTTTATTTACTTCTCCTGACGAAGACAAAAGATTTTGTCGAAACGTTGAGAAAATAAAAAACTCCAACTGGCCGAAGTGTCTATTTTTTATATAAATATGAATGCCGGCCAGGCAACCTCTATCTTTTCGATAAAAATATTTGTTAAAAAGATGCTACATTTTGGGTTTGCTCACAAATTGGATATCAGTATATACACTGTATATACTGCATCTATTTTTACAAATAATAATTTAGGTTCTTTAAAAATAATTTGTTTATATTTCTCTTTATTTTCAACTGATAACAATGCCATATGACATACTGCAAAGTTTCTCTCAAGTGGTACTACCTTTGTCTGAAGATGGTACCAAAACTGGAATATACTTTACTTACAGTGGGACCTCCTTATAGCAACCTGCTTTTTTTATAAGAGCATCATGGTTATAACATCAACATTCTAAAATATCCAGAGTTTTAAGGGTGATAATTACAGTATTTATAACAACATAAAATCTTGGGTGATAAGGCACAATTTGAATTATTCTATATACAGTTACGAGCGTCATGCGTGGCCTCTGTCACGGTTTGCTTTTTTTTTTGGAATGCCGCCCTCCTATTGGTTGGCTACGATCACGCCACCTTTGCCCCCCCCCCCCCCCATTTCTGTAACTATTGTGTTGGAGCGGGTCGCTCCTTAAATAAATGCATATATTAGTTAATAACCAAATGGAATCCTCTCTTTCTTTTTCCCAGTAAGAGAAGCCTACGGAAGCCAACAGTACATAGACAGATAAAGCACATAGGCTATAGTTATTAACTAAAATATGCATTTATTTAAGGCGCCAATTTATAATTGTAACAAATAGTATTTGAATCAAAACATTCAATCGGGTAAAACACGGGCGTTGCCCGGGTCATTCGGCTAGTAGATTAGAACTACAAGGTAATAAGACCAAATCCAAAAATAGATTAAAACTACAGGGTAATAAGACTAAATCCATTGAATTTGGTCTTATTACCTTGTGTTTATAATCTACTAGCCGAAAGACCCGGGCAACGCCCGTGTTTTAATTTAGACACGTGGACCTGTTGGATCATTAACGCCCGTGTTTTACCCGATTGAATGTTTTTATTCAAATAGTATTTGTTACAATTATAAATTGGCGCCTTAAATAAATGCATATATTAGTTAATAACTATAGCCTATGTGCTTTATCTGTCTATGTACTGTTGGCTTCCGTAGGCGTCTCTTACTGGGAAAAAGAAAGAGAGGATTCCATTTAGTTATTAACTAATATATGCATTTATTTAAGGAGCGACCCGCTCCAACACAATAGTTACAAAAACCAAAAAGCGAGTGGGGGGGGGGGCAAAGTCAAAAACAAAGTGTCTCGCGCATTGGCGGCGCCATCGTAGCGAACCAATAGGAGAGCGCCATTCCAAAAAAAAAAGCAAACGGTGACAGAGATGAAGAATGCATGAAGCTCGTAACTGTATATAGAATAATCCAAATAGTGCCTTATTACCTTGTAGTAAGATAAAAACTTGGTCTAAAGTGATGGTGTTATAGTAAGGTTTGACTAATTGAATTTGGAATTGACACCTTGTGATTCAACAATGTTACTTGCAAATATCAATAAAGTGTGTTATATAAATCTAATGTAAAAGATCCTATGCTTCCAATCCTCTTCTATATTTCCACTTATTGACCACACACTACCTGTTAACCATTAATCCAAATATTGACTTAGTTCATAGAAATGTTAAATGGCAGGCACTGGAGACTCACCAACTCTCACACAACAAAATATTGACTCAATTTGTCATCATCCCCTACTGGAACTTGATAATTGTTCCAGTTCAAAGTAACTTTATTGGGTGCTGCTCAAATTGATCAACCCAGTTCATCATATTTACAATAAATAAAATGGGGGTACACTAGAACCTCCATGAGAGGATACTCGTGCTAGAGGACACCTCTCTACAAAGGACAGTTTTCATTTGCAAAATTACCCTTTTTAATATTTAGCAATTCTCCGGTAAGAGGACACCTCTACCCAAAGACACTTTGGCTCTGCAACTAGGTGTCCTTTACAGGGAGGTTCTACGGTATATACAATGTTTCATTTACAATTATATTATGGTATCATGCGTTTAGGTTTGGAATCTTTTTTTTTTAAAGGTTATTCTGGCTTGCTTGATATATGAAGTGCATTTCTTCTTTTCCACTTGTCATCATTTTGGCTTAATTGAAATAAAAGTTGCTTTGGTTTTAAGTTCTGATTATAAGGCACAATTTGGATTATAAATTAGAAACACAAGGTAATTATTTTATATTAACGAAACATCACACACATTTATTTGGATTTGGTCTTAAATTCCTTCTTTTCCTTGTTTCACATTTGTAGTTGGTAGCCTCCTTGAATTGATAATTGGCCAATATTTGCTTGCTCACTTAAATTTTTTCATTTTAATAAAATGGTCATTCCACCAATTTAAGCTTATTCTAATCTTGTGTCCCTAAAGAACTGGGGTGAATCAATTTCAAAAGTCCACACATAATGCAGGCATACAACACTTCATTAAAGTGGGGTTAAAGCAACAAGGGTCTTCCAGTCACCAATCCCCCCATCATAGTGGTCTAGGAGAAAGTAAAACCAAAGCTACATTGGGCCGCTGCTGTGATTGCCCTTATCTCAAGTATATCCTTCCTATTGGCTGGGCACCAATAATAACATTTCCACCAGCTTGACACAATAGAAAACTACTCTTGATAAGGGCAAGCTAATCAAATATTGAAAGATTTGTCTAAATCCAAAATGTGACACACCTCATACAAAACTGCGAGTGAAGCTAGCTATAAAATCAGACCAAGAGAAGTTTTCAAACCGGTTTTAAACTCTCTCTTACGATGGGTCAGGTCCTCCCATTATTAGGCACAGTTGTTGAATTAAGAAAAAAAGTAGGAGCTTTATCATTCAGGAAGTAGGCAAATAACTTGCCCCAAGCAAGAAAGTGGTCTGTCTGGCCAATTGATCTACTTTATATATAACCTGTGGTGGGTGGAGTCAATATGGACACACAGTCTTGGACACTCGCCAATCTTCATACTGGTGGAGAGAAAATAATGTTTCTGTACAAACATTGGTGCCCATTGCAGATTGTTACATAAGAATTACTGTACAGGCAGCACAGTAGGGAGCCAGAAAATTTGGGACACATATTTTGTGAATATTTTTTATATACAGTAGAACCTTCCTATAAAGGACACCTAATTGCAGAGCCAAAGTGTCCTTTAGGGAGAGGTGTCCTCTTACCAAAGAGTGTCAAAATAGTAAAAAAGGTTATTTTGTAA
>CP092872.1:30593525-30625001 GCA_030710605.1 Cordylochernes scorpioides
TACCGAGACTCTCCAAATCTTTCCTCCCTTGACAAATTTGTAATAAGCAAACACTATATACAGTAAAATCCCTCTATAGTGAACCCCATTATGACTGAAATTTTGCTTCTGTATAGTCACGGTTTGGTATTAAAAAAAAAAAAAAACAACCATAGAAACAGGAAAAGGCTACCTCATAATAATAATTTTAAAAAGTCACTTATTTTAATTCCCTAAATTGACCAATTTCCTTACATTAATGCTGAATAATAATAAGTCATTTGATGATAGGTTCTTCTTATCATTAACATACATATCGTATATTTTAAACTGTATAATAATGACACTTTTAGTATGTCACATATCTTCCAATTAGTTAGAGCCGACACCTTATAAGATCCTACCCTTCTATTAAAATGTACACCGTTTCTATTTGCTACCACCCCTATATTTTGTATATATGCTATATCTTTATTAATAATACCTGTAAACCCCTATTTGTAGTTAAACTAAAATTGGTGAAGTCAAAATAAAGACCAAAGAGCGGTCAGCTGGGGACAGAGGAGGAAAATGCCAATGCCCAGACAGATGGGCCCCCTCCCTTCAGAGATTTATATAGACGACCCCTGTAAACAGGACAGGTTTTGGCAGGGGGTCAGCGGCAGTATGTTCTAGAGTGTGGTCTTCGGCAGTCGGCTTCTGTCTCTGGCAGTCTCTCTCTCTCCATGTCTCGGTGATAGGCATCCAAGTTTGTGTCATGGCCTCTACCTCTGTCCCGTGGGCTGTCCCCGATCACTCTCGGTGCTAACATCTAGCCCTGTCTCTGCTTATTGCTGTCCGCGTGTGGGAAAAACATCAACACTCGCCTCACGTACACGACTGCCCGCTTATTCATACGTCGGCAGGAACATTTGCAACAATATTACATACATGTACCTCTATGTCCAATTTAAAACTCAAGACAAATCCTAGGCAAAGCTTTAAAATATATTGAAAGTTATAGAGTTAAGTATTTTCTTCCATTTCCAGTTTCCACATATTCTTTTGAAGTGTAGATTTCATTTTGCTTTGAACCTGTCATGCAAACCATTTCTGACTTTAAAATCACCATAGTTCTTGGCATTTTTTTTTTTGCATAATGAGCCCATTTATTTGGAGTTTTTTTTAGGCTAGGTTAAACTAGCTATAGCTTCTAAAAGTTGAGGTTGATTCCTCTTTGTAGCATTTTTTAATAATCTTCTATTTTTATCTCTTATAATAGAAGAGTTACAGTTCATATTTTAACATGTTCTGAAATTTTGCCTGGGTTGTTTCACTTTGAAAAGTTTTGATAAGGGTTTTTCTAGTAATAGCTTTTTTTAGAACACCTTTCTTTGTTTTTTTTTTCCCTTTATTTTTGAAGTTATTTGCATTTTATATTTCAAATTTTATGAATGCAAAGATATTCAATTTAATAAAAAGTATAATGTGTAAAAATGCTTATAACATGCGGAAAAATAGAACGCAAAAATGAAAACAAATAATACCAATAAATTTATTATTTTGAAATCATGAACTGGAACATGCTCAAAATTTTGTCTATTTTAAAAATGTATTAACTATAATTTTAGGTTTGTTATTTAACAAGGGTAATTTTAATGGAATGGAATTGAGGATTACCTTAGGTTTGTTATAAGGGAAGGTCTCCTATATATCCCGAGTTAGTATTGGCAGGGCTTTACTGTACATCTTAAAAAATGAAACTGCTCTATAAAACACTCTGGCCCCACCCCACCTCAGGCTAGTTTGTGACAATATGTACCACAACACCTCTCCCTCCTTTGGTACATGACTATACCCAGCTAACCATGTGTTTATGAGGATTAAGTAGTGGTGAAATTCTGGGAAAGGCAGCGACAAGATAAAAGTTGCCGCCGACAGCTAATTAAGACATGTGATAGCAGCGTCAACCATTTCCTCAGCCACCTTGGCCTTGAACCTCCTCCACACCAGACAATCTCACACTTCTGATGGGTGGAAATCTTGCTGAGAGGAAATTGATCTATAAAAGTATTGGACGCCTCTTCCGTCAAAGCTGGGATTGTGGCATTGTCACAGACCCAAGGCCTACTGGTGTCTAGTTTTGATGTTTATTTTGACGGGGAGAGACCCCTATGCTTTTAGAGATCAATTTCCTCCTGGTAAAATTTCCTGTCTATATTTTGACCATAGATTTGGCCTAGCCACTTTGCCAGCTAAACACCTCTTTGGCAGATTGTGAAGATTTCATTAGCTCCCGTGTGGATCTCATGGAATAAAGTCCGCCCTAGGCTGATGAGGGCCATTAGCCCAAAACCACCGTCCCTAGGTGGATGCTTCTCAGTTTTCCAAAGCTGGTGTTGTGGCTTTGTCACCAATCTGAGGCCGCTAGTTTGTGGTGACGGTCAATAGATGGTGTCTAGTTTAGATTTTTATTATGATGGGAGAGGCGTCCTATACTTTTATAGACTTCTGACAGAGTTACACATTTTTGATTAATTGTAAATCACCAAGATCTAGATTACAGATAAAACAATTTGATGAGTAGAACAGTGAAACCTCGCTAAAATGTGAACAAACTGAATCCCCACTTTTTTATTTTATAAATAAGTGAACTAGTAGCCAAAGTAGTGAGCCAAAGGTTGTCCCATTGTTTACTATATATATTATACAGGGTGTACCAGGTAAATTGGGACTAACTTTGACAGTCCATAAAACAAAAACTACTTGAGATTAAAAACTTGTTTTTTTTTTTGCATTACGTAGCCATATTCATGTAAAATGCAACAGTACATGTGTGCGCAGTGTAGTGATGAAGAGTAACCGAGAATTTGAAAATCGAGCTGCCATCATCGTTGCTCTGCGTGCCGGAAGGAGCCCCAAAGAGATAGTGGATTTTCTTAAGTTGCCCAAAACCACTATTTATCGTGTCAAGAAGCAGTTTGATGAGGCCGACAGTAACAAAGAGGGGATAGCTACAAGGAAAAAGCACTCGCGTCGATCGGACAGGGTAAGAGGCGAAGAATTTGTCAAAAATGTCAAGGAGAAGATTGATGGAAACCCTGGGAAGAGCATGAGGGCCATAGCCAAGGAAATGGACGTTGGCTCTATGACAATTGTCAGAACTATCCATGAGGACCTTGGTCTCAAGTCTTATGCCCTTCGGAAAGGTCAGTTGCTGACTGAGAATATGAAGAATAACAGAAAAGGAAAGGCTGCTGCCCTCCTCAACAACCTGAAACACGACTCTTTTGGCATGCTAAGGTTCTTCTCTGACGAAAAGAACTTTGACGTGGACCAAAAGGTAAATCCCAGGAATGATCGCTGGATCTGTAAAGACCCCTCAGAGATACCTGTCGTGATGCACACGAAATTTCCTGCCTCCGTAATGGTCCTTGGCGTTATCAGCAGTGAAGGTGATGTCATGCCTCCCCATTTCTTTGAGAAGGGCCTTAGGATGAACGCTGACACCTACATCAATGATCTGGAGACCGTTGTGAAGCCTTGGATGGACATGGTGGCCGCAGGAAGGAAGTATGTCTTCCAACAGGACTCAGCTCCAGCCCATAAGGCAAAAAAGACACAATCGTGGCTGACACTTAACGTCCCTAGTCACTGGGGTCCTGATATTTGGCCCCCTAATTCTCCAGATTGCAATCCCCTCGACTACTATGTATGGGGCGTTGTTGAGAGAGATGTCAACAAAGCTCCTCATACCACCATCCAGTCTGTCAAGAAAGCAGTTCACACGGTGATGACCCAAATGGACAAGGTCATCGTCGCCAAGGCCTGTGCTTCATTCCGCACTCGCCTCGAGACTGTTGTAGCTAATAATGGAAACTACATTGAATAAATAAAAACTATATCCTTTTATCTACTACTGTGTCAAATTTCATTCGGATATTTTAATTTTTACTTGCAAAAAAATTCAGTTAAAATACTATTGTTGAAATTCCCAATTTACCTGGTACACCCTGTAGAGAGTGAATTCACACCAGGTAACAAGAACACATATTGAGGTTTTAGTAAGAGCATCCATAGGGGTATAAATCATTTGGTAATATTATGTATAAATAATAATTGCATGCCCCCTCTCTCTGAGGTATAGAATGGACTAAAACACCAACTTTGATACATGACTGAGCAATTTGGAGAAGTTATCCATTTCAACTAACTATACCTTTCTTTTACCCATAGTCTGATAATAATGCTGAAACCAAGACATATCTCATTTATAATATTTTAATTTTAAACACATGGTAATAAGATCAAATCCAAATAAATAAATAGTGTGTGACATTTAAGTAACAGCGTTATTACCAAAACATCACACACTATTTATTTAGATTTGGTCTTATTACCCGGTGTTTAAAATCTATAACCCAAATTGTGCCTTATTATTTTTAATTTTCTTCTGTATCAATTTGCTCCCACCAGGGTGGAGTAGGGTGAAGTAGGATGCTGCAGAGGGCGGCAGCCTTGCCTCACCCCAATGAAAAGTGGGAAGGTCTTGGTGTGTACATCTTTGATTTGGATGAAGGCATCTGCCTCCCCTGCAGGAGTAGTTCCTGTTCAGAATGTCAAATGCTGACTTCAGGTCCTGAGAGATGACAGCCAGCAATGTATCATGTCTCGCTGCTTAGGTGACTTTATCGGACACTCGCGCAATGTTTCATGAAGATTACTGTCCTGGCACAAGGTGTGCTAGATGGCCCATTCGCACACTGCTGAGGTTGTTTGTTGGGAGGCTGATTGGATGGAATGGCTGTAGATATCTGTACTGATATCAGTTTAGTAAACAAGCAAAGAAAAATAAAGTACTGATATATATAAGAACAAAAATAAATAATGTAATTTTCCAGTAGAACCATGAAATAATAATGTCATGGAAACGTCCCATATAATTTAATAACTTGGTTTACAATTTTGATCTTGCGATTTTAATGCCCAATTTGTACCTCGTCACACATTGAGATTGGTTTGTTATTTAAATAATTGGTTTAAAATTGATAGGAGAACACCTGGAGCTATATATATGTATAGAGATTGAAGCTACTTTTATTACATTATTCATATATGTGAATATATATGGCTTAATGCAAAAATAAATGGACAAAAATAATTAAATAAGCATATATAAAGGGTTAAAAATATATATAAATATGAAAGAATTGATAAATACAGTTATATATAATTTCTTCCTAGCCATCTTCCTCCACCATAAGGAAAAGACTCCATCAACAGCCAGAGTGGGCAGGTGGCTGGCATTGACCATCTCAAGACCAAGATGGCACTTGTAGATGGTAGACTTGGCTGTTGTCTTCATTGCCTCGGGGTGGAGGATGAAGTCAGGCCTGAATATCCAGAGGCACTTCGCAGGAGGCAGACACCTCCTGGAGCAGGGGTTGCATGGGTCGGCAACTCCAATATCTGTGGTCAGCGACCTGTCACTGGACGATGATTCTCAGTGTAATTGCTGGAGTTCCTGCAGGAGGCAGAGGGTGGCCTTGAACTGCACATGACCTTTCCTTGATTTGCTCTCAACCTTATCAGGGCTTTATCTGCAGCAGCTATCTTCATCAATTCCTTTACTTCTATCACATTGAGGGGGATGAAAACCCTGATGGGCTGTAGTCACTTGGTTGGGTTACTCTAAAAAGGTTGGACCCAGGAAAAAATATAGGGCCATTGATGTTTTAAAAGCTACTCAATGTAGATTTTCATCATTGGTTGCCAAAAACGGAGTTTAGACCCTGAAGTGGGATTTGATGTGTTCTCATAAGTGTGAAGAGATTTAATTCAATAGAGGAGTTTCACACTAAATGGCTTCAATAGTGGCTATATATATCCTGATGGGTGTGCTTCATTATATTTCTAGTACAGCTAATCTAGGAGAACTGTCTTGATATAGCAATGCTTGGATCATTGGATTCATCTCATCTAGTAAATACAAAGTTAGTCTTCATTAATCTATCGCTGAAATTTTCACACATTCATATTTCTACAGACCTTATACTGCAATGAATAACAATTGAATGAGGGAGGGCATGGCTCATCAGTGGTGAACCCTCCCAGCAGTTTACCTCCAGACCACTCTACCATTGTACTAGACAGAATTTCTTATATAGCCTGCTGCTGCATTTGTTATAATATACAGTGGAAAGAACTATGGACTTCTAGGACTGTAGAAATTAATGCAGTATAGGGTCTGTAGATATAACTTTTAGCTATATGTATTTTTTAAAAATTGCATTAAAAAATGATGTTTCAAAGTTAAATGTATTTATAACACTCTCCATTGCCTGAGTCACTGTATTTATAAAATAAAAATTAAATGGCTACACTCAGAGAGAGATCTGGTGATTTATCGATGTCATAAAACACGACTTGAGATGCCATTTATTTGTCACGACAGTAAAACATTGTTTAGATGAAAAACTTGATATTTTTTAGTTTAAAAAAAAAAAAAATTAAGGAAATGTTAAGAAAAATCCCTTTGCACGTAAATTAGAAATTCAATGGTAAAATAAATTTAAAAGGCCCCTGGATCTGTAAATAATAAAAACATTTAAAAAATAATTTTGAGGGATTGCTCTCTCTTTATCAATTTCTTGCCAGCATTCTCCAGTAGCAGTCCAACCTTTCCTCAGTGGATTCTGGCAGCTTGGTACTTTCTGAATGTGTTTGCAAACAATTAGAGCTTGGTTGTGCAAAGTGTTTCTTGAAAGAGAGAATAGTGTTATGACAATGCTTGAAAGAAAGCTTCAGCATTGCCGTGGTGGCAAGCAGGGTCAGTTCAACCATATGTGTGTACTACAAGAGTGGACAGAAGAAGCCCATCTGGATGTTGTTTACAGCAGCTGCTGGAGGATGCCCCCAGTCTGTTACTTACTTTGTTATTCTTAATGCACGAAAGTAGAGTCAAACATTGATCTTTACTGATCTCAAAGTGTTTATTTGGCTATCTGACAAAACAGGCAGCGCAACAAAAATATTGAGGTATAGAATTGTAAAATTCTATAGTGCCATCTCTACAATACAGAAGTCAGCCATCATGAGAAGAATTTTTATCTTGTTCTGAGTAATTCTCTTCATATCTTCTAATTCCAGATAATTGAACAACCTTTTGTTGGTCTACATCTCCCTCCATTCTTTTCAAGTGTGGCCAATAAATGATTCTTTGATGATCACCCGAGTGAGCACATGTCCTACAAACTTCCCCTCTGATTACTTCATTCAGAAGGCTATACTCTCTATCTTCTCTCAACCCATTCTGTATATTTGATCTTGAAGAATTCTTATAGTACACCACATGTGTCAGAAGAGCTTATTTTCCACTCCAGTTCTTGGATATTGTCAAGGCTTTACATCCATACAAGTTTACCAAACAAAACATTTAAGCATTCTTCAGTTTAATATTCAAATATTTTATTTAAAGCTCTAATTCTCCAAAATACATATTTTGCGATTGCAATTCTGGCATCTTATTTTGTGCATCTTCCATCCTTATGATATTTTCAAGGTAAGAGATTTCATTTGTTCCAATATTCACCCCATCAATATTTATTTTGTATTCTTTGGATGAAATGTTATTGAAATGATTAAATTTATTATTGATAAAGCAAAAAATATATGTTTAAAAATGCCAACTCTCCAATTGTTCTTTTTGAGCATACAAGAATATATAATTTGTGCAAATTTCTTTCCACAATTCATCATCAAGGCAAAAAAAAAAAAAAGCAAGTGAGCAAGCCAATACATTAAATCAAGTGGAAACAAACAAATGAAATGGCCTCCTAATTGAACAAGGGTTGTGCAATGTGCCCAAGATAGATATTCTTCTTCCTGGAGGGGCCCAAGAAATTAAAAAATGAATTATTTTCCTCCATCCCCCCCCCCCCCCAATTATATAACTTGCTGTCTCTGTGGCCATTTTTTGTCCTCTTTACACCTTTTGATAGCAATTCCAGTCTGCTATGTGATGGGTTATAAATCACCAGTTTGAAGCTCTGTGTGTTCAGCTGTAATCTCTCTGACCCATGGCAGCACACTGCCTTTAAATAACACTGGATATGTGGGTACAATTATGATATTTAACCGTCTCTGTAAGAAAGCCCCTTACCTGCAGACATGGGAAGTTGACATTGTATTCTAGCCTTAAAATCAACCCTTTCACTTCACTTCTTGTAGGAAGTGATGTGTCCAGGCCCTGTACTGATGAGGCCCAAAACTACAGGTTAGCTTTGGTTGAAAGCAGGGGTTGTGGCATATTAACCAATCTGAGTGTATGCTTTTAAAGAGCTTGAGAAACACATTAATACATTTTTAAAGGGAGAGGTGCATCCCCCCCCCCCCCTTTTTTTTGGTACATAAAAATATTTGTTAAAAAGATGCTACATTTTGGGTTTGCTCACAAATTGGATATCAGTATATACACAGTATATATTGCATCTATTTTTACAAATAATAATTTAGGTTCTTTAAAAATAATTTGTTTATATTTCTCTTTATTTTCAACTGATAACAATGCCATATGACATACTGCAAAGTTTCTCTCAAGTGGTACTACCTTTGTCTGAAGATGTTACCAATACTGGAATATACTTTACTTACAATGGGACCTCCTTATAGCAACCTGCTTTTTTTATAAGAGCATCATGGTTATAACATCAACATTCTAAAATATCCAGAGTTTTAAGGTTGATAATTACAGTATTTATAACAACATAAAATCTTGGGTGATAAGGCACAATTTGAATTATAGATTAGAACTACAAGGTAATAAGATCAAATCCAAAATTAGATTAGAACTACAGGGTAATAAGACTAAATCCATTGAATTTGGTCTTATTACCTTGTGTTTATAATCCATAATCCAAATTGTGCCTTATTACCTTGTAGTAAAATAAAAACTTGGTCTAAAGTGATGGCGTTATAGTAAGGTTTGACTAATTGAATTTGGGAATGATACCTTGTGATTCAACAATGTTACTTGCAAATATCAATAAAGTGTGTTATATAAATCTAATGTAAAAGATCCTATGCTTCCAATCCTCTTCTATATTTCCACTTATTGACCACACACTACCTGTTAACCATTAATCCAAATATTGACTTAGTTCATAGAAATGTTAAATGGCAGGCACTGGAGACTCACCAACACTAACTCTCACACAACAAAATATTGACTCAATTTGTCATCATCCCCTACTGGAACTTGATAATTGTTCCAGTTCAAAGTAACTTTATTGGGTGCTGCTCAAATTGAGCAACCCAGTTCATATTTACAATAAGGAAAATGGGGGAACACTAGAACCTCCATGAGAGGATACTCGTGCTAGAGGACACCTCTCTACAAAGGACAGTTTTCATTTGCAAAATTACCCTTTTTAATATTTAGCAATTCTCCAGTAAGAGGACACCTCTCCCCAAAGACACTTTGGCTCTGCAACTAGGTGTCCTTTACACGGAGGTTCTACGGTATATACAATGTTTCATTTACAATTATATTATGGTATCATGCGTTTAGGTTCGGAATCTTTTTTTTTTTAAAGGTTATTCTGGCTTGCTTGATATATGAAGTGCATTTCTTCTTTTCCACTTGTCATCATTTTGGCTTAATTGAAATAAAAGTTGCTTCGGTTTTAAGTTCTGATTATAAGGCACAATTTGGATTATAAATTAGAAACACAAGGTAATTATTTTATATTAACGAAACATCACACACATTTATTTGGATTTGGTCTTAAATTCCTTCTTTTCCTTGTTTCACATTTGTAGTTGGTAGCCTCCTTGAATTGATAATTGGCCAATATTTGCTTGCTCACTTAAAATTTTTCATTTTAATAAAATGGTCATTCCCCCAACTTAAGCTTATTCTAATCTTGTGTCCCTAAAGAACTGGGGTGAATCAATTTCAAAAGTCCACACAACAGGCCTACAACACTTCATTAAAGTGGGGTTAAAGCAACAAGGGTCTTCAAGTCCCCAATCCCCCCATCATAGTGGTCTAGGAGGTGGCACATAGAAAGTAAAACCAAAGCTACATTGGGCCGCTGCTGTGATTGCCCTTATCTCAAGTATATCCTTCCTATGGCTGGGCACCAATAATAACATCTCCACCAGCTTGACACAATAGAAAACTCCTCTTGATAAGGACAAGCTAATCAAATATTGAAAGATTTGTCTAAATCCACAATGTGACACACCTCATACAAAACTGTGAGTGAAGCTAGCTATAAAATCAGACCAAGAGAAGTTTTCAAACCAGTTTTAAACTCTCTCTTACGATGGGTCAGGTCCTCCCATTATTAGGCACAGTTGTTTATTTAAGAAAAAAAGTAAGAGCTTTATCATTCAGGAAGTAGGCAAATAACTTGCCCCAAGCAAGAAAGTGGTCTGTCTGGCCAATTGATCTACTTTATATATAACCTGTGGTGGGTGGAGTCAATATGGACACACAGTCTTGGACACTCGCCAATCTTCATACTGGTGGAGAGAAAATAATGTTTCTGTACAAACATTGGTGCCCATTGCAGATTGTTACATAAGAATCACTGTACAGGCAGCACAGTAGGGAGCCAGAAAAAATGGGACACATATTTTATGAATACTTTTTATATACAGTAGAACCTTCCTATAAAGGCCACCTAATTGCAGAGCCAAAGTGTCCTTTAGGGAGAGGTGTCCTCTTACAGAAGAGTGTCAAAATAGTAAAAAAGGTTATTTTGTAAATGAAAACTGTCCTTTGTAGAGAGTTGGCCTCTCATGGAGGTTCTACTGTATATCCAACTTTTTGGCCCACCCTGTATTTGAATCATGTTATTGGGAGAAGATTGCTTGACACAAGACTGTAGGTTAGCAAAAGAAAAATATAATTAAAGAAAGACCCAAACAAGCAGAAAAAAAGGTTTCTACTTTAGAGAGCTACCCCAGTGTGGGCCACACAAGGGACAGAAATGTGGCCCTACAAGTGATGATGCAACTCCTCAGAGCCCACTGACCCTCTTATCATCCATCAACATGGAACTAACTCTTTCCATCTTATATAAAGTGTATAAAGTGTGCCATTTTTTAATTAAGAAAATATGGCAAAAGAATGATAAAACACAATTTGGATTATAGATTATAAACACAAGGTAATAAGACTTAATCCAAATAAATTAATGTATGACATTTCTGTAACCGCGTTGTTACCATCATCTTAAATGAGAAAAATATCACAGCATGTTCTTAATTTTCATTTATTCTTTTGTCTGATGATGGTAACAATGCTGTTACCGAAACGTCACACACTATTAGTTTATTTGAATTTGGTCTGATTACCTTGTGTTCATGGCAAAAAAGTAAAAACCTTAAATCCCACTTCTCATACACGGATTTACTAGATGTTTGTCATTAAAGGAAAAGACCAAGGAAAAAGATCTTTATACCCTATATTAGGGAAGAAAATGTGCTAGAAGAGTGAAATTAAGTCCAAGTTTACATCACTAGGTGCAGCCATATAGTGTTTTTACATTGATGCCCCATATTTGCAAAAGCAGCTCAACTTGAAATAGGTTTTTAAAAAAACCCTTCAGTTCAGAGCCAATCCAACCTGTTGTTGAACAATATAGCATGGTATAACTCCACCTTTGCCAGTCCCAAGCCCAGATGAAAAAGGAGGAGGGGGAGCAGTAACAAGCTCACTAAAAAACCTGGGCTTAGCTGGCCCAGCTGATAGTACCCGGTAAGGGCTCCTAATCCAGGGATACAGGATGAGCAGCATTTGTACTACATGTTAGGAGCGGCTGCACATGGCGTCTGTTCCTCATATCAGAGGCGGCCATTTCTTTTGGAGCTAAGTCGGCTTGCCACTGATTAGTGCTCCCAGTCATAATGACAAAGGCAGACGCATTCTGCTTTACCCAGTCATGATGGTTTGTCAAGTCTCAAGCTTTACAAGCTTGATACCCTAATATGATTGAGTGGAGATATGAAAGGAGAAGAGAAGAAGCATGGTATGGAAGGAAGGAATAAACACTCCAGTGGGGTACAGTGCTTGCAAGGCCATCTTGAAACCCTGAATCACTAAAAAAAAAAAAGGATGGTAAAAATAAGTCCATTACATTTTGGGGGAAGTAGAGAGGTAAGACTATAGTTGTGTTCAGTACAGTCCCCTGCCCATATAATGAAGGTTCCTGCTCTAGCAGTTAGATGGATAAAAAATCTTGTGGTTTCCCAAGAGAACATCCCTCATTCTCAGGTGGATCTTTAAGTGAAGATTTACTGTAAACAATTCTACAGGGCAAAACACAAGAGGGGAAAGCAACTTTCGAGATTGTGGAATTTAGGTACTTTTCATGCATAAGAGCAATTAGGAATCTGTGTGTTCTATATGTGTTCTCATATTTCAAACTGTTCCATTCAGTGATCAGTGAACCTACCCTCTTGTCTGTCTCCAGTGCAGCGTGATGATCATGTGCATAGTCCAGGGATCGCTTAGCAAGACGATGGCTCTCAAAGAGGTAATATCCCTTCAGACTGCCAATCTGCACAGCAGCTCTGGTCAGTAGGGGACACAACATGGCATTAAATAAAAGTGAATAACAAGGTACAGTGTCCCTAAACAAAATTTTACAATTAATTTCTCAATATAAAAATTACACCTAGCATGTAGACCATATCTATGAACCCAGACAGTTCAGATTGGTTTTCAAATTCTCCATCTGACTGCTGTCAGAGAGAACATTAGCCATTGATGGCCGTGCTCTGAAGAGGAGAGAGTGAGATAGAACACTCGCTGGAAAAAAAAACTACAGAAATGGGGAATATTTGAAATTTTAGGTTATATTTCTCAAATCTAGAAAAGCCTAGGCTTAGATATTAAAATAATTGGTTTTACTCAATTTTAACCAATTTTTTGTTGAATGCCTCTCTCTCAAACCTATAAATTAATCCCATTGATAAGCAAACCTATATTAAACAGGCATAGAAACAAGGGGGGTGTTATTGAGGTTTCTATAGGATTGGATTCAACCAGAGTTCTCTTTGTTAGGTTTCACTAGAGTGTGTGTCAAATCTGCATGGCCTCAACTTAACCCTGATTACAAAATTCATTAGCCTCAATATTTGTAGACAGAAATGGTGTAATATATAGAGTTCTGTGTGTGGTCAGAGTAGTTTATTTTAACCAAACACCCATTCAGCCATTTGGAAAACAAACTATTAGAAAGGAAAACAGTGAATTGCCCGGCAATGCCAGAAAGTAAATGATGAATTAACATCCCATCCTTGCTTTGATGGTCCATCACCATATAGTACAGAGGTCATTACACCTTCAAGTACTTTCCACATTTTGTCACTTAGAAGCTGATAAAGGGCCTCGAGAACTAAATGTCATCAGTCATTTGGCACAAAATTTCAAAAATAAAAATATATATACATACAGTAGAACCTCCATGAGAGGACACTCCTCTAAAAGGACAGTTTTCATTTTCAAAAATACCATTTTTACTATTTAGTAGCTCTCCAGTAAGAGGACACCTCTCTCTAAAGGACACTTTGGCTCTAATATATATGCATCCTGTAAAAATCTATACATCATATTTTTCTATTTGTTTTTGATCAAATAAAAGACTGTGAAAGAAGAAAAATGAGTGAAATAAGATTTAATTTCCTGATAGGTATTGTAATTTACAGCAGGTGAGGCCTCCAGTGGGGAGAGATGATTCACCTCTGACTTACATCACTGAGGCCCAGTGAAGTGACTCAGCACTTCTCAGCCAAACAAAAAAGAAGTTCCTCCAGCAGCAACTTAAAGAAAATACTGGGTGGGTGCTGGCAACTCACTAGGGATTGTTCAATTGTAAAAATGTTTCTATACACACTACAACATTTCTAGATTTAAAATATTTGTAACATTTCCTATCAGCATATATATATTTTTTTCAAACCTGACATTTCCACATTCAGCAGAAAAATATGAAGACTTTTTAACAAATGGTATAACTAGGTGAAATAGTAATTTTCAAATAAAATTGATCAAAGAGTGTAGTAGGTATCCACATTAAAATATCCATCAGCACATCATAGAAGGTATTTTAAAGGTGACAAATGTTGCCAGCATTTGGCCAGAGTGTAGTAATACCAATTGTGCATTAAAGTTGGAGACACACACACTACCATATTAGGATGGAAAGATAACACCTCACATTTATAATATGATGCACTAGTGCGCCATCTGTTATCAAAATTCAAAACTATTTTAAAGGCGTAAGATTCTTTTTGTAATTAAACAATTTCTACTGCCCTTACTGCAATGGAAAAATTAAACTGGCGAAACCGCTGGGAGGGTTCACCACTGATGAGCCAGGCCCTCCCCTTAATTTTTCCATTGCAGTAAGGGCAGTAGAAATTGTTTAATTACAAAAAGAATCTTGCGCCTTTAAAATAGTTTCGAATTTTGATAACACCTCACATGTTTGGGAATGTAGTCAGTGAGTGTGAATATATAAATATACATATAATATATAAGGGTTGTATAGATCAAAATTTGCATTTTAATTGGAAAATAAGTGAATCAAAGTGAATACACATTCTACTATTCTATCATTTAGATAAATTAGCCACATGTGGCATGTTGTGTTTATAAGTAGCGCACAGGCAGTTGAGCCAGAATTCAAGAAGAGTAGCCTCCAAACAAAATGTCCTGTAATATGCTTCCAGGTTGCTAAAAGAACCAAAGCTTTAGAAATGTCTGAAAGTCATGTATGGTGAAAACGACAAGTCACAGTGGAGTACTTGATTTGCCTAAGGCCAGTAACTTATTCTCAGTTATACCTAAGTGAAAACATTCCTCGTATTGTTGTTGATGAGAAGATACTACAAAAAGCAAGGGCTATTCTTTCAGAAGATCCATGACTTATCATATGGTGTCTAGGTTCTAGACTACTACTAGTCACAATAGGCACCTATTCTTCTCTCTTACCTAACACCAAGATCTGAAAAGCGCCCAATGTTCCACATTATCTCACTCCCAAACAGCAGTCAGAGGAGAAAATCATCCAGCAAGACTCAACTTCAATGATCACAATCAAGGATACAGACTTGTTGGAACAAATAGTGACCAGTAATGAAATGTGGTGTCACTATTATATATTTATTATGACCCCTTGAAACTAGAGAACAGAGCAAGGAGTGGTGACACTCAGGTATAGAGACACCAAAGAAATGTCTCTCTTCTATGTCTTCTCAGAAACTTTTGGGAACTGTGTTTTTATATTGTAGGGAGGGACCTTCAAAATTCAACTCCAAGGAACTACAATTAACCAAATTAACTCAGAATCTCTGTGTGGGATTAAAGAACAGAATATCTTTTGTCACTGAGGGGCTGCCTTCAACATAATACCGGCCATCCTCAATCCACCAAGGCGGTACTTTATGTCGAGATAGAGGCTGCATGTGAAGGATGGCTATTTTCTAAACCTATAGAATTATATAAGCAGGGGATTATAAACAAACAAAAACAGATAAAAGCTGTGTGTGTAAATCCTATGCGGGATAAATTGATAGCACCAAAATAATGAAGTAAAGGTTTGCTACCTAACACACCCCAAACAAACAAAAATGATGTTTGAAAAGGCCAATGATATTACAAAATGTGAGGGCAGTGGCCAATGAGAGGTCAGGGCCACAAGTGACCAATTGGGATCAAATACCCAGTCATCGATGGCTTGAGGATATGGGTCAATGAAACCTCCTTTCTTCCGCAGGGGAAATTAAATACCGTGGGCCCAATGGATGAATTTGTCTAATTTTATGTTCCCCAGCTCGGGGTCATTCAAGGAGGAAAGTGCTTGATGATTTATAAGGGCTCAGTCAAACCTCACTCACTCCATGACCTCCAAGATCTAGATTTTCACAGCTTGTGGGGCTGCTGGGTCTAAACACCTTCCCCATCTTAGAATATTTCAATAGAACAACTCTTTAATGTGTGTGGATGATTAACTTTTGTTAGTTTTATATAATAAAGATATTGTGTGAAATTGGCTAACCAATGTAAATTAACCCACAAATATGTATTGTAGTGGCTTGAATGGTCAGTAAATGATATACAGAAGAAGCCACTTGATAGAGTTTAAACATTGAATTCCTGTCTGGTAGTATTTACATCTCTGACTTTCCATTCTACTCACTCTCTCAACATGGATAATATAATTGGTATTCAGTACAACCTCGTTAATTCAACTATATTTTAATGTCCTGACCTCCGGCCTATCAAATAGCAAACATTAATTCACCCTAATGAAACCTGCAACAATCATGAAGCCCTTTGAGAAACTTTCTGTGCATTGCTTGACCCAGTTGTGAAAGGTGTTAGCATAGCAAATGGCACAATGCTAGCAATGAGGTAAACCCATGCCTTGTCCATGTGACAAAATTCTTCCATTTTTTTTACCTGCCGGGTACTTTTCATAAAGGGTTCTGCTGCAGGTCTTGCATTCCTCAATATAATTCAACTTGAGAACATGAACTTTATTAGCCTTTTTACATATTTTTAAGCCTATTTTTTCCTGATGATATGGTTAGCAGTAGAAAGAGGTACATTGGTTATTGTGAAAATGTTCCTTTGAGAAGGTGGATTCTCACTGACAACAATTTCCATTATTTTTCTTTCAGTTGGAGTTGAAGGTTTCTTCAGGCACCTTTTTTTTATGTAGAAGTTTTTCACTTCATTTCATAGATAGAAACGTTTCTTTGTTTTCCTTTATTTGACCTCTTGTGAACTTTTTAATAGGAATATTATTTTCTTTCATAATTTGAATTATTTGGGTAAATAAGTATTTCTCCTTATAGAATGTCTGAAAATGTAACCTTTTACAAAATCACTTATAATTTTAGGCATTTTGAATATTTAAAAATTATTATTTTTTTCATGAAAAATATAAATCAATGCTTGTTCTTTCGAATAAATGAAACATTACTCAATTGTTAACTCGCATGCTACTGCGTTTCAAAATTGTTCTTTTAAAAATGCAACACCCTCTATGTATCCTACCAACTGATATTTGCTTTGCTTTCTTAGAAACTCGACCAAAAACAAAGAGTTGATATAAACATAAGGTCTTCTTCTTTCTTATCTCTAAACATAAGGTAATAAGACCAAATCAAAATAAATAAATAGTGTGTGACATTTCGGTAACAGCGTTCACTATCATCACACACTATTTATTTGGATTTGGTCTTATTAGCTCGTGTTTATAATCTATACCCGGCTTCGCCCGGGTTTTACCCGAGTAAAAGTTTGTCTAACAAATCTCTTGATAAAGTGAACATTTTTTTCCCGGTCCCTTGAAAAATACTCGATAAGTTGAATAAAATCAATATTAATTGGTTCCCTCTGTAATTGGAAGTAAAAGGAATAGTATCTTGCCTTGGAATTGTATCATTATTCTTGTATGGATGTACCCGGCTTCGCCCGGGTTTTACCCGAGTAAAGGTTTGTTTAACGAATCTCTCGATAAAGTGAACATTTTTTCCCGGTCCCTTGAAAAATACTCGATAAGTTGAATAAAATCAATATTAATTGGTTCCCTCGGTAATTGGAAGTTAAAGGAATAGTATCTTGCCTTTGAATTGTATCATTATTCTTGTCTCAAATAAATTGCCGTGTCATCCTGAATTTTGTCTTTCCTAATTTTCTACATTACAAAATCATCGTATCCTCATGATAATATTTAGAGCAGATTGTTGAATTATAACAGATAAATTAGAATATTTATCTTGATTATTTCTAGGCGAAAAGTTATTTCAAAAATTTTATTTGCTAGAAACCTTCCCAGTACTATACTAAATAACTTCCCAAAGTTTCATGGCGATCCAATGAGTGGTTTGGTCAGGCATAAAGGACAAACAAACAAACAGACACACATACATTCATTTTTATATATATAGATAATCCAAATTGTTGTGCCTTATCTATAATATATAATTAATATAATAATATTAACCTATATATAATTGTGCCAATATAAACAATGCATTAATTAATCTGTTATTGTATAGTTGAACTATTTATGACATGTTTCTCTTTCTCTCTCTTTTTTTTTTTTTTTTAATATAACAATTTTATTTGTTATTTGCAGGAAGAGCTGTGCTTGAAGCATGTTTATTTGTATTTCTACTGTCCTCAAAGCTTATGTCCATAATTTTAAAATACCTTTTTCCAAGAATTCAGTATCAGTATAAAAGTTATACATCACAAGGTAATAAGACCAAATAAATAAATAGTGTGACATTTTGGGAACAACACTGTTACCGAAACGTCACACACTATTTTTTAGGATTTGGTCCTATTACTTTGTAGTTTTAATCTATAATCCAAATTGTGCCACAATACAATAATAAGAGTGGAATGGTAGATTAAAGTGTTGGTAGCCTCCCATTACCATTGCTGTAGCCCCACCCAGCCCCAGTGAATGGCCCAACTATCTCTGAGATAAGGGAGGTACACTCATCTATTGACCCAAGATATGTGTCTACTTTAGGGGGCTTTCTACATCCTCGCTGATTGGAAAACCTCCACTTGGTGGCTGCCAACACTTTGGGGAGCAACAACCTTTTTTCAACATTTCTTTCTTTCTTCCATTTTAAAGGAAATTAATTGATTTAAAGATATTCTTATATTTTTAGAAATCACAACCAGCTCACCAATGGATGATCGCTGTTTTTTTTCTAAATATATTAATCTTTTTACAAAATATAGTTTAATCTAATCAATTTGAAACACAATAATTCTACACTTGTTAGACCATGTTTTCATATCCTAACTTCCAGCTTATTAAATAACCCATATTAATTTGACCAAATGGTAATTTGACACCATCAATAATTGGGTTCTAGCCTAAAAGCAAAAAAAAAAAAAACGGAAAAGATTTCTTTAAAATATAATGATTTTTTTAAATAAAATTTTTAGCCTTTATTTTTCTAAATTTACTTGCTTTCTTCCCATTGAATTTATTCACTTGGATTGATATAATATTTATAATTTTTCCTTTGTTCAAAATGTATAAATACAATTTTAATCATCACTAAAAGTTGATCATGGAGTAGCCTGGAAAAAAAAATGCCCCTATTGGTATCTCCATTCACATTATTAATTAAAATAAATTCCAACGGTATATTCTAAAAATATTTTTTAAATGTCTACTAGCAGTGAATGTTGTGATAAAATCATCTAACCAACTTCAATTTAACCAAAAGCCCTGATCACTCGGTGTGTCAAGAAGTTAGACTGTAAAAGGAATTTATCCCCATTAAAATGGAAGCCATTGTTGGGCAGAATGTTATTGCACCAAGGTTGTCAGCACAGCCTAGTGAGCTGGCCGAGGTGTGGTGGCCATCCCACATGACTACCTCCAACAGTTTGGGAAAAATTAATGACACCATAAAAGGGCAACTTTTGATTAATCACCTTAGGCAGCTTCTCGATCAGCTAATTGTAGAGGTTCAATCTACAGTAAATCTGCTGGCTGATCTAAGGGATGTTTGTTGTGTCAGCTGGAATGCCACCGGCTGATAGCCAGCTTCACAGCAGCCAACACTCTCTCCACTTTTTTACCTCTTGCAGCTCTCATTGGTGAATAAATGATGTTTGGTATACAAGCATACAACAGTGAAAATTGTTCTTGAAGATGATAGTGTAAGAGAGAGAGAATGAGTTTGAAATCCCATTTGGTGAAATGGAACCTATTTAGCAACCAGACACCTCTTTCTTTTGTCTGACCACACAAATTTCTTATAACAAAGTTATACATCTCACTAGCAAACTCTCTGTCATTGGCTAGTTACACTATAGTCAATACCACCTGGGGGGGAAAACATTCCATTTTCCTTTCTTGCAGTCTAACTAAACTTAAACAATAACCAAGTAAAATGTGTGAAGTAAATTACTTCCTATGTGAATGTGAAATATGATGAAGTTACTGGAAGATCAAATAACCAAAATTTCCATAGCCACTTTGTAAAGAGAAGAGAGGAAACAATGTCCTAATGAAGAGTTCAGTACTAGGACTCCAATCAAAGATTAGTTAGGTTTTTTTTCTATAATGGTAGTAAACCTGTTGCTGAACATACAATGTGCATACAAATGTTTTACTTTAGAGGTGACCTCTAGATTCATGTTAAATGTGGTAAGACACAGGGCATAACATTTCTATAAAAGGACGTAGGAACATTCTAAGATATGTAATCTAAATATTTGTGGAAGTATCTCCTGATAAGTCCGATGTCTGCCTCGGGTGGTTGCTATCGTACAATGTCCTGGAACTGCTTCTCTTTGTTTTAGATTTCACTCAACAATATCATGATGAGCCCAGGATGATTTATGGATGTGGAAAATATGGGAATAAAAAAGTTTACATATTTTTTTCTAAACATGTTTAATGTAATTCTTGATCATAATGGAATATAAAAGTGGACTCCAGAAAGCCTGAGATATTGCAGGCAAAATATGATATCCCTTTCTAGGATTTTGGTAGATTTGTAGGTTATATCAATTTTAACTGTGAATCTTGAGTTTTGGCAGAATCTCTGTGGGATAAACCATTGTTAAGTTTGAATCTTGATTGTTGGCAGAGAGAATCTGTGGGATAAATGATTGTAAGTTTCAATCTTGAGTTTTGGCAGAATCTGTGGGATAAATGATTGTAAGTTTAAATCTTGAGTTTTGGTAGTAGTGTGGGATAAACCATGGTTAAGTGTAAATCTTTATGGTTGGTAGATTCTGTGGGTTTGATTATTACTAGGTTTGAATCTTGATTTTTGGTAGAATCTGTGGGATAAATGAATGTTACATGTGAATCTTGAGTGTTGATACAATCTGTGGGTTTAATTATTGCTAAGTTTGAATCTTGAGTGTTGGTAGAATCTGTGGGATAAATGAATGTTACATGTGAATCTTGAGTGTTGATACAATCTGTGGGTTTAATTATTGTTAAGTGTGAATCTTGAGTGTTTGTAGAATCTATGGGTTGAACTATTGTTAAGTTAGAATCTTGATTGTTGGTAGAGAAAATCTGTGGGTTAAACCATTGTTTAGTGTGAATCTTGATTTTTGGTAGAGAGAATCTGTGGGATAAATGATTGTTTAGTTTCAATCTTGATTGTTGGTAGAGAAAATCTGTGGGTTAAACCATTGTTTAGTGTGAATCTTGAGTGTTGATAGAATCTGTGGGATAAATGAATGTTACATGTGAATCTTGAGTGTTGGTACAATCTGTAGGTTTAATTATTGTTAAGTGTGAATCTTGAGTGTTGGTAGATTCTGTGGGATAAACCATTGTTAAGTGTGAATCTTGATTGTTGGAAGAATCTGTAGGTTTAATTATTGTTAAGTGGGAATCTTGAGTTTTGGCAGTATCTGTTGGATAAATGATTGTTAAGTTTCAATCTTAAGTGTTGATAGAATCTGTGGAATAAAGGAATGTTACATGTGAATCTTGATTGTTGGTAGAATCTGTAGGTTTAATTATTTTTAAGTGTGAATCATGATTGTTGGTAGAATCTGTGGAATAAACCATTGTTAAGTGTGAATCTTGAGTGTTGGTAGAATCGGTAGGTTAAACCATTGTTAGGTGTAAATCTTGATTGTTGGTAGAGAGAATCTGTGGGATAAATGATTGTTAAGTTTGAATCTTGAGTGTTTTTTTGGTAAAATCTGTGGGATAAACCATTGTTAAGTGTAAATCTTGATTGTTGGTAGAGAAAATATGTGGGTTAAACCATTGTTAAGTGTGAATCTTGAGTTTTGGCAGAATCTGTGGGATAAACCATTGTTAAGTGTAAATCTTGATTGTTGGTAGAGAAAATATGTGGGTTAAACCATTGTTAAGTGTGAATCTTGAGTTTTGGCAGAATCTGTGGGATAAATGATTGTTGAGTTTCAATCTTGAGTCTTGATAGAATCTGTGGGATAAACCATTGTTAAGTGTAAATCTTGATTGTTGGTAGAATCTGTAGGTTTAATTATTGCTAAGTGGGAATCTTGAGTTTTGGCAGTATCTGTGGGATAAATGATTGTTAAGTTTCAATCTTGAGTATTGATAGAATATGTGGGATAAATGAATGTTACCTGTGAATCTTGATTGTTGGTAGAATCTGTAGGTTTAATTATTTTTAAGTGTGAATCGTGATTGTTGGTAGAATCTGTGGGATAAACCATTGTTAAGTGTGAATCTTGAGTGTTGGTAGAATCGGTAGGTTAAACCATTGTTAGGTGTAAATCTTGATTGTTGGTAGAAAGAATCTGTGGTTTTAATTATCGTTGTGAATCTTAAGTGTTGGCAGAAGCTGTGGGTTTAATGATTGTTAAGTGTGAATCTTGAGTGTTGGTAGAATCTTTTGACTTGAATCATATGCTTTTAAAGTAGATGCATTAATGATTGGAGTGACCCAAGTTGGCTCTAAATGCTATAATCAAATAAGCCCCTAATACTATTTGTGGTATAAAAGTTTATGGAAGTTTAACTACTCATTGTTGGCCTTGAAGGATTAAAAAGTAAATGTAACAACGGGTTCTTAATGAACCCTCTATCTTTCTATAAACTCTAAATATATCCACTCATGTTTCAACCTTTGTTTGTTTCCAAATATAGGTCTAGCTAAAAACCTTTGGCCATAACTAGAAGAGAATTATCCACTCCCAACTGCCAAGTGTCAGGTTTTAAAAGAAGAAATCAGATAGCTTACACAAGGTAAGATTGAAAGTTGTTCTTATTGGCTGAGAAATTTTATCTTAAAGTTTGAAACATTCATCTATCTGGTCATTTCTTTTCTGAATAAATTCAATATCCAATATAAACACATTTTAGGTTATGTAATTGAGATAAGGCACAATTTGTATTATAGATTATAAACACAAAGTAATAAGATCAAATCCTGGGTGGAACCGCTTTTTTTCACAATATTTATTTATTTGGTCTTATTATCTTGTGTAGGTTAAGTAAAATTTTATTTAAAATATTTTATGCAGGGTTGGTGGAATAAATTTAAAATTAAGATATTTGGGTTTTTTTCTGATGTGTTAAAGGGGGAATATTTGGATTTAATGGTAGTGGTATTTTTCCATTATGAAGACATTTCCTTATGAGAGATTCCTTCTTCATTGCCTTCTTAATTGGCTAATATCTTGCATATTTCATAATTCCATTGGACTCCTAAAAAATCTGTAATAACTATATATATGATTATTGTTGTTTCTTGTAATTAATAATTTTTGGGGCAATGTATGCTTTCAAAAGAATGCAAAAAATATATATACATGTATAAATGTAATAATATATATATATAAAGAATGCTTTAAAAAAATACAATTATTAAATGATAAGATGTTTTTCTATTTAAAATGAGTATATTTATAACATTTTAAAATTTATATTAAGATTTTAGGCCTGACAAACTGTGTTTCTTGCAAAAATATTTGATTAAAATACAATATTTCATAATTAATGTTGTTTTAATTATGTTAATATGACTATTTAATTTTAAAATTTTGTAATGTGTCGCAACAGACGACTTGAAAAATCGCAACTATTCACATAATACGATCGTAGTCTGTCATTCATTGTGTATTAAAAATATACCAATAGAGAGAAATAATAATACCATTATATACATACCTGTCCTTTGTTTATTAAGTTGTTTTGTCTGGCGATTGACTCGGCCTCTTCGTCTCCCCCATTCAAATATACAGCAAATTCATTTGTATACAACTTTGGAGATTCTCCAAAAGCACTTATAAAATTTAATAACACTATTAGTGCAAAAAACGCCCAAATTTCATTTCGAAATACATTTAATGAACTAAATTTAAACATCTTAAAAGTTATTTGTTTTAACTTAGTTCCATATTTTTATGATTTTTATGTGATTTGAATGAAAGAGTTAGCTTGACTCCTTCAAAAAATAAATGAGCGCTTGAATGAGAGCTAAGTTTAACCTAATGCGAATTGAAAGTGAATGATTTAAATATTTAAACATGTCAACTGCATCGGGTCCAGACAGCTGATTTTTTTTAAAGTTGTTAGTCAAATGATTAGATCACTTTCTACTTGAGGGCTCTGCTTTCGTTAATATTTATTGCTTTCACTGATATATATATAAAAAAACTAGAATAAATACATTTCTTCAAAAATACTTATCTGAAACATATTATTGTATTATTTTTTGTAGAGTAAATTTAAAATTATAAATATTTTTCAAGATATGCTAGAGGTCAAATTATGCCCACTTAAAAAAAAAAAAGTCCTATCCTCTAAAATATAAAAGAGAATGTTAAAAACGTTTCCTTAAGGAAAATGTGTGTTTATTAGTGTGAGAAAAGGTATCAATAAAGAAATACTATTATTAACACACACATAACATATTTGAATTTCATAAAAATTTTCTTGAACAAACAGATATAAATAAATATCCCTTATCCCAGTACAATGTCACATTTGTACTATTTTTTTCGTATATAAATAAGTTTTAAAAGTATTAATTTACACTTATAGGCTGTGCAATTTGAAACAACATTTTACACTTTTATAACAAAGATAAAGGGACTGGACAAGGAGTACATATTGCTCTAATCAGTAATAAGAATATATTTGGAATCAGAAGCAATGGTTACTTTTGAGTTGTCAGGCATACTTTCAGCAGGGCGGGTTGCCCAGAGAATGGCTATTAGTTCAACTTGAAAAGCTGGTCCGTCAGGAGAAGTATTTATTGTTTTTTTTTTTTTATGATGGAAGGATAATTGAGGAAACAACCTCTGCGCTTTGATTTTGATCCATACACATGTATTATGGAGTGTGTGGACTTTTCATACACTAGGCTGAATAGATTGAATGATATTGAGCATTAGAAAAAGAAAAGTATGTGCATATATAAGATCTCCTGGGTCAGGCTAGATTCAATTCAATTACCTTCTTGACAGTGAGCCACATAATTATAAACATTTCTATACATTCCAGGCCAATATAATTTTTTTATTATCGATCATAGGTTTTAGTGAACATGAGATGTCTAGCAGTGGGCGAATCATGAAAGTTTCTCAGTATTTCGGACCTGAGGTGGCGAAGGACTACATGAGGCCACACCCTTCCCATTGGATAATTGCGACATCTTTGTACACTTTTATTATCAGAAAATCTTTATTGTCTTTATAATGTCTGATACAGCTTTTGTTGTTTATTTGCGAACCGCCAAAGTGACAAAATCAAATCAAAAAGGGATGATGATAACATGCGTCTTGCAGATTAACATTTTCATAGAAACATATATATACATATTTATTGCTAGCTATATATCACCATCTTCTCTCTTCAAACACGAAATATTACAGGAGGTCTCCTGGCTCGAGGTGGGTTCCGCCTTTGGACAGGACCTTCCTCTCTCATGGCCTCGGGGTCCAGCGAGCGAAGAGGCTATAATGACTTTCCATCGTCTGTATCACTCTGAACCTCTGAATCTTGATCCGACCGCTGGCTAGGTAGTCCTGGCGACAGCGATTCCATGTAACCTCTGAGATTATGGCACTGGGACCTGCTCCTCTTGAGTGCTCGGGTTTAGCTCTCCATCTCCACTCTCATCTTCTTCACCATTTCTCCACCTTTTTCTAAGTTGATCCCTGTGATAGGCCTTTACTTGTCCGTGGATCAAAATGATGTAGACTCTAGTTCCCTTCTTGCCCACAATTTTTCCTGAGATCCATTTATCACCACCTCTAAAGTTTTTATACCACACTAAATAATCTATCTGGAATTCTTCCAAATGGGTTCGCCGATCATACTTCATTTGCCTGGCTTGCTGGTCCCTAACTCTAGATGCCAAGCTGGGATGTATCAACGATACTCTGGTTCGAAGCGCACGCCCAATAAAGAGCTCTGATGGAGTCTTTCCCTTTGTCACATGCGGGGTGCTTCGATATGCCAGAAGAACTTTTGATGAGGTGTCTTGAATGGTATCCCCAATTTTTCTTTTATTTTTATCCAGAGCAGTCTTAATTGTTCTAACCGCTCTTTCAGCCAAGCCATTACTTTGCGGGTGATACGCCGGGATCAATGTTTGTTTAATTCCATTTTCTTCCAGAAAACTTTTCATTTCACTACCAGTAAACTGAGGTCCATTATCAGACACAAGTTCCTCTGGTAAACCATAGGAAGAAAAAAGTCGCCGTAGTTGCTCAATGGTTTTGCGTGTGGTGGTCTCTCTCATTGGGATGGCTTCGATCCACTTTGAATGACTAGCTACTACTATTAATAAATTGATGTTTCCCTTATTCGCAAAATCAATATGAATTCTTTGCCAAGGTCTGGTTGACCATCTCCAGGGTTGCCATTTTCCTTTATTTGGCCCATCCTGGGATTGCTGACAGCTTCTGCACTTATTCACCAAAAACTCGATTTGAGTATCTAGATTTGGCCACCAAAAATATGATCTTGCTACAGTCTTCATTTTGTTCATACCGGAATGAGTCTCATCAAGACAGTTCAACATTTTTATTCTGAGAGATGGTGGAATGACGACTCTCATTCCCCAAACCAAACACTCCCCATCTACAGTTAGCTCAATTTTCCTTTGAAAATAAGGTCTGAGGTGATCAGCCACCATTTTGTCTAAGGCTTCAGTAACTGCTGGCCTGATGGCGAAAGGCACCAGACGAGCCCTATGGAAAATTGGATTAACATCACACATGTTTACTGAAAATGTGAAACCTTTTATTGGTTCAGTTGTCTCCACAAATAAGGCCTGATTTTCCTTCAAAATTTCCTCAATGGTAATTTCCACAGGTATATGTTTTACCGCGAAACAGCCCAATTTCAATCTATTTATCCATTCTCTTCCCATCAAAGCCCTCTTTTCTACTTTCACCACCAACGCTCTAAGTTTGTAAGTCATATCTTGACACTCCACTTTGACATTGATTTTACCCAGAATGGGTACCACGGTACCATCATAAATTCTTACAATAATACTCGCTTTTTCCAATTTCAAATGTGGAAGACTATTTTTAAAATCCTTTTCCGATATCAGTGTTAGACCACTACCCGTATCCATTTTAAATTTAATAAAGTTTCTTTCTACTTTTAACTCCATCAGATACGGAGGGTCACTTTTTTTTTAGGCAAAATAAATTTTATACTCAGGTATCGTCACGCTTATAATTTTCTGGACATACTCTTCCTCCTCTTCTTGGTCTCCTATCTGATGTATATTTCCCGGCTGATTCTGATGTTGCCTTAGATTTCTTATACTGCTCCAACATATTGGGGCAATGTGTCCTTTTTTATTACCCTTAAAGCATATCGCCTCCTTAAATCGACATGGTTCTTTATGCAGTTTACCACAATGTTTACATTTGCCATTCTTTAAATTTGATTCAACCTTGCGTTCCATCCTCAACTTATCCACACAATCTTCACCCTGCTCCAAATGAAATAGTTTTGTATTTTTCTCGGCCGCTTCCATAGATAATGCTATCTCAATTACTTTAGCCAAAGAAATGTCGCCCTCCGACAAAATTCTATTTTGTATTTTGGCATTATATAAACCACAGACCATTTTATCATGTAAAGAATCCTCCAGAAAATTTCCAAAGTTGCACGAGGAAGCCAAACGCTTTATTTCCACCAAGTAACCCGAGATGCTTTCTTCCTTTAATTGCATTCTTAAAAAAAAAAAAAAGAACCTCTCTACTACAATTGAACGCTTTGGAGAGAAGTGCCTTTTCAAGATATCTATAAGGTTATCAAAGGTTTTATTTTTAGGTAGAATAGGACTGCACAAATTCCTTAAAACACCATATGTTTTACTCCCCATGAGGGTTAGGAGATAAGCCTTTTTATTCTCATCCCCTGCCTTCTCCAATATGAGAAACTGTTCCAATCGCGTTCATAAAACGTTTCAAAAAGTTTCACTTTCCTCATTATATTCTTTAAATTGGTAACTAGCCATTTTCTTTTATAACAACATATATATGCAATATATATTTATAATAAAACAACTTCTAAAAATTTTATTTTATTCTTTCTTAAATTTGCATCTTAAAACTTTGCAATTTGTGTCTTTTTAAAATAACTTTCAATTATACGCAAAATCAAAGATATTTTCAAAAAATATTTACTTCGAAATTCAAGGATACTTACTCTTATATCCTCGTCGCCAAATGCAACATCTTTGTACACTTTTATTATCAGAAAATCTTTATTGTCTTTATAATGTCTGATACAGATTTTGTTGTTTATTTGCGAACCGCCAAAGTGACAAAAACAAATCAAAAGGGGATGATGATAACCTGCGTCTTGCAGATTAACATTTTCATAGAAACATATATATACCTATTTATTGCTAGCTATATATCAATAATAATTCTTTTTAAATAGAGTATTATCAATTTTCAGAAAGGACTTGTTAGAAGTCTCTCGTTAGATCTTGTCAGCGATATTAATGAAGTTTGGATCTTCATTTGTTTTTGGACAAAATTCTGTATGGATATAATACTAGGAATGTCATCTACTATGCCTTCAATACAGCTTAGAGGACTTCTTGTTAGGCAGTCTACATATTTATATTTCTTCCGCTCTTAATCATGATAGTAACATCATATTCTTGCAACTGATGCGCCCTTTTTGCTAAACTCCCACATGGATTCTTGAGATTGGTCAGCCAGCACAAAGAGTGGTGGTTTGTAACGATAGTGAACAGGAGTCCAAAACATATGGTCAGAATTAATTGATAGCCCAAATTATAGCAAGCTATTCTCTTTCAGTTGTCAAATCATTTTTCTGCCTTATTTAGCGTTTTAGATGCTTAAGCAATAGCTCTTTCCCTTTCCATTTTGGATTTGGACTAAGACTGCTCCTATTCCACAGTTGCTTGCGTCAGTGTGCATTTCTATTGGAGATGTATAATCAAAATGCCCTAAGGCACGTTAGGAAATTAGTGATGATTTGAGATCTTCAAGGGCGCGCTGCTCTTCTTGGTTCCAACAAAACATTGTACCTTTCTTTGAAAGGTCGTTCAAGGGTTGGACTAAATGGGGATAATTGGGAATGAAGCGGCGGTAATAAGAAGATAGCCCAAGAAAACTTCTAACTTCTCTTAATGAGTTTGGTGCAGAGAAGTCGTGGACCGCTCAAATCTTTTCTGGGTCAGGCCTTATTCCATTTCCACTAACTTCATGTCCAAGGTCAGTTATAGTTATTGCCCCAAATTTACATTTATTAGCATTAAAGCACAACCCTGCATGCTTCAGTCAATTCAATACAATTTGAAAGCCATATACATGTTTTTAAAAATCGTCTTAAAATAATTTATGTCTAAAGATAACAGAGGCAGATTGTCCACTTGAGACCCTTCAGAAGGTTGCCCATCATCTGTTCGAAAGTAGCTGCTGTTGTATTGCATAACCCGAATGACATTACCTTGAACTGATATAGTCCACCTCTTGGGTTATGAAATCTGTCTTCTCTCAGTCTGATTCTTCGACATCGATTTTCAAGTATCCTGATCGTAGGTCTATGGAATAATAGGATTTATCAAACCGCAGGCAGTCCAAGGAATCATCGATTTTCTGGAGTGGGTAGATATAAATATTTTTTGTTATTTTGTTCTGATGGCGGTAATCGACGCAATATTTACTGCTGCCGTCCTTTTTCTCACTAAGATGACAGGTGAAGACCATGAAAAGTTCTTCCATTTAGCAAATTTCATCTTGAAAGACTTTTTCTTTTGGTGCTACTTGATAGGTCGTTTTTTTGATAAATTCGTGGTCGCCAGGGTCTATTCGGTGTCTGACAGCTTTGTTCTTGAACGCCTTTTATTTTTGATTTCGAGTATATCCATATAGCTTCTTAATACATTTCTCAGTTTTTATTTTTGTAGATCGTAGAGTGACTCGTCTAATTGATAAATGTTTGCAATTTATAGGTCTTCAGAACATTTTCCTCTTGTTTCAACTTGGTTATCATCAGCTAGTTACACATAGCTAACTATAATCGATGATGACAATATCAGCTATATGTATCCCTGTATACTTATCTTTGTATGTGGAACACAGTTTTCCACCTACATTTTGCCTCTGTTACTGGATAGTGAGATAACAGAGTAAGAAGCCATTAATTCTCGCTCCAGCAATAGATCTTTTTGAGATACTGTTACCACGATTGTGTCGTTTGTAATGAACGTCACGACTGGTTACTTCGATTAGGTGAAATGTGTTGAGCTCGATTCTATATTCCAGTTCAGAGTAAAGAAGCGAAATAGTCTTTGTATATCTTCAACTAGGCATTTTGCTGAGAAAAGTGTATTATCAACAGTCAATTATCGTTCTTGATTACTTTTAAAAAGTCCCATCCATGAATAACGTTCTGATTGCAGTTCTCCAAAACGACAAGATCAAACTTTTCTTATAGTTCATTTAGATCTAGTCTCAAAGTACAACATCCTTTTGGCCTTACAATTTTACCGTTGGCCACTCTTAATCTAACGTCAGTTTTGGTAAAAAAAACTTTTTCTTTGTTTGAGTCTGAACATCTCATATATAACAGCTTAGGAGGCCCCTGAGTCGACGAGAGCACGCGTCATGTCTCTTTCTATTTTAATGTCTTTTAATTTCCTCTTAATTCTATTGTAGTCGACATGAGAGGATTTCTAAATTTTGTAGCCTCACACCCCAAAATAGGTCGCATCTCCTAGTTTTCCTGATTCATCTTTACCCCCCCCCCTCCCCCTCCGGAAAACATGGAGGAGTTCCTAGGCAGTTGCTGAATGAAATTGTTCCCTGTCTGGGTCGCTACTTCTTTCTTCACACTCATAGTGGTTTCTTCTGGTTCAACAGAATCTATTTTCCTTTTATTTCTTAATGGGTATCGGTCCAGCTTTTCCACCAGTTGTTGATAATTACGTAAGAAAACGTAGACAATTACTCGTCAGTTAATTTAAAAATTTACAGTATTTATTAATGAGATGATATGTGACAATTATTAATTTATTATTTACAGAGCACAAAAAGAAGGACTAAGATATTCTACGTATATGATAATTACATTATTGTTGAGAAAGCTTCCATTTTAAATCTGTTTCTAAAATAAACACAAAATAAGAATATTTGATATTTAAAATAAATTATATCTTCGTCACAATATATATATAATTTTCTTTATTTACTTTCACTCAGCAGAACAGTAAGAATAATAATAAGAGCACCCTTATACGTTAGAAATTCAATTATCAAAATTGACCTAGAAATTATAACTTTAAATGATTCTATTAAAAAATTCAACCTGTAGCAAACTGGTTGAAATAGAAAAAAAAAAATAACACGTTGGAATTTACCGTGCCCCTAAAGCTTTGCCTATTGCAATCTACGACAACTATGGTTAGAACATAGTTGAAACAGGCATGCTGATACTAACATTGACTCCTGGTTAAAACAGATGAAAATAAACTTGTTGG
>CP092872.1:30625101-30713680 GCA_030710605.1 Cordylochernes scorpioides
ATGAAAATTGTCCTTTGTAGAGAGTTGGCCTCTCATGGAGGTTCTACTGTATATCCAACTTTTTGGCCCACCCTGTATTTGAATCATGTTATTGGGAGAAGATACCCCAGTGTGGGCCACACAAGGGTCAGAAATGTGGCCCCACAAGTGATGATGCAACTTCTCAGAGCCCACTGACCCTCTTATCATCCATCAACATGGAACTAACTCTTTCCATCTTATATAAAGTGTGCCATTTTTTAATTAAGAAAATATGGCAAAAGAATGATAAAACACAATTTGGATTATTCTATATATAGTTACGAGCGTCATTCTTCATCAGTCATCTCTGTCACCATTTGCTTTTTTTTTTTGGAATGGCGCCCTCCTATTGGTTGGCTTCAATCACGCCACCTTTGCCTCCCCCCCACTCGCTTTTTCGTTTTTGTAACCATTGTGTTGGCGTGGGTTGCTCCTTAAATAAATGCATATATTAGTTAATAACCAAATGGAATCCTCTCTTTCTTTTTCCCAGTAAGAGACGCCTACGGAAGCCAACAGTACATAGACAGATAAAGCACATAGGCTATAGTTATTAACTAACATATGCATTTATATAAGGCGCCAATTTATAATTGTAACAAATAGTATTTGAATCAAAACATTCAATCGGGTAAAACACGGCCGTTGCCCGGGTCATTCGGCTAGTAGATTATAAACACAAGGTAATAAGACTTAATCCAAATAAATTAATGTATGACATTTCTGTAACCGCGTTGAGAGAGATGAGAAAAATATCACAGCATGTTCTTAATTTTCATTTATTCTTTTGTCTGATGATGGTAACAATGCTGTTACCGAAACGTCACACACTATTAGTTTATTTGAATTGGGTCTGATTACCTTGTGTTCATGGCAAAAAAGTAAAAACCTTAAATCCCACTTCTCATACACGGATTTACTAGATGTTTGTCATTAAAAGGAAAAGACCAAGGAAAAAGATCTTTATACCCTATATTAGGGAAGAAAATGTGCTAGAAGAGTGAAATTAAGTCCAAGTTTACATCACTAGGTGCAGCCATATAGTGTTTTTACATTGATGCCCCATATTTGCAAAAGCAGCTCAACTTGAAATAGGTTTTTAAAAACCCTTCAGTTCAGAGCCAATCCAACCTGTTGTTGAACAATATAGCATGGTATAACTCTACCTTTGCCGGTCCCAAGCCCAGATAAAAAGGAGGAGGGGGAGCAGTAACAAGCTCGCTAAAAAACCTGGGCTTAGCTGGCCCAGCTGATAGTACCCTGTAAGGGCTCCTAATCCAGGGATACAGGATGAGCAGCGTTTGTACTACATGTTAGGAGCGGCTGCACATGGCGTCTGTTCCTCATATCAGAGGCGGCCATTTCTTTTGGAGCTAAGTCGGCCTGCCACTGATTAGTGCTCCCAGTCATAATGACAAAGCTTGATACCCTAATATTATTGAGTGGAGATATGAAAGGAGAAGAGAAGAAGCATGGTATGGAAGGAAGGAATAAACACTCCAGTGGGGTACAGTGCTTGCAAGGCCATCTTGAAACCTTGAATCACTTTAAAAAAAAAGGATGGTAAAAATAAGCCCATTACATTTTGGGGGAAGTACAGAGGTAAGACTATAGTTGTGTTCAGTACAGTCCCCTGCCCATATAATGAAGGTTCCTGCTCTAGCAGTTAGATGGATAAAAAAATCTTGTGTTTTCCCAAGAGAACATCCCTCATTCTCAGGTGGATCTTTAAGTGAAGATTTCCTGTAAACAATTCTACAGGGCAAAACACAAGAGGGGAAAGCAACTTTCGAGATTGTGGAATTTAGGTACTTTTCATGCATAAGAGCAATTAGGAATCTGTGTGTTCTATATGTGTTCTCACATTTCAAACTGTTCCATTCAGTGATCAGTGAACCTACCCTCTTGTCTGTCTCCAGTGCAGCGTGATGATCATGTGCATAGTCCAGGGATCGCTTAGCAAGACGATGGCTCTCAAAGAGGTAATATCCCTTCAGACTGCCAATCTGCACAGCAGCTCTGGTCAGTAGGGGACACAACATGGCATTAAATAAAAGTGAATAACAAGGTACAGTGTCCCTAAACAAAATTTTACAATTAATTTCTCAATATAAAAATTATACCTAGCATGTAGACCATATCTATGAACCCAGACAGTTCAGATTGGCTTTCAAATTCTCCATCTGACTGCTGTCAGAGAGAACATTAGCCATTGATGGCTGTGCTCTGAAGAGGAGAGAGTGAGATAGAACACTCGCTGGAAAAAAAAAAACTACAAAATGGGGAATATTTGAAATTTTAGGTTATATTTCTCAAATCTAGAAAAGCCTAGGCTTAGATATTAAAATAATTGGTTTTAACCAATTTTGTGTTGAATGCCTCTCTCTCAAACCTATAAATTAATCCCATTGATAGGCAAACCTATATTAAACAGGCATAGAAACAAGGGGGGTGTTATTGAGGTTTCTATAGGATTGGATTCAACCAGAGTTCTCTTTGTTAGGTTTCTTCTTTAACTAGAGTGTGTGTCAAATCTGCATGGCCTCAACCCTGATTACAAAATTCATTAGCCTCAATATTTGTAGACAGAAATGGTGTAATATATAGAGTTCTGTGTGTGGTCAGAGTAGTTTATTTTAACCAAACACCCATTCAGCCATTTGGAAAACAAACTATTAGAAAGGAAAACAGTGAATTGCCCGGCAATGCCAGAAAGTAAATGATGAATTAAACATCCCATCCTTGCTTTGATGGTCCATCACCATATAGTACAAATGGATCAAAGAACCTGTATCAAATTTTGTGTGAAAAACGAAATTAAGTGCGCGGATGCATTCCGAATGTTGACTGTGGCATACGGAGAATCTACCTTGGACCGAAGCAACGTTTATCGGTGGTACAAAATGTTCTCAGAAGGCCGAGAAGATGTGAACGATGAAGAGCGTGCCGGACACCCGAGCACTTTAACAACAGACGAAAAAATTAATGAAGTGGAGAAAATTATATTGGCCAATCGTCGAATCACCGTTAGAGAAGTTGCTGGACTCGATTGGCTCATGCCATTCGATTTTTATCAATGATTTGGGCATGAGACGGGTCGCCGCGAAATTCGTACCAAAATTGCTCAATTGCGACCAAAAACAGCATCGCATGAACATTGCTAATGAGATGTTGGACTCTGTCTGCGACGACCCAAATTTGCTCCAGAGGGTCATAACTGGTGACGAAGCGTGGGTTTATGGTTATGACGTGGAAACCAAAGCTCAATCATCTCAATGGAAGCTGCCGCACGAACCAAGACCGAAAAAAGCGCGCCAAGTTCGGTCGAATGTGAGAGTTTTGCTGACAGTTTTCTTCGATTGCAGGGGCGTGGTGCATCATGAGTTCTTGCCACAGGGTAGAACGGTCAATAAAGAATATTACCTGCAAGTTATGCACAATTTGCGCGAAGCAATCCGCCAGAAACGCCCGGATTTGTGGAAGAACAAAAATTGGCTTTTGCACCACGATAACGGCCCTGCTCACACATCGTTGCTTGTGCGTGACTTTTTGGCCAAAAACAACACACTAATGATGCCGTGCAGCCACCGTATTCCCCAGATCTGGCCCCCTGTGACTTTTTCTTGTTCCCTAAACTGAAGAGGCCCATGAAAGGACGACGTTAAGCTATGCTTGAAGAGATAAAGACGGCATCGAAGGAGGAGCTGAAAAAGATTTTAAAAAATGATTTTTTGAAGTGCTTCGAAGATTGGAAAAACCGTTGGCACAAGTGTATAATATCTCATGGGGATTACTTTGAAGGGGACAAAATAGGTATTCATGAATAAATAAATAATTTTTGAAAAACACAACAGTCGCGATACTTTTTGAACACACCTCGTACAGTAGAACCTCCATGAGAGGACACTCCTCTAAAAGGACAGTTTTCATTTTCAAAAATACCATTTTTACTATTTAGTAGCTCTCCGGTATGAGGACACCTCTCTTTAAAGGACACTTTGGCTCTGCAATTAGGTGTTCTTTACAGGGAGGTTCTACTGTATATACATAATATATATGCATCCTGTAAAAATCTATACATCATATTTTTCTATTTGTTTTTGATAAAATAAAAGACTGTGAAAGAAGAAAAAAGAGTGAAATAAGATTTAATTTTCTGATAGGTATTGTAATTTACAGCAGGTGAGGCCTCCAGTGGGGAGAGATGATTCACCTCTGACTTACATCACTGAGGCCCAGTGAAGTGACTCAGCACTTCTCAGCCAAACAAAAAAGAAGTTCCTCCAGCAGCAACTTAAAGAAAGTACTGGCCAAATAAACTCACTAGGGATTGTTCAATTGTAAAAATGTTTCTATACACACTACAACATTTCTAGATTTTAAAATATTTGTAACATTTCCTATCAGCATACCTGACATTTCCACATTCAGCAGAAAAATATGAAGACTTTTTAACAAATGGTATAACTAGGTGAAATAGTAATAAATTGATCCAAGAGTGTAGTAGGTATCCACATTAAAATATCCATCAGCACACCATAGAAGGTATTTTAAAGGAGACAAATGTTGCCAGCATTTGGCCAGAGTGCAGTAATACTAATTGTGCATTAAAGTTGGTGACACACACACTACCATATTAGGATGGAAAGATAACACCTCACATTTATAATATTGTTACGATCTTTTCTTTAATTCTGTCGCTGGTAAGCCACGGAATCACGAAGCAAACTCAAAAGTAAGTTTTATTCAACACACTGTCAAACAGAAAAAGCCGATAACAACTATATGCTTTATCCTATCTAACTCTAGACAGTCAGCCTAATAATAAAAACTAATCCTCAAATATTTACATAGTAGAAGGCGCAACAATTGACGTCAAATATTTACATAGATCCAAACAAATTAAAAAATGAATTAATAGAAAACTAGTTAGAACATTTACATATCTACAAAATATTTGAATTAAAATACTTTGTGACAATATGATGCACTAGCGCGCCATCTGTTATCAAAATTCGAAACTATTTTAAAGGCGTAAGATTCTTTTTGTAATTAAACAATTTCTACTGCCCTTACTGCAATGGAAAAATTAAACTGGCGAAACCGCTGGGAGGGTTCACCACTGATGAGCCAGGCCCTCCCCTTAATTTTTCCATTGTAGTAAGGGCAGTAGAAATTGTTTAATTACAAAAAAGAATCTTATGCCTTTAAAATAGTTTCAAATTTTGATAACACCTCACATGTTTGGGAATGTAGTCAGTGAGTGTGAATATATAAATATACATAAGGGTTGTATAGATCAAAATTTGTATATTAATTGGAAAATAAGTGAATCAAAGTGAATACACATTCTACTCTTCTATCATTTAGATAAATTAGCCACATGTGGCATGTTGCGTTTATAAGTAGCGCACAGGCAGTTGAGCTAGAATTCAAGAAGAGTAGCCTCCAAACAAAATGTACTGTAATATGCTTCCAGGTTGCTAAAAGAACCAAAGCTTTAGAAATGTCTGAAAGTCATGTATGGTGAAAACGACAAGTCACAGTGGAGTACTTGATTTGCCTAAGGCCAGTAACTTATTCTCAGTTATACCTAAGTGTGAAAACATTCCTCGTGTTGTTGTTGATGAGAAGATACTACAAAAAGCAAGGGCTATTCTTTCAGAAGATCCATGACTTATCATATGGTGTCTAGGTTCTAGACTACTAGTCACAATAGACACGCACATATTCTTCTCTCTTACCTAACACTCAGATCTGAAAACAAAAGTCCCCAATGTTCCACATTATCTCACTCCCAAACAGCAGTCAGAGAATAAAATCATCCAGCAAGACTCAACTTCAATGATTCACACATCATCAAAGATACAGACTTGTTGGAACAAATAGTGACCAGTAACAAAATGTGGTGTCACTATTATATATTTATTATGGCCCTGAAACTAGAGAACAGAGCAAGGAGTGGTGACACTCAGGTATAGAGACACCAAAGAAATGTCTCTCTTCTATGTCTTCTCAGAAACTTTTGTGGGAACTGTGTTCTTATATTGTAGGGAGGGACCTTCAAAATTCAACTCCAAGAGAGAGGAACTACAATTAACCAAATTAACTCAGCATCTTTGTGTGGGATTAAAGAACAGAATATCTTTTGTCACTGAAGGGCTGCCTTCAACATAATACCGGCCATCCTCAATCCACCAAGGCGGTACTTTATGGCGAGATAGAGGCTGCATGTGAAGGATGGCTATTTTTTCTAAACCTATAGAATTTTATAAGCAGGGGATTTTAAAGGCTTGGCCATCAGTGTCAGAAATACTGAGATCATTACAATAAATATTTATGAAATAAGTGTTTTTTTAATGTTATAATTTAAATAGTGTTATAATTTTTTAGTGTGTGACCCCCTTGTTTGGACAGCTTCATTTGTTTGAAATCAACTGTGTGATGGCCGCAGCATACGACAAATTCAACTATAAATATAAAGGTAACATATCCACAATTACCCTAGTAAGGGAAACTGCTATATTATAAAACTATTGTTCAAATAGAAATGTGGCAGCTCTAATAAACCAGCTATATATATCAACTGGCTGGTGGCAACTTGTGCTATCCAGCCATTTAGTCTCAGTGTAAACATAAAATGGTGCAATTTGGATTTAAACAAACAAAAACAGATAAAAGCTGTGTGTGTAAATCCTATGCGGGATAAATTGATAGCACCAAAATAATGAAGTAAGGGTTTGCTACCTAACACACCCCAAACAAACAAAAATGATGTTTGAAAAGGCCAATGATATTACAAAATGTGAGGGCAGTGGCCAATGGGAGGTCAGGGCCACAAGTGACCAATTGGGATCAAATACCCAGTCATCGATGGCTTGAGGATATGGGTCAATGAAACCTCCTTTCTTCCGCAGGGGAAATTAAATACCGTGGGCCCAATGGATGAATTTGTCTAATTTTATGTTCCCCAGCTCGGGGTCATTCAAGGAGGAAAGTGCTTGATGATTTATAAGGGCTCAGTCAAACCTCACTCACTCCATGACCTCCAAGATCTAGATTTTCACAGCTTGTGGGGCTGCTGGGTCTAAACACCTTCCCCATCTTAGAATATTTCAATAGAACTCTTTAATGTGTGTGGATGATTAACTTTTGTTTGTTTTATATAATAAAGATATTGTGTGAAATTGGCTAACCAATGTAAATTAACCCACAAATATGTATTGTAGTGGCTTGAATGGTCAGTAAATGATATACAGAAGAAGCCACTTGATAGAGTTTAAACATTGAATTCCTGTCTGGTAGTATTTACATGTCTGACTTTCCATTATACTCACTCTCTCAACATCACATGAATAATTGGTATTCAGTACAACCTCGTTAATTCAACTATGTTTTAATGTCCCGACCTCCGGCCTATCAAATAGCAAACAATAATTCACTCTAATGAAACCTGCAACAATCATGAAGCCCTTTGAGAAACTTTCTGTGTATTGCTTGACCCAGTTGTGAAAGGTGTTAGCATAGCAAATGGCACAATGCTAGCAATGAGGTAAACCCATGCCTTGTCCATGTGACAAAATTCTTCCATTTTTTTTACCTGCCAGGTACTTTTCATAAAGGGTTCTGCTGCAGGTCTTGCATTCCTCAATATAATTCAACTTGAGAACATGAACTTTATTAGCCTTTTTACATATTTTTAAGCCTATTTTTTCCTGATGATATGGTTAGCATTAGAAAGAGGTACATTGGTTATTGTGAAAATGTTCCTTTGAGAAGGTGGATTCTCACTGACAACAATTTCCATTATTTTTCTTTCAGTTGGAGTTGAAGGTTTCTTCAGGCACCTTTTTTTATGTAGAATTTTTTCACTTCATTTCATAGATAGAAACGTTTCTTTGTTTTCCTTTATTATTTGACCTCTTGTGAACTTTTTAATAGGAATATTATTTTCTTTCATAATTTGAATTATTTGGGTAAATAAGTATTTCTCCTTATAGAATGTCTGAAAATGTAACCTTTTACAAAATCACTTATAATTTTAGGCATTTTGAATATTTAAAAATTATTTTTTTTTTTCATATGAAATATAAATCAATGCTTGTTCTTTCGAATAAATGAAACATTACTCAAATGTTAACTCACATGCTACTGCGTTTCAAAATTGTTCTTTTAAAAATGCAACACCCTCTATGTATCTACCAACTGATATTTGCTTTGCTTTCTTAGAAACTCGACCAAAAACAAAGAGTTGATATAAACACAAGGTAATAAGACCAAATCAAAATAAATAAATAGTGTGTGACATTTCGGTAACAACGTTGTTACCGAAACATCACACACTATTTATTTATTTGGATTTGGTCTTATTAGCTTGTGTTTATAATCTATAATCCAAATTGTGTTGTGCCTTATCTATAATATATAATTAATATAATAATATTGGGGGTCGGTGGAAGGCTGGTTAAACCGTTTGGTTTACGACCACTACGACCCGGGTTCGATCCCCGCATTGGACACTTTTTTCTGTTTAAAAAAAAAATGCTCCAATGGCCCCCCGATTCTTGCAAAAGTCCAACCCCACCAGCGAGTGCAAGTAACCAAACGGGGCTCTGGCACATTTGTAAGTGCAAAGTCGAACTGCTTTCACATGTGTAGACATGTGGTGCGCTTACAGTAAAAAAGCAGTCGCTAACTACCCACCATGATTAGCATGGCCTGTACCACGTGTACTAGTGATAAGCAAAAAAAAAAAAATATATATATATATATAATAATAATATTAACCTATATATAATTGTGCCAATATAAACAATGCATTAATTAATCTGTTATTGTATATTTGAACTATTTATGACATGTTTCTCTCTCTCTCTCTTTTTTTAATATAACAATTTTATTTGTTATTTGCAGGAAGAGCTGTGCTCGAAGCATGTTTATCTATATTTCTACTGTCCTCAAAGCTTATGTCCATAATTTTAAAATACCTTTTTCCAAGAATTCAGTATCAGTATAAACGTAATACATCACAAGGTAATAAGACCAAATAAATAAATAGTGTGTGACATTTTGGGAACAACACTGTTACCGAAACGTCACACACTATTTTTTAGGATTTGGTCCTATTACCTTGTAGTTTTAATCTATAATCCAAATTGTGCCACAATACAATAATAGAGTGGTATAGTAGATTAAAGTGTTGGGAGCCATTGCTGTAGCCCCACCCAGCCCCAGTGAATGGCCCAACTATCTCTGAGATAAGGGAGGTACACTCATCTGTTGACCCAAGATATGTGTCTACTTTAGGGGGCTTTCTACATCCTCACTGATTGGAAAACCTCCACTTGGTGGCTGCCAACATTTTGGGGAACAACAACCTTTTTTCAACAGTATTTCTTTCTTTCTTCCATTTTAAAGGAAATTAATTGAATTAAATATACTCTTATATTTTTAGAAATCACAACCAGCTCACCATCACTGTTTTTTTTTTCTAAATATATTAATCTTTTTACAAAATACAGTTTAATCTAATCAATTTTATTTTTTTATTTGACATATCGGACGCGATATCCCAGCTCGGGATACTTGCGCCTAAATACATTTTAGCAGATTATATACAATTCATTTTATACAACACAATAACCGGACTAAAAACATAATTAAAACTTAAACGATGGCACTCTAAAAACAGAAGAGAAAATCCAAAATGGATTATTTTATCAACCTATATACAACTCAATAGCCGACTAAAAACAGAATTAAGACTGAAACGATGGTTTTCTCAAACAGAAGAGAAAATCCAAAATAAATTATTTTAGCAACCTATATACAATTCAGTATATACAACACAATAACCGGTTAAAAACACAATTAAAACTGAAACTATGGTTTTCTCAAACAGAATAGAAAATCTAAAATGAACTTACAAAAACTATTGAATTTTACATAAGTGTCTTTGTTATATACAAATTCGCAAACCTCTTCGATGGGATAAAAATGATTACTTCTGTAGCTGTGGAATATCGGACATTCCATCAATAAATGCATTGAGTCTTGGTTTTCTTTTCCACAGAAACAGCTAGGATCATCCGTTGCCCCGATTTTCGACAGAAATTCTCCAAAATTACCATGACCCGTGACGAACTGTGAGTTATAAAAATTCGGACGAAAATAGAAAGGAATTCCAAATGGGAAAATTTTTCTGAATGTTTCATTAGTGTTAGCTATTGTTTCAGCCATTCTTGATTCTATGTAGTTATGAATTATAGTCGGGGCATGCGGTCTGAATACATTAATTTCTTCTTTTGATAAATTGGCCAAATCGTATTTTATTATCAACGATTCTATTTGATCTGTGAGAATAGGTATTTTTGCCAAACTATGAATACAATTTGATGAGGTCGTTTTATAGGCTCTCACTACCCAAAGAAGAATCTGATATTGCTGAGAGTTTAATCTTTGCTTACTTCTTTTATTAATAAATTTATACCATATTTCAGATCCATAGGTTAGTATTGGCCTGAAAAGAGTTTTATATAAAATTAATCTTTTTTTAGCATCCAATCCCCACATCTTCCCACAGAGTGAAAATAAAAGATTTTTCATACGGTTGATTTTACAAAGAATATCATTAATGTGGGGTGTGAAGTTAATTTTTGACTTAATTCTGTGATTAGAAAATTTTATCCCTAAAATTTTTACTTCTTCCACTGGTTTTATTATGAAATTTGGAGTTCCCATTGGAATATTTTGTTTGCCGTGCATATGTATTAAGCCGGTTTTCTCCGGGCTTAGCTTTAGCTTATTTCTTGTACACCATTGTATTACATAATTTAAAGTTCTTTCTGTTTCATTTTTTAACCCTTCTATGGTCTTGTGCCAGCAAACAATCGAAACATCATCCGCATAACAGATTATTTCAGAATTTGGGGATGCGAAGTTGATCAACAAATCATTCAGGACTATATTCCACAATAAAGGTGATAATGGTCCGCCTTGAGGACATCCCTTTGATAAATATTTAGAAATTGTTGTATTCGAGAAGGTGAGACTTGTTTTTCTTCTCCGATTTAAAAATGATTGGATAATTTTTATAAGAACTGCTGGGACGTGGTCTTCGTCCATTCTTTTTATTAAGGCAGGCCACCACGCATTATCGAATGCACCACTTATATCAATGGCAATCAATGCGACCAATTCGTTTTGTTTGTGTTTCAGTATGGTCTCGGTTATTTTGTCCAATGCCGTTATTGTAGATTTTCTTTTCGTAAATCCATGTTGTCTATGGCTCAGTAAGTTATTATGATTATAATAATTGAGTATTTTATTTTTAATGATCGTTTCAAATATTTTTGAGAAATTTGATGTTAGTGAAATTGGGCGATAGCTATTAATTGCTTCGTAGTCAGCTTTTTGCGGTTTTGTAATAATTTTTAATACCGAATGTTTCCAGCTTTCAGGATAGTAACCCAGCACCAGACACTCATTAAAGAGTTTGACTAAACTGGGTAGGATTGATAATAATGAGTGCTTAATCATATAATTACTCACGTTATCTGGACCAGGAGCCTTTCTGATATTAAGATTCGAGCACAAATCCTTTATTTCCTTTTCAGTAATAAAAATGATTTCCCTGTTGGTAAAACTTGGGATGTGATTTCTAATTAAAGTGTGTTCTTCATTGTCCAACCGCACATCATCATCAGGAAAAAATGCTGTTAGCATTTCCTTCATCTTTTGCTCTCTCATGCATTCTGCAGTTTTATTCAGTAATGGTATGCCCACTTGAATATCGGCCGATCTTAACCGTTTAAAAATCCTGTATGCATTCCCGAAAGCATTCGTAGACTCATTTTAGCTTATAGTGTTTATAGAGGTGTGGTGCTTGACGTCGAGAGAAGAGTATGCAGCTTCAATTACTAAATTTGTCAATTTGTTTACCACATTATCAATATCTTCACAATTGACAATGTGCTTAGAAGCTGAATTTAAATCCAGTAAATCCGAAGGCGAAATACTCTCAGCAAATTTGGTCCAATTCGCCGATTTTTCTCTGAATTTCCATGTCGATGTCTGTCTATTATTGTTTGCCAAATTTATCATATTGAAGATATCAAAAAGTATTGCCAAATGGTCTGAGGTAACAGAAAGTGCTGAGGTTCTCCAGTTATGTATAAGACCAATGGAATGTTTATTAGAAATTGTCAAGTCGATTATACTAGCATTTCTGCAAGTTGGGATTTTAAGATTATGAACAAATAGATTCTGCTCCTCGATAATAGACTTTAGAATGTATCCGTTTTTATTTGTCGTTGAATCGAACCAGAGTGGATGTCTTGAATTGAAATCTCCACAGAGGATAATTGGGAGTTGACCAAAGGCCTCAAGTATTTCTGAGATGAATTGGATATGAAATGCAGCCATTGAGTTTGGGTGTATGTAAATATTGGCAATAACTATTCTTTTCCCGTTGAAATAGAGAGAGATCGCTGTACAGAAGGAATTTGTAAACCTGCTAATTTTCTCATATATTATGTTGCGGTTCAAAATAATAGTAGCAGTATAAATTTGCCTATCTGTGCTAGAATATACTATTCGTGAATTCTTGCCAAATTTCACTGTATCATTGCACATGTATGGTTCTTGTAGAAATATGATGTCAGGAAGATCGTCTGCGATTGTCACACCTAACTCACTAGTTGCCATCATACTTTTCCTTGCATTAAATTGTATACATCTGATATTGTTATCATTCATCTGAATGGTATTGAGTTCTTTGTATTACTATTTCCATCTGGGTTTTGTACAGGGGACATTCGCTGGAGTTCGCTTTGTGATCAAGAGACCTTCCATTCTTGTACCTCGGGTGTTTAGCGCAGTTGAAACATTTTTGTTTACGCGAACACTCATGATTTCCCGCCGCGCCGCATATTAGGCAAATCTTTTCATGGGAGCATTCGCTGATTTTATGTCTTGGATTAAACTCAAAACATTTCTGGCACTGCCTAACTAATACTTTGTCGTGTATATGGCATCTCTCACAGTCGGTATAGATAAAATTACCCTTCTTCCTTAAGGTTTGATACACTCGTGGAGAAACTCGCAGCACTACATTGTGGTGAGAGGTATTGGATCTCATGGGGAACAGCACTCGGATTTCATTCTCTAGTCCACTCAAATCAGGATTCATGGTACATATGATTGGTATTAAATTATTAACTTCCGTTAATTTACTGACATTTTTTATAATAATTGTTGGGTCTCTAGGTTGCGGGGTAAAAATTTTACTATTTGCTTTCAATTCCGCCGCCATGCTCAGTTCCTTTAACAAGTGTTTAGCCTCTTCGTCGCTAGGAGTTTTTATTACTACTGCATTTTTGGTGTTATTAAATTTTATTAATTCGTATCCCACTACCGTTTTCTCGTAACTTTTTTATATTAGTTGAAATTGCCTGAGCTATGTTGTTAATAGGCTCATTATTTAGAGGAACTGCGAGCAGTGTAGCTTCAGTGTTTAAGGTCCGTTGTCTTTCCTCAATAAATTTCTGTGTATGATCTCTCTGTGTAACTTGGGCATAAGATAATCCTTTCGAGGAGATCACGCTTCGAATATCACCGAGCTTCTCTTCCACTATGTTGCCGACGGTTTCCTTCATCTGTGCCAAAAGGTTCTCGTTATCCGATTCAACCATAGAAGAAATTCCATCTTTCGTTTGTTTTAACATAGTCGAAAGATATGATAAATCATTTTTAGTCAAATTTTTTTGATTTTGTTGAAATTTATTCTCAAAGTATGCAAAAATTTCATCCAGTTTCAAATTTAGTAACCTAACCATAGAATTCATATTTAATCAAAAGAGAAACAATTCGAACTATATAAAAAAAAAGCAAGGTAAAATTAAATAGCAAAACAATAAACCGATTTAAAACATTTCAACATAAGCATTTAGAAAATAAATTAAGAAATTTAGGCAGTGTTTACCGAAACTTGCGGAGCGAGATGACGCACGTCCAGCCAGATCGGCCACCTAGCGGCAATCCTTTGACCAAAAAAAAATCAATTTGAAACACAATAATTCTACACTTGTTAGACCATGTTTTCATATCCTAACTTCCAGCTTATTGAATAACCCATATTAATTTGACTAAATGGTAATTTGACACCATCAATAATTGGGTTCTAGCCTAAAAGCAAAAAAAAAAAAAACAGAAAAATTTCTTTAAAATATAATGATTTTTTTTTAATAAAATTTTTAGCCTTTATTTTCTAAATTTACTTGCTTTCTTCCCATTGCATTTATTCACTTGGATTGATATAATATTTATAATTTTTCCCTTTGTTCAAAATGTATAAATACAATTTTAATCATCACTAAAAGTTGATCATGGAGCAGCCTGAAAAAAAAAAATTTCCCTATGGTATCTCCATTCACATTATTAATTAAAATATATTCCAACGGTATATTCTAAAAATATTTTTTAAATGTCTACTAGCAGTGAATGTTGTGATAAAATCATCTAACCAACTTCAATTTAACCAAAAGGCCTGATCACTCAGTGTGTCAAGAAGTTAGACTGTAAAAGGAATTTATCCCCATTAAAATGGAAGCCATTGTTGGGCAGAATGTTATTGCACCAAGGTTGTCAGCACAGCCTAGTGAGCTGGCCGGGGTGTGGTGGCCATCCCACATGACTACCTCCAACAGTTTGGGAAAAATTAATGACACCATAAAAGGGCAACTTTTGATTAATCACCTTAGGCAGCTTCTCGATCAGCTAATTGTAGAGGTTCAATCTACAGTAAATCTGCTGGCTAATCTAAGAGATGTTTGTTGTGTCAGCTGGAATGCCACCGGCTGATAGCCAGCTTCACAGCAGCCAACACTCTCTCCACTTTTTTACCTCTCGCAGCTCTCCCTGGTGAATAAATGATGTTTGGTGAAAGACATACAAGCATACAACAATGAAAATTGTATAAATTGAAGATGATAGTGTAAGAGAGAGAGAATGAGTTTGAAATCCCATTTGGTGAAATAGAACCTATTTAGCAACCAGACACCTCTTTCTTTTGTCTGACCACACAAATTTCTTATAACAAAGTTATACATCTCACTAGCAAACTCTCTTGTCATTGGCTAGTTACACTATAGTCAATACCACCTGGGGGGAAAACATTCCATTTTCCTTTCTTGCAGTCTAACTAAACTTAGAACAAATAACCAAGTAAAATGTGTGAAGTAAATTACTTCCTATGTGAATGTGAAATATGATGAAGTTACTGGAAGATCAAGTAACCAAAATTTCCATAGCCACTTTGTAAAGAGAAGAGAGGAAACAATGTCCTAATGAAGAGTTCAGTACGAGGACTCCAATCAAAGATTAGTTAGTTTTTTTTTTCTATAATGGTAGTAAACCTGTTGCTGAACATACAATGTGCATACAAATGTTTTACTTTAGAGGTGACCTCTAGATTCATGTTATATGTTGTAAGACACAGGGCATAACATTTCTATAAAAGGACGTAGGAACATTCTAAGATATGTAATCTAAATATTTGTGGAAGTATCTCCTGATAAGTCCGATGTCTGCCTCGGGTGGTTGCTATCGTACAATGTCCTGGAACTGCTTCTCTTTGTTTTAGATTTCACTCAACAATATCATGATGAGCCCAGGATGATTTATGGATGTGGAAAATATGGGAATAAAAAAAGTTTACATATTTTTTTTTAAACATGTTTAATGTAATTCTTGATCATAATGGAATATAAAAGTGGACTCCAGAAAGCCTGAGATATTGCAGGCAAAATATGATACCCCTTTCTAGGATTTTGGTAGATTTGTAGGTTATATCAATTTTAACTGTGAATCTTGAGTTTTGGCAGAATCTGTGGGATAAACCATTGTTAAGTTTAAATCTTGATTGTTGGCAGAGAGAATCTGTGGGATAAATGATTGTAAGTTTCAATCTTGAGTTTTGGTTGTAGTGTGGGATAAACCATTGTTAAGTGTAAATCTTGATGGTTGGTAGATTCTGTGGTTTAATTATTGTTAAGTTTGAATCTTGATTGTTTGTTTTTTTGGTAGAATCTGTGGGATAAATGAATGTTACATGTGAATCTTGAGTGTTGATACAATCTGTGGGTTTAATTATTGCTAAGTTTGAATCTTGATTGTTGGTAGAATCTGTGGAATAAATGAATGTTACATGTAAATCTTGAGTGTTGATACAATATGTGGGTTTAATTATTGCTAAGTTTGAATCTTGATTGTTGGTAGAATCTGTGGGATAAATGATTGTAAGTTTCAATCTTGAGTTTTGGTAGTAGTGTGGGATAAACCATTGTTAAGTGTAAATCTTGATGGTTGGTAGATTCTGTGGTTTAATTATTGCTAAGTTTGAATCTTGATTGTTGGTAGAATCTATGGGATAAATGAATGTTAAATGTGAATCTTGAGTGTTGGTAGAATCTGTGGGATAAATGAATGTTACATGTGAATCTTGAGTATTGATACAATCTGTGGGTTTAATTATTGCTAAGTTTAAATCTTGAGTGTTGGTAGAATCTGTGGGATAAATGAATGTTACATTGGAATCATGAGTGTTGGTAGAATCTGTGGGATAAATGAATGTTACATGTGAATCTTGAGTGTTGATACAATCTGTGGGTTTAATTATTGCTAAGTTTAAATCTTGAGTGTTGGTAGAATCTGTGGGATAAATGAATGTTACATGTGAATCTTGAGTATTGATATAATCTGTGGGTTTATTTATGCTAGGTTTGAATCTTGATTGTTGGTAGAATCTGTGGGATAAATGAATGTTACATGTGAATCTTGAGTGTTGATACAATCTGTGGGTTTAATTATTGCTAAGTTTGAATCTTGAGTGTTGGTAGATCTGTGGGATAAATGAATGTTACATGTAAATCTTGAGTGTTGATACAATCTGTGGGTTTAATTATTGCTAAGTTTGAATCTTGAGTGTTGATAGAATCTGTGGGATAAATGAATGTTACATGTGAATCTTGAGTGTTGATACAATCTGTGGGTTTAATTATTGTTAAGTGTGAATCTTGAGTGTTGGTAGAATCTATGGGTTGAACTATTGTTAAGTTTTAATCTTGATTGTTTTGGAGAGAAAATCTGTGGGTTAAACCATTGTTTAGTGTGAATCTTGATTGTTGGTAGAGAGAATCTGTGGGATAAATGAATGTTAAGTTTCAATCTTGAGATTTGGCAGAATCTGTGGGATAAACCATTGTTAAGTGTAAATCTTGAGTGTTGGTAGAGAGAATCTGTGGGATAAATGATTGTAGAGTTTCAATCTTGATTGTTGGTAGAATCTATAGGTTTAATTATTTTTAAGTGTGAATCTTGAGTGTTGGTAGAATCAGTAGGTTAAACCATTGTTAGGTGTAAATCTTGATTGTTGGTAGAGAGAATCTGTGGGTTTAATTATTGTTAAGTGTGAAATTTTGATTGTTGATAGAGAGAATCTGTAGTATAAATGATTGTTAAGTTTCAATCTTGAGTGTTGGTAGAATCTATGGGTTAAAAGATTGTTAAGTGTGAATCTTTATTGTTGTTAGAGAAAATATGTGGGTTAAACCATTGTTAAGTGTGAATCTTGAGTTTTGGCAGAATCTGTGGGATAAATGATTGTTGAGTTTCAATCTTGAGTCTTGATAGAATATGTGGGATAAACCATTGTTAAGTGTAGATCTTGATTGTTGGTAGATTCTGTGGGTTTAATTATTACTTAGTTTGAATATTGATTGTTGGCAGAATCTGTGGTATAAATGAATGTTACATGTGAATCTTGAGTGTTGATAGAATCTTTGGGATAAACCATTGTTAAGTGTAAATCTTGATTGTTGGTAGATTCTGTGGTTTAATTATTACTAAGTTTGAATCCTGATTGTTGGCAGAATCTGTGGGATAAATGAATGTTAAGTTTCAATCTTGAGTTTTGGCAGAATCTCTGGGATAAACCATTGTTAAGTGTAAATCTTGAGTGTTGGTAAAGAGAATCTGTGGGATAAATGATTGTTAAATTTCAATCTTGAGATTTGGCAGAATCTGTGGGATAAACCATTGCTAAGTGTAAATCTAGAGAGAATCTGTGGGATAAATGATTGTTAAGTGTCAATCTTGAGTGTTGGTAGAACCTATGGGTTAAAAGATTGTTAAGTGTGAATCTTGATTGTTGGTAGAGAAAATCTGTGGGTTAAACCATTGTTAAGTGTGATTCTTGAGTTTTGGCAGAATCTGTGGGATAAATGATTGTTAAGTTTCAATCTTGAGTCTTGATAGAATCTGTGGGATAAATGGATGTTACATGTGAATCTTGAGTGTTGGTACAATCTGTGGTTTGAACCATTGTTAAGTTTGAATCTTGAGTTTTAGCAGAATCTGTGGGATAGATGATTGTTAAGTGTAAATCTTGATTGTTGGTATATTCTGTGGGTTTAATTATTACTAAGTTTGAATCTTGATTGTTGGCAGAATCTGTGGTATAAATGAATGTTACATGTGAATCTTGAGTGATGTTATAATCTTTGGGATAAACCATTGTTAAGTGTAAATCTTGATTGTTGGTAGATTCTGTAGTTTAATTATTACTAAGTTTGAATCCTGATTGTTTTTTTGTTTTTTTTTTGCCAGTATCTGTGGGATAAATGAATGTTAAGTTTCAAACTTGAGTGTTGGTAGAATCTGTGGGATAAACCATTGTTAAGTGTGAATCTTGATTGTTTGTAGAAACTGTAGGTTTAATTATTGCTAAGTGGGAATCTTGAGTTTTGGCAGTATCTGTGGGATAAATGATTGTTAAGTTTCAATCTTGAGTGTTGATAGAATCTGTGGAATAAAGGAATGTTACATGTGAATCATGATTGTTGGTAGAATCTGTGGAATAAACCATTGTTAAGTGTGAATCTTGAGATTTGGCAGAATCTGTGGGATAAATGATTGTTGAGTTTCAATCTTGAGTCTTGATAGAATCTGTGGGATAAACCATTGTTAAGTGTAAATCTTGATTGTTGTTAGATTATGTGGGTTTAATTATTACTAAGTTTGAATCTTGATTGTTGGCATAATCTGCGGGATAAATGATTTTTAAGTTTCAAACTTGAGTGTTGGTAGAATCTGTGGGATAAACCATTGTTAAGTGTATATCTTGATTGTTGGTAGAATCTGTAGGTTTAATTATTGCTAAGTGGGAATCTTGAGTTTTGGCAGTATCTGTGGGATATATGATTGTTAAGTGTCAATCTTGAGTGTTGATATAATCTGTGGGATAAATGAATGTTAAATGTGAATCTTGATTGTTGGTAGAATCTGTAGGTTTAATTGTTATTAAGTGTGAATCGTGATTGTTGGTAGAATCTGTGGGATAAACCATTGTTAAGCGTGAATCTTTATTGTTGGTAGAGAGAATCTGTGGGTTTAATTATTGTTAAGTGTGAATCTTGAGTGTTGGTAAAATCTGTGGGATAAACTATTGTTTAAGTGTGAATCTTGTAGAATCTGTGGGTTTAATTATTGTTAAGTTTGAATCTTGAGTGTTTTTTTTTTTGGTAAATCTGTAGGTTACACCATTGTTAAATGTGAATCTTGAGTGTTGGTAGAATCTGTAGGTTACACCATTGTTTAAAATTGAATCTTGAGTGTTGGTAGAATCTGTAGGTTACACCATTGTTTAAAATTGAATCTTGAGTGTTGGTAGAATCTGTAGGTTACACCATTGTTTAAAATTGAATCTTGAGTGTTGGTAGAATCTGTAGGTTACACCATTGTTTAAAATTGAATCTTGAGTGTTGGTAGAATCTGTAGGTTACACCATTGTTTAAAATTGAATCTTGAGTGTTGGTAGAATCTGTAGGTTACACCATTGTTTAAAATTGAATCTTGAGTGTTGGTAGAATCTGTAGGTTACACCATTGTTTAAGTGTGAATCTTGAGTGTTGGTAGAATCTGTAGGTTAAACCATTGTTTAAGTGTGAATCTTGACTGTTGGTAGAATCTGTAGGTTACACTATTGTTTAAAATTGAATCTTGAGTGTTGGTAGAATCTGTAGGTTAAACCATTGTTAAGTTTCAATCTTGAGTGTTGATAGAATCTATGGGTTAAAAGATTGTTATGTGTGAATCTTGATTGTTGGTAGAGAAAATCTGTGGGTTAAACCATTGTTAAGTGTGAATCTTGAGTTTTGGCAGAATCTGTGGTATAAATGAATGTTACATGTGAATCATGAGTGTTGGTAGAATCTGTAGGTTTAATTATTGCTAAGTGGGAATCTTGAGTTTTGGCAGTATCTGTGGGATAAATGATTGTTAAGTTTCAATCTTGAGTATTGATAGAATCTGTGGGATAAATGAATGTTACCTGTGAATCTTGATTGTTGGTAGAATATGTAGGTTTAATTATTTTTAAGTGTGAATCGTGATTGTTGGTAGAATCTGTGGGATAAACCATTGTTAAATGTGAATCTTGAGTGTTGGTAGAATCGGTAGGTTAAACCATTGTTAGGTGTAAATCTTGATTGTTGGTAGAAAGAATCTGTGGTTTTAATTATCGTTGTGAATTTAAGTGTAGGCAGAAGCTGTGGGTTTAATGATTGTTAAGTGTGAATCTTGAGTGTTTTTTTTTTTTTTTTGGTAGAATCTTTTGACTTGAATCATATGTTTTTAAAGTAGATGCATTAATGATTGGAGTGACTCAAGTTGGCTCTAAATGCTATAATCAAATAAGCCCCTAATACTATTTGTGGTATAAAAGTTTATGGAAGTTTAACTACTCATTGTTGGCCTTGAAGGATTAAAAAGTAAATGTAACAACGGGTTCTTAATGAATGAACCCTCTATCTTTCTATAAACTCTAAATATATCCACTCATGTTTCTACCTTTGTTTGTTTCCAAATATAGCTAACAACCTTTGGCCATAACTAGAAGAGAATTATCCACTCCCAACTGCCAAGTGTCAGGTTTTAAAAGAAGAAATCAGATAGCTTACACAAGGTAAGATTGAAAGTTGTTCTTATTGGCTAAGAAATTTTATCTTAAAGTTTGAAACATTCATCTATCTGGTCATTTCTTTTCTGAATAAATTCAATATCCAATATAAACACATTTTAGGTTATGTAATTGATAAGGCACAATTTGTATTATAGATTATAAACACAAAGTAATAAGATCAAATCCTGGGTGGAACCGCTTTTTTTCACAATATTTATTTATTTGGTCTTATTATCTTGTGTAGGTTAAGTAAAATTTTATTTAAAATATTTTATGCAGAGTTGGTGGAATAAATTTAAAATTAAGATATTTGGTTTTTTTCTGATGTGTTAAAGGGGGAATATTTGGATTTAATGGTAGTGGTATTTTTCCATTATGAAGACATTTCCTTATGAGAGATTCCTTCTTCATTGCCTTCTTAATTGGCTAATATCTTGCATATTTCATAATTCCATTGGACTCCTAAAAAATCTGTAATAACTCTATATATGATTATTGTTGTTTCTTATAATTAATAATTTTTGGGACAATGTATGCTTTCAAAAGAATGCAAAATATATATATATATGTATAAATGTAATGATAATAATATATATGAAGAATGCTTTTAAAAAAATACAATTATTAAATGATAAGATGTTTTTCTATTTAAAATGAGTATATTTATAACGTTTTAAAATGTATATTAAGATTTTAGGCCTGACAAACTGTGTTTCTTGCAAAAATATTTGATTAAAATACAATATTTCATAATTAATGTTGTTTTTAATTATGTTAATATGACTATTTAATTTAAAAATTTTGTAATGTGTCGCAACAGACGACTTGAAAAATCGCAACTATTCACATAATACGATCGTAGTCTGTGATTCATTGTGTATTAAAAATATACCAATAGAGAGAAATAATAATATCATTATATACATACCTGTCCTCTGTTTATTAAGTTGTTTTGTCTGGCGATTGACTCGGCCTCTTCGTCTCCCCCATTCAAATATACAGCAAATTCATTTGTATACAACTTTGGAGATTCTCCAAAAGCACTTATAAAATTTAATAACACTATTAGTGCAAAAAACGCCCAAATTTCATTTCGAAATACATTTAATGAACTAAATTTAAACATCTTAAAAGTTATTTGTTTTAACTTAGTTCCATATTTTTATGATTTTTATGTGATTTGAATGAAAGAGTTAGCTTGACTCCTTCAAAAAATAAATGAGCGCTTGAATGAGAGCTAAGTTTAACCTAATGCGAATTGAAAGTGAATGATTTAAATTATTAAACATGTCAACTGCATCGGGTCCAGACAGCTGATTTTTTTTTTTAAGTTGTTAGTCAAATGATTAGATCACTTTCTACTTGAGGGCTCTGCTTTCGTTAATATTTATTGCTTTCACTGATATATATAAAAAAAAAACTTGAATAAATACATTTCTTCAAAAATACTTATCTGAAACATATTATAGTATTATTTTTTTGTAGAGTAAATTTAAAATTATAAATATTTTTCAAGATATGCTAGAGGTCAAATTATGCCCACTTAAAAAAAAAAAAGCCCTATCCTCTAAAATATAAAAGAGAATGTTAAAAACGTTCCCTTATGGAAAAATGTGTGTTTATTAGTGTGAGGAAAGGTATCAATAAAGAAATACTATTATTAACACACACATAACATATTTGAATTTCATAAAATTTTTCTTGAACAAACAGATATAAATAAATATCACTTATCCCAGTACAATGTCACACTTGTACTATTTTTTTTTTCATATATAAATAAGTTTTTAAAAGTATTAATTTACACTTATAGGCTGTGCAATTTGAAACAACATTTTACACTTTTATAACAAAGAGAAAGGGACTGGACAAGGAGTACATATTGCTCTAATCAGTAATAAGAATATATTTGAAAACAGAAGCAATGGTTACTTTTGAGTTGTCAGGCATACTTTCAGCAGGGCGGGTTGCCCAGAGAATGGCTATTAGTTCAACTTGAAAAGCTGACCAGTCAGGAGAAGTATTTATTGTTTTTTTATTTTATTTTTTATTTTTTATGATGAAGGATAATTGAGGAAACAACCTCTGCGCTTTGATTTTGATCCATACACATGTATTATGGAGTGTGTGGACTTTTCATACACTAGAGTGTGTGGACTTTTCATACACTAGGCTGAATAGATTGAATGATATTGAGCATTAGAAAAAGAAAAGTATGTGCATATATAAGATCTCCTGGGTCAGGCTAGATTCAATTCAATTACCTTCTTGACAGTGAGCCACATAATTTAAAACATTTCTATACATTCCAGGCCAATATAATTTTTTTATTATCGATCATAGGTTTTAGTGAACATGAGATGTCTAACAGTGGGCGAATCATGAAAGTTTCTCAGTATTTCGGACCTGAGGTGGCGAAGGACTACATGAGGCCACACATTCCCATTGGATAATTGCAACATCTTTGTAAACTTTTATTATCAGAAAATCTTTATTGTCTTTATAATGTCTGATACAGCTTTTGTTGTTTATTTGCGAACCGCCAAAGTGACAAAAACAAATCAAAAAGGGATGATGATAACCTGCGTCTTGCAGATTAACATTTTCATAGAAACATATATATAGATATTTATTGCTAGCTATATATCAACTAGCCACCCGGCCCCTAGACTGTAGATGTTAAAACGGTGATCCTTAGGTCGCTGGTTCAAATCCGGCTCGAGGGAGCCGGCGAGCACGTGACCTCCCTGTGCGCGCGCATCCGTGACAGAGGCCGATGAGGAAAGACGGTCGTGACTATATATATATAATATAATATAATATATGTATGAGTACATTTTGTGTAGAAATAGGATTAGTTGACTTTATAAGGTAAACTTATTCATACAGTTTGTATCCTTCGATAGCTCAGTTGGCAGAGCGGAGGACTGTAGGTGTTACAACGGTGATCCTTAGGTCGCTGGTTCAAATCCGGCTCGAGGGAGTTTTTTATTTTTATTTTTATTGGCTGCCGGCGAGCACGTGAACTCCCTGTGCGCGCGCATCCGTGACAGAGGCCGATGAGGAAAGACGGTCGTGACTATATATAGGGATAATATAATATAATTAATATATATAGTCACGACCCCGTCTGTCGTGGCCTCTGTCACGGATAATATACAGTTATCATCGTCATGCGTTCTTAATTCTGTCACCGTTTGCTTTTGGTTCAGTGGTAGAATGCTCGCCTGCCAAGCGGGCGCCCTGGGTTTGATTCCCGGCCGATGCATTTTTTTTTTTTACAATTTTTAAAACTCATTTATATATCATACAAGAATGACATCCACGGCGCCAATTTATAATTGTAACGAATAGTATTTGAATAAAAGCATTTAATCGGGTAAACCCCGGGCGTTGTAGATTATAAACACAAGGTAATAAGACCACATCCATGATAAGGTACAGTTTGGATTATAGATTATAAACACAAGGTAATAAGACCACATCCATGATAAGGTACAATTTGGATTATAGATTATAAACACAAGGTAATAAGACAACATCCATGATAAGGTACAGTTTGGATTATAAATTATAAACACAAGGTAATAAGACCACATCCATGATAAGGCACAATTTGAATTATAGATTATAAACACAAGGTAACAAGACCACATCCATGATAAGGTACAATTTGGATTATAGATTATAAACACAAGGTAACAAGGCCACATCCATGATAAGGTACAGTTTGGATTATAGATTATAAACACAAGGTAATAAGACCACATCCATGATAAGGTACAGTTTGGATTATTACTATATATAGTCACGACCGTCTTTCCTCATCGGCCGCCTCTGTCACGGATAATATACAGTTATCATCGTCATGCGTTCTTAATTCTGTCACCGTTTGCTTTTGGTTCAGTGGTAGAATGCTCGCCTGCCACGCGGGCGCCCCGGGTTCGATTCCCGGCCGATACATTTTTTTTTTTACAATTTTTAAAACTCATTTATATATTATACAAGAATGACATCCACGGCGCCAATTTATAATTGTAACGAATAGTATTTGAATAAAAGCATTTAATCGGGTAAACTCCGGGCGTTGCCCGGGTCATTCGGCTAGTATAATATAATATATGTATGAGTACATTTTGTGTAGAAATAGGATTAGTTGACTTTATAAGGTAAACTTATTCATACAGTTTGTATCCCTCGATAGCTCAGTTGGCAGAGCGGAGGACTGTAGATGTTATAACGGTGATCCTTAGGTCGCTGGTACAAATCCGGCTCGAGGGAGTTTTTATTTTATTTTTATTGGCTGCCGGCGAGCACGTGACCTCCCTGTGCGCGCGCATCCGTGACAGAGGCCGATGAGGAAAGACGGTCGTGACTATATATAGGGATAATAATTCTTTTTATATAGAGTATTATCAATTTTCAGAAAGGACTTGTTAGAAGTCTCTCGTTAGATCTTGTCAGCGATATTAATGAAGTTTGGATCTTTCATTTTTCTGTATGGATATAATACTAGGAATGTCATCTACTATGCCTTCAATACAGCTTAGAGGACTTCTTGATAGGCAGTCTGCATATTTATATTTCTTCCGCTCTTAACCATGATAGTAACATTATATTCTTGCAACTGATGCGCCCTTTTTGCTAAACTCCCACATGGGTTCTTGAGATTGGTCAGCCAGCACAAAGAGTGGTGGTTTGTAACGATAGTGAACAGGAGTCCAAAACATATGGTCAGAATTAATTGATAGCCCAAATTATAGCAAGCTATTCTCTTTCAGTTGTCAAATCATTTTTCTGCCTTATTTAGCGTTTTAGATACATAATCAATAGCTCTTTCCCTTTCCATTTTGGATTTGGACTAAGACTGCTCCTATTTAACAGTTGCTTGCGTCAGTGTGCATTTCTATTGGAGATGTATAATCAAAATGCCCTAAGGCACGTTAGGAAATTAGTGATGATTTGAGATCTTCAAGGGCGCGCTGCTCTTCTTGGTTCCAACAAAACATTGTACAAAAGGTTCTTTGAAAGGTCGTTCAAGGGTTGGACTAAATGGGCATAATTGAGAATGAAGCGGCGGTAATAAGAAGATAGCCCAAGAAAACTTCTAACTTCTCTTAATGAGTTTGGTGCAGAGAAGTCGTGGACCGCTCAAATCTTTTCTGGGTCAGGCCTTATTCCATTTCCACTAACTTCATGTCCAAGGACAGTTATAGTTATTGCCCCAAATTTACATTTCTTAGCATTAAAGCACAATCCTGCATGCTTCAGTCAATTCAATACAATTTGAAAGCCATATATGATCTTAAAAATCGTCTTAAAATAATTTATGTCTAAAGATAACAGAGGCAGATTGTCCACTTGAGACCTTCCAGAAGGTTGCCCATCATCTGTTCGAAAGTAGCTGCTGTTGTATTGCATAACCCAAATGACATTACCTTGAACTGATATAGTCCACCTTGGGTTATGAAAGCTGTCTTCTCTCAGTCTGATTCTTCGACATCGATTTTCAAGTATCCTGATCGTAGGTCTATGGAATAATAGAATTTATCAAACCGCAGGCAGTCCAAGGAATCATCGATTTTCGGGAGTGGGTAGATATATATATATTTTGTTATTTTGTTCAGATGGCGGTAATCGACGCAATATTTACTGCTGCCGTCCTTTTTCTTACTAAGATGACAGGTGAAGACCATGAAAAGTTCTTCCATTTAGCAAATTTCATCTTGAAATACTTTTTCTTTTGGTGCTACTTGATAGGTCGTTTCTTGATAAATTCGTGGTCGCCAGGGTCTATTCGGTGTCTGACAGCTTTGTTCTTGAACGCCTTTTATTTTTGATTTCGAGTATATCCATATAGCTTCTTAATACATTTCTCAGTTTTTATTTTTCTAGATCGTAGAGTGACTCGTCTAATTGATAAATGTTTGCAATTTATAGGTCTTCAGAACATTTTCCTCCTGTTTCAACTTGGTTATCATCAGCTAGTACACATAGCTAACTATAATCGATGATGACAATATCAGCTATATGTATTCCCTGTATACTTATCTTTGTATGTGGAACACAGTTTTCCACCTACATTTTGCCTCTGTTACTGGATAGTGAGATGACAGAGTAAGAAGCCATTAATTCTCGCTCCAGCAATAGACCTTTTTGAGATACTGTTACCACGATTGTGTCGTTTGTAATGAACGTCACGACTGGTTACTTCGATTAGGTGAAATGTGTTGAGCTCGATTCTATATTCCAGTTCAGAGTAAAGAAGCGAAATAGTCTTTGTATATCTTCAACTAGGCATTTTTCTGAGAAAAGTGTATTATCAACAGTCAATTATCGCTCTTTATACTTTTAAAAAGCCCCATCCATGAATAACGTTCTGATTGCAGTTCTCCAAAACGACAAGATCAAACTTTTCTTATAGTTCATTTAGATCTAGTCTCAAAGTACAACATCCTTTTGGCCTTACAATTTTACCGTTGGCCACTCTTAATCTAACGTCAGTTTTGGTAAAAATTATTTTTTCTTTGTTTGAGTCTGAACATCTCATATATAACAGTTTAGGAGGCCCCTGAGTCGACGAGAGCACGCGTCATGTCTCTTTCTATTTTAACGTCTTTTAATTTCCTCTTAATTCTATTGTAGTCGACAAGGGAGGATTTCTAAATTTTGTGGCCTCACACCCCAAAATAAGTCGCATCTCTTAGTTTTCCTGATTCATCATTACCCCCCCCCCCCCCCCTCCGGAAAATATGGAGGGGTTCCTAGGCAGTTGCTGAATGAAATTGTTCCCTGTCTGGGTCGCTACTTCTTTCTTCACACTCATAGTGGTTTCTTCTGGTTCAACAGAGTCCATTTTCCTTTTATTTCTTAATGGGTATCGGTCCAGCATTTCCACCAGTTGTTGAAAATTACGTAAGAAAACGTATAGAAAATTACTCGTCAGTTAATTTAAAAATTTACAGTATTTATTAAAGAGATGATATGTGTGACAATTATTAATTTATTATTTACAGAGCACAAAGGAGGACTAAGATATTCTACATATATGATAATTACATTATTGTTGAGAAAGCTTCTATTTTAAATCTGTTTCAAAAATAAACACAAAATAAGAATATTTGATAATTAAAATAAATTATATCTTCTTCACAATATATATATATAATTTTCTTTATTTACTTTCATTCAGCAGAACAGTAAGAAGAATAATAAGAGCACCCTTATACGTAAGAAATTCAATTATCAAAATTGACCTAGAAATTATAACTTTGAATGATCCTATTAAAAAATTCAACCTGTAATAAACTTGTTGAAATAGAAAAAAAATAAAAACTAACACGTTGGAATTTACCGTGCCTCTAAAGCTTTGCCTATTGCAATCTACAACAATTATGGTTAGAACATAGTTGAAACAGGCATGCTGATACTAACATTGACTCCTGGTTAAAACAGATGAAAATAAACTTGTTGGAACTTACCTTGCTTCAGTGGCGGGGCAGCGGGGAATCCGCAAAGAAACTGGTTAGAACAGTGTGGAACGAACATTCTGGTACTTACCTTACCTCTAAAGATCGGCTGCGGGCAACCTGTAACAATACCGGTTAGAACAGTGTGGAAGCAGGAATGCTGGTACTTACCTTACCTATAAAGATCGGCTGCGGGCAACCTGTAACAATACCGGTTAGAACAGTGTGGAAGCAGAAATGCTGGTACTTACCTTACCTCTAAAGATGGGCCGTGGGTAACCTGTAACAATACCAGTTAGAACAGTGTGGAAGCAGAAATGCCGGTACTTACCTTACCTCTAAAGATCGGCTGCGGGCAACCTGTAACAATACAAGTTAGAACAATGTGGAAGCAGAAATGCTGGTACTTACCTTACCTCTAAAGATCGGCTGCGGGCAACCTGTAACAATACAAGTTAGAACAGTGTGGAAGCAGAAATGCTGGTACTTACCTTACCTCTAAAGATCGGCTGCAGGCAACCTGTAACAATACCGGCTAGAACAGTGTGGAAGCAGACATGATTGTACTTACCTTACCTCTAAAGATGGGCCGTGGGCAACCTGTAACAATACCAGTTAGAACAGTGTGGAAGCAGAAGTGCTGGTACTTACCTTACCTCTAAAGATCGGCTGCGGGCAACCTGTAACAATACCGGTTAGAACAGTGTGGAAGCAGAAATGCTTGTACTTACCTTACCTCTAAAGATGGGCCGTGGTTAACCTGTAACAATACCAGTTAGAACAGTGTGGAAGCAGAAGTGCTGGTACTTACCTTACCTCTAAAGATCGGCTGCGGGCAACCTGTAACAATACCGGCTAGAACAGTGTGGAAGCAGAAATGCTTGTTTTTACCTTACCTCTAAAGATGGGCCGTGGGTAACCTGTAACAACACCGGCTAGAACAGTGTTGAAACAGATATACTGGTACTTACCTTACTTACAAAGATGGGCCGCGGGTAACCTGTAACAATACCGGTTAGAACAGTGTAAAAAAAGAAATGCTGGTACTTACCTTGACTCTAAAGATAGGCCTCGGACTACCTGTAACAATACCAGTTAAAACAGTGTGGAAGCGAACATGCTGGTACTTACTTACCTCAGAAAATGGGCCAGCGAGCGAGCAACCTGTAACAATACCGGTTACAACAGTCTGGATACAGACATGCAGGTACCTAACTTACCTCTAAAGATAAGTCGCAAACAACCTGTGAACTACTGGCTATAAAAGTGTGGGTAAAGATATGCTGGTACTCACCTTACCTCAAAGATGGGCCGCGAGCAGCCTGTAACAATTCCGGATAGAACAGAAGGAAACAAATATGTTAATACTAACCTTTCTTTCATTGCGGGGCAGAGAGCAACCTACATTAATACCGGCGATAACAGAGTGGAAACCAAAATGCTGGTACGTACCTTGCTTCAAAGGCGAAGCAGCGGGCAAACTGCAACAATACCGGTTACAACAGAGTGGAATCAAACATGATGGTACTTAACTTGCCTCTAAAGCTGGGCCGCGGGTAACCTCAAACAATATCAGTTAAAATAGAGTGGAACTGTACATGCTGGTGTCTACCTTGCTTTCTTGGTGGGGCAGTAGGCAGACTGCAATAATTCCGATTAGAACAGACTTGAAACAGACATTCTGATATACTCACCTTGCATCTAAAGCTGGGTCGTAGGGAAATTGCATCAATCCCGGTTAGAACAGAGTGGAAACAAACAAAGTGGGTGATTTACCTTACTTCCAAGGCGGGGTAGCGGCCACCTTCAACAATTATGATTAAATGGGTTTGTAAACAGACATGCTAGTAATCGCCATGCCTTCATAGGCCGGCCGAGGGTAACCCTCAACAATCCTGGTCATTACAGAGTAAAATTAAGGTTATGGTACTTACCATTTTTCATTGTTTGACCTAGGCAACATGCAACCATCTTGGTGAGAAAAGAGTTGAAACAGAAAGACTCATATTTACCATTTTTCCATGGCAGTGCCGTAAATTTATTGGAAAATTCGCTGAAATAGCTGCTCTCTTTGCAAGAAAATATTCAATTGCATGGAATATTGTACAGAAGGATGTCTTTTAATTCTCGAAGGAGGCCTGAACTTTGAATATATTTGGGCCAATTTTTAGGAATAATATGAAAATGTTCGAGCGCGTTATGGGGCATCAAACCTTTTTCGACCATACCTTTTATGGAAGTGAGGTTTGCCAATTGCAGTTCCCTTTACTGGTTATCCAAATGCAAAGAACCGACGGGAAGACTAACAAGATGGAGCTTAAAACTAAAAGACTACAACGCTACCGTAGTTTATAAAAGTGATAGAAAATACCAAGAACCCGATTGTCTCTCTCGAAATCCCATCTAACTTGAATTAGATAAAGCAAACAACGACGATGTTGATATACCTTCAATAATTTCTCTGACGTATTTTGAGACAGAAAATAATCAAAAATAAATTTTGATAGATGAAACAGAAGATCCAGTTTGAGTCTAAAGGCTGAGAGTTATAAAATGGAATCATGGGGGAAAAAAAATCGACCATCTCGATAAAAGTATCATTTTGTCATTTATAAACACCTACGCTTATAACTACTTAAAAATCTTCATGATACTTCCACAGCAGGTTATCTTTGAATTTAGACGTCTTATGAATCAGTTAAAAACAAATATTTTAGCTAGGACGCCTCAGGTATATACAGAATTATGTAGCACATTGCAAAAAGAATTGCAAAGAAAGAAACAGACAAATAAGAAACCTCCGAACTACTTTAAGCCATCTCTCCTGAAATCTCTCAATTTGAAAGAGTTGGAATGAACCTCTTCGGATGCCTGATATGCCTCGTATGTGCTGAATATTTAACTCAATTCGTAGTTACTAAGTCGTTACCCATAGGGGAAGCAAAAGAAATAATTACATTTTTTTGTGGAAGATGTTTTCCTCAATATGGAGCCCCCAGGGAAATCATTCACGACAGTATTTCGATCAAAGATGCTGATAGAACTGACTAATTACTGTTCTTCGCACCATCAACAATCCTAGAATTCTCAGACGATTGGCCTAATAGTAGCTAACATGTTGGCAACGTATGTGAATCCATTTAAACTGGCTCATGGATCTGAAGCCAAAACCACTGTAGACACTCTATTACTAATGAGGATCTACAATAGGAATACAGTCAGAAGATTGCAATAAGAGTTGAAGAGGCTAGACAGATGTTACGACTGGAAATTTTAAAATTCTCTTTTAAAAAAGAGAAAGCTTGATACCACTCGAAGCATGAAGTAGCACATTACATCGTTGGTGATCTCGTGTGGATACCTGTACGAAAGTTCGGTATTTAATAGAAGTTAATGAGAAGTTACTTAGGACCATACAAAGTGACACAGAAACTATAAGAAGACGAATCAGGCGTCAGAAAAGCGACATCACCCATGTGGCTGAGGATGAAACCCTAGCACGATCCTGCGGACCTACTCAAGTAACATTTTACAGCGAGACGCTATCCGCCTAAGAAGGGGTAATGTCAATGAATTATTATTAAGTTTGTTTATTATTAGTGTTTCCCACTTGGCAAATACGCAAGGAGGAAAAGCAGAATGAATTTTAACAAAACAATTTGTTCTCGTTTGGCCTTTATTGAATAGAATGTTTTATAATAGCTTAAAGAAACAAATGTACTTATCTTTGGTCAGGCAATTCTCCCAAGCTTTACAAATGAATTTATGATTTTATTTTAATTTTCTTTACAATAAATATTTAAAGAATTTACAAAAGATTTAATGTATTTACAAAAGATTTAAAGCCGCAGCTTAAAGGCCTTGTTTTTTAGTGGCGACTATGCTAAGAATGAGAAGGTGGAGAGGCTCCCTCTGGCGGTGCAGCCAGATGGCCTCCCATTGGTCAGCGATGACTTAGCTCCTTTTTCTTCCACCGCCGCGCGCCGCCTTCTGCCACCTATGTTCAGAATAAAACTAAACATACTCCCCTCCTGTGGACGTAGTCCACACACAAGGCAAAAGAAAAGGATCACATAGTGTAGAAAGTTTTTTTTCCTCCCTTTTTGAAGAAGAAGAAGAAGAAGAATTAGAATGGCAGAAGTGCAATCTTCGAGATGGGTCTTATTAGATGATGTTGTTTCTCTGTTTGAAGTTCCACAACTCGGACAATGCCATCCGCTCCAGGTGACACCCTGGTGATGCGGCCAAGGCTCCACTGCATTGAAGGCATAGGAATGTCTTTTACCAACACCAAATCTCCAACCTTCAGGTTGGAAGAGGGTTTTTTCCATTTGGACTGTTGTTGCAGATTGTTTAGATATTCCTTGGACCATCTTTGCCAGAAAACATCTCTGGCCTTTTGAATTAATTTCCATCTAGTTAAGTAGTTGTCATTAGGGTGATAACTGGGCTCTGGGAGTGCTGTTAATGGTCTTCCAATCAAAAAATGTCCTGGAGTGAGAGGGTTGAAATCATTTGGATCCGAACTCATCGGATACAACGGGCGAGAATTCAAGCACGCTTCAATTTGACTTGTCAGAGTATTGAGTTCTTCAAAATTTAAAACTGCAGATTTTAAACACCTTAGGAGATGATACTTCAATGATTCAATTCCTGCTTCCCAAATGCCGCCGAAGTTTGGAGCAGATGGAGGTATAAAATGCCAAGTGATGTGCTCATTAGCGACATAATTTTGAATTGAAGAATCCTTTACAAGTTGATGTATATTATTCAAAATATTCTTAGCTCCTTTAAAGTTAGTAGCGTTGTCGGTGAAAATATCAGAGGGTTTTCCTCGACGAGAGATGAATCTTCTAAAAGCAGCGAGGAAGGCAGGGGTTGACAGATCTGAAACTATCTCAAGGTGAATAGCCTTCGTTGAGAAACAAATGAATAATGCTATATATGATTTTGATGTTACTTTTGTTCTTATGACATTAGGTTTAGTTATAAATGGTTTTGCGAAGTCTATTCCTGTTTTGCTAAAAGGGCTTGAGGGTATGATTCTATGGATAGGCAGATCTCCCATGATTTGTTTTGACACTTGGCGTTTCGTCTTGAAACATGTCATGCAACGATTAATGAGCTTTTTCACTAGAATTCTACCGGATGGAATCCAGTACTTTTGTCGGATGGCACACAGAGTTAATTGGAGACCAGAATGAAGATGCTCTACGTGGAATTGTTGAAGAATCAATTCTGTAACAAAATGGTTGTGAGGAAGAATTATTGGATGCTTCTCATTGAATTGCAGGTTGGATTTGCGCAGTCGACCTCCTACACGTAGAATTCCTGATGAATCAATAAATGGGTTTAAGGATAAAAGTTTTGAGTTTGTTGGTAGTACTTTGCTTTGATTACAACATTGAATTTCAGTTTTAAATTCTGAACTTTGAATGATTTGAATAAGAGTTCGAATTGAATTATCGAGCTCATTAGAGGACAATTCTTTGTGTTTTATTTTGTCGCTGCTGTGTCTAGCATTGTGGATAAATCTTAGGAGCCATGCCGTAACTCTGCTCAGCTTCCTGAATGTTGAGAATTTAAAAATAAAGTCTAGAATAGGACAAGTAGTGAAATGAACAATCGGAACAGTCTTTCTTTTTTCATGACAAACTTCTTTTGGAAGTTCATATGTGATTGGTAGCGGATCTTGTAAACTTGAGTTTGATAGCCAATCAGGACCATTCCACCAAAGTGAATGGTTTACTAGTTCTGAAGAAGTTATACCTCTGGAGGCGCAATCTGCAGGATTATCCTTGGTAGACTCATAGTACCAAGAAGATTGCAGAGTCAGTCGCTGAATTTCTGCAATTCGGTTGAAAACAAAAGGTTTCCAATGTTTTGATTCACATTTTATCCAACATAAAACAATCTGGGAATCTGTCCACAAAATTACTCGGTCAATCTGCAACAGCAATGAGCTGCAAATGGAATCATATAAATTTGAAAGGAGAAGAGCAGCACAAAGCTCCAGACGAGGTATTGACGTTGCCTTCAAGGGAACGACTTTTGTCTTGGCAGCAATCAATGTGACTTGAACATGACCAGATTTAAAACGAGATTTCATATAAACAACTGATGAATATGCAGATTCGGAAGCATCACAAAATCCATGGAGTTCTAAAGAATGTATAAGTCCCTTGCAGGAAATATATCTAGGAATTTTAATATGATTTAGCATGGCCAAATCCATTTTCACTCTCCTCCAATGAGAACACAACGATTCAGACAAGGGATCATCCCAATCCAAATCCTGTTTCCACAAAGTTTGGAACAGAATCTTGAAGCTAATGATCACCGGTGATAACCATCCCAAAGGGTCATAAATTCGAGAAATGTCCGATAACAATTGTCTTTTAGAATATACGTCTTTTAGTAAATTGACTGTAATTGTGAAATTATCCGTGGATGGATTCCAATTTTATCCCAAGAATCTTAACAGATGAATTAACTCCGATTTCATATGAATCATGTGCTTTCAGCGCTTCTGGTACCTCTGAAAGAACCTCAGGGACATTTGACATCCATTTTCTTATGCAAAAGCCACCAGATAAAAGGATTTTCCGGATATCATCAATGAGAACTTTTGCTTCTTCGATTGTTGTTGCGCCAGAAAGTAGGTCGTCTACATAAAAATCAGTTTTTATGATTTTAGATGCCTCTGGGAACAGGAGTTCTTTGTCGGTGGCAAGTTGCATCAAGGTACGGATTGCAAGATATGGTGCACACGACATTCCATAAGTTACTGTGAGCAATCTATACTCCAATAAAGATTCTAATGGACTATTTCTCCAGAAGATTCTCTGAAAGTCGAGATCAGAAGAGTTCACTTTTATCTGTCTGTACATTTTCTCAATATCTCCCGTAAAAGCTATAGGATTAGTACGAAACTTCACAAGAATATTGAAAATATCATGCTGCAATTTTGGTCCAGTATGAAGAAATTCATTTAAGGAGTAATTGTTGCTCGTTTTGCACGATGCATCAAACACTACTCTTAATTTAGTAGTGCTGCTCTGCTCACGCAGAACGCAATGGTGAGGTATATAATAGCACTTGTCTGATGGTTTGTCACGTTCGTTTTTCGGAATGAGCTCCATGTGGTTGAGAGAAAGATATTCCATCATGAAATCCTTATATTGCTGAAGAAGATTCGAAGATTTGTGCAATTTTCTCTCAAGAGCAAGAAATCGTTTCATGGCATTCTGACGTGAGTCTCCGAGATTAGGCACAGATTTAAACGGTAGACCAACAGAATATCTTCCATCTGTTGATATGCAAAAGTTCTTGTCATAAATGTCCCCGCAACTCTTCTCCTCTTTAGTCAATGGAAGAGCGGCAGGAACCGATTCCAATTCAAAAAACTTTCGCAGATTATCATCTCCTTGGGATGTTGAGCATAATGAGATATAGTTGTTTCCAGTCTCAGAACTGGAAACATTTCCTGAAAGTATCCATCCTAACTTGGAACTACAGGCAGTGGGTCCTGGATGATTTTGGAATCGTAGTTTTCCTGTATATAAAAATGAGGCTAGGTCTGCACCAATTACTAAATCAATGGGACTTGTTTTTATCAAAATTGGGATCTGCTAATAAAGTATTCTTAAGATGAGGTCAATTATCTTTATTTATCAGAAAATTAGGTAAATCAACAGTGATTTGATCAAGTACAGTCGTACCTCGACAAACGAGTTTAATTCGTTCCGCAACCTTGCTCGTATCTTGAATTACTCGTATCTCGAAGCAAATTTCCCCATACAAAACAATTGAACTACCATTAATCCGTTCCAACCTCCAAAATGTCACCCCAGTTATTTTTGTTACGTGGTTTTAAATAATAAAAACGTATTTATAAATATCAAATATTTATTGCACAAAAACAAAAAAGAGAATGTAAATAAATAAATTAGATATCCTCACTGGTCTTTGCCTTTTTCGCTACATTTTTCTCGCTTTCACCTGTAGGCCGTTTAGAAAAAAACATGTCCAAGGAGGTTTGTTTCTTCCTCCCTCTCAGAATGTTCCGGAAATGAGTTAGGCAAGTGCCATTTAATTCAATATTCATCATCTTTTTCTTAGCACTTGACTTTTTACAAACTTTCTTCCGATCCATGGTTATAAAAATAAATGAACTAAAACTGTAAATGTAAACGCAACACAAAACACAACTTATCACAGCGGAAGCACGCTGCTAACTGATCGTGATGGCGCGACTGCGTGTTACTACCTGTTGTGTTTTAACTTTAAAAGCACACAAAAATATAATAAACTTGAATTTGTTTATTCAAGTCTAAAAAAAAACAAAGCTTTGCATATAGAACAAATAATAATGAAGAAGAAGAAGAAAGAAACATTTTAGGAAAAGCAAAAACAAAACAAAAGTACTGGTCAAAAAGAAACATTTAAAATCACAGATTAATATCTTCAACACTACCGAACCGAACTCGTATCTCGAATTTCGCTCGTAACTCAAAGCAAAAAATCACTTGCTCGTCGGCTCGTATCTCGAAAAACTCGTATGTTGGGGCGCTCGTATGTCGAGGTACCACTGTATTATGGATGAAATTTTGAATATTCTATCAGAAAAATGAGGCTCAAATTGAAGAAAAGTCTCACTAGCAGACTGCTGTATTGGTTGGTTACCAATTCCAAAAACTGTGAGTTGGCTCTTTTTAACAGGAAGATTCAATTTTTCACGACAATTTTCTGTTATTAGACTTCTTTGAGAACCAGTATCAATCAAAGCTCTGCATGGATGAAACGATCCATTTTCTGCTCTCACTCTCACGATAGCAGTAGATAATAAGATTGTCTAACTGACAACTGACTGGATCCTACACCATGACAATGCCCGCCCTCACACAGCGCACTTGGTGACGAGTGTTTTGGCAAAAAACGGGACAGAAATCCTACCTCAACCACCCTATTCCCCAGACATCGCACCAAATGACTTTTTCCTGTTCCCCAAACTCAAAGCAGTTCTAAAAGGAAGACATTTTGACACCAGGGAAGACATAATAGAAAAATCGCTGCTAGAATTGAAGAGCATTCCAAAAGAGGCCTATAAAAACTGTTTCGACAATTGGGAGAAACGATGGCGCTGGTGCGTTGAAGCAAGGGGGGATTACTTTGAAAAGTTTTAATAAAACAATTTTAAAAAATCTTACCTTTTTTTTTATGGACCCAGTCCGGGAACTTATGGGACATACCTTGTATATATATACTCGCTCAGATAAATAATCGCTCATTGTTAGTTTTACATACAACTACATTGAAACTATCCTCAATCTGGAACCTATGATAACAAGCCAATTTGATTTAATCCATATAATGGTCAATTAAGACAGATCTTACTATATCATTCGCACATAAAGCTTTTATTAAGACACCAGCCTTATACCGATTCTCATCTCTCATTGCCGACTTGCAACGATATCCTCACGATGATCAATCACCATCATGTAGTGGGGGAAAAACAATGAATCCAAGTTATTTTTATATTTACTACTTTATAAATGTTGTTACATAGGAACAGAACAACCATTCGACTTGATAAAATACCTTGCACTGAGGAAAGTTGTCTGTTGTTTACTTTTGAGAAGAATGTCTCTCTTCGCTAATATACTGGCATTCAAAGATGTGAGGAGATATTTCAATATCTATTTCTTCTTCACAAAAAATAGCATATTATATCCCCCTCACTGAAGATTTTGGTATGGCTTTCCTGAAAAAAAATGAAATGGAGTATTCTCTGTTGTGCAATATAGCGTTTTACTGGAAATGGAAGGTCGCTAAGTAAATAGCTTTCAGTAAAAAATAAACTATTCAAGTACTTATAGTGAGGATAGAATTTAGAATTTTCTATTTTAACCTGATCGTTTTGAATAGATTGTTCTGTTGTTATCTTGATTATTAATGGAATTTCCTCCTGGAGAACCCCCTCGTGCCTATTTCGTTGCTGCCTAGCTTCACCAAGCGCTCTCTCCAGAAAAAAAAGAGAGAAAGATTTTTTTACTCTCCTGATTATCATGACGAAGGAATCCGACTTCTCTAGCAGGTAGCTAAGATCGTGGTCGATCTGACTTGGCCGCAAAGTTAGCTCCTTTCCGGTTCTTCAGAAATCTCAGTAGGGTCCTGATACCTGCTTGCCTGGTGCTGGCCGGCATTGGTATGGGTTGTAGATCTTAAAATTTGAAATATTTGTGGTGTAGTAAATAAATGACACTCTCCAAATATCTTCATATTCAGTATTGGATTCAGCGGAGTCTGAATTGTGTTCCCGTTGAGACCAGCGGAGTCTGCAGTGTGTTCCCGTCGAGACCAGCGGAGTCTGCAGTGTGTTCCCGTCGAGAACAGCGGAGTCTGCAGTGTGTTCCCGTTGAGACCAGCGAAGTCTGCAGTGTGTTCCCGTCGAGAACAGCGGAGTCTGCAGTGTGTTCCCGTCGAGACCAGCGGAGTCTGCAGTGTGTTCCCGTCGAGACCAGCGAAGTCTGCAGTGTGTTCCCGTCGAGACCAGCGAAGTCTGAAGTGTGTTCCCGTCGAGAACAGCGGAGTCTGAAGTGTGTTCCCGTCGAGACCAGCGGAGTCTGCAGTGTGTTCCCATCGAGACCAGCGAAGTCTGTAGTGTGTTCCCGTCGAGACCAGCGGAGTCTGCAGTGTGTTCCCGTCGAGACCAGCGGAGTCTGCAGTGTGTCCCGTCGAGACCAGCGGAGTCTGCAGTGTGTTCCCGTCGAGACCAGCTGAGTCTGCAGTGTGTTCCCGTCGAGACCAGCGGAGTCTGCAGTGTGTTCCCGTCGAGACCAGCGAAGTCTGCAGTGTGTTCCCGTCGAGACCAGCGAATTCTGAAGTGTGTTCCCGTCAAGAACAGCAGAGTCTGAAGTGTGTTCCCGTCGAGAACAGCGGAGTCTGCAGTGTGTTCCCGTCGAGACCAGCGAAGTCTGCAGTGTGTTCCCGTCGAGACCAGCGAAGTCTGCAGTGTGTTTCCGTCGAGACCAGCGAAGTCTGCAGTGTGTTCCCGTCGAGAACAGCGGAGTCTGCAGTGTGTTCCCGTCGAGACCAGCGGAGTCAAAAGTGTGTTCTCGTCGAGACCAGCGAAGTCTGCAGTGTGTTCCCGTCGAGACCAGCGAAGTCTGAATTGAGTTCCCTTCGAGACCAGCGGAGTCTGCAGTGTGTTCCCGTCGAGACCAGCGGAGTCTGCAGTGTGTTCCCGTCGAGACCAGCGAAGTCTGCAGTGTGTTCCCGTCGAGAACAGCGGAGTCTGCAGTGTGTTCCCGTCGAGACCAGCGAAGTCTGCAGTGTGTTCCCGTCGAGAACAGCGGAGTCTGCAGTGTGTTCCCGTCGAGACCAGCGGAGTCTGCAGTGTGTTCCCGTCGAGACCAGCGAGGTCTGAATTGTGTTCCCGTCGAGACCAGCGGAGTCTGCAGTGTGTTCCCGTCGAGACCAGCGAAGTCTGCAGTGTGTTCCCGTCGAGAACAGCGGAGTCTGCAGTGTGTTCCCGTCGAGACCAGCGAAGTCTGCAGTGTGTTCCCGTCGATAACAGCGGAGTCTGCAGTGTGTTCCCGTCGAGACCAGCGAAGTCTGCAGTGTATTCCCGTCGAGAACAGCGGAGTCTGCAGTGTGTTCCCGTCGAGACCAGCGGAGTCAAAAGTGTGTTCTCGTCGAGACCAGCGAAGTCTGAGGTGTGTTCCCGTCGAGAACAGCGGAGTCTGAAGTGTGTTCCCGTCGAGAACAGCGGAGTCTGCAGTGTGTTCCCGTCGAGACCAGCGAAGTCTGAAGTGGGTTCCCGTCGAGAACAGCGGAGTCTGAAGTGTGTTCCCGTCGAGAACAGCGGAGTCTGCAGTGTGTTCCCGCCGAGAACAGCGGAGTCTGAAGTGTGTTCCCGACGAGAACAGCGGAGTCTGCAGTGTGTTCCCATCGAAAACAGCGGAGTCTGCAGCGTGTTCCCGACGAGAACAGCGGAGTCTGAATTGTGTTCCCGTCGAGACCAGCGGGGTCTGAAGTGTGTTCCCGACGAGAACAGCGGAGTCTGCAGTGTGTTCCCGTCGAGACCAGCGCGGTCTGCAGTGTGTTTCCGTCGAAACTAGCGGGGCCTGAAGTGTGTTCCCGTCGAGAACAGCGGAGTCTAAAGTGTGTTCGCGTCGAGACCAGCGGAGTCTGCAGTGTGTTCCCGTCGAGACCAGCGGAGTCTGCAGTGTGTTCCCGTCGAGAACAGCGGAGTCTAAAGTGTGTTCACGTCGAGACCAGCGTGGTCTGAAGTGTGTTCGCGTCGAGACCAGCGGAGTCTGCAGTGTGTTCCCGTCGAGAACAGCGGAGTCTAAAGTGTGTTCTCGTCGAGACCAGCGGAGTCTGCAGTGTGTTCCCGACGAGAACAGCGAAGTCTGCAGTGTGTTCCCGTCGAGAACAGCGGGGTCTACAGTGTGTTCCCGTCGAGACCAGCGGAGTCTGCAGTGTGTTCCCGTCGAGAACAGCGGAGTCTAAAGTGTGTTCGCGTCAAGACCAGCGTGGTTTGAAGTGTGTTCGCGTTGAGACCAGCGGGGCCTGAAGTGTGTTCCCGTCGAGAACAGCGGAGTCTAAAGTGTGTTCGCGTCGAGACCAGCGAAGTCTGCAGTGTGTTCCCGTCGAGAACAGCGGAGTCTGCAGTGTGTTCCCGTCGAGACCAGCGGAGTCTGCAGTGTGTTCCCGTCGAGACCAGCGAGGTCTGAATTGTGTTCCCGTCGAGACCAGCGGAGTCTGCAGTGTGTTCCCGTCGAGACCAGCGAAGTCTGCAGTGTGTTCCCGTCGAGAACAGCGGAGTCTGCAGTGTGTTCCCGTCGAGACCAGCGAAGTCTGCAGTGTGTTCCCGTCGATAACAGCGGAGTCTGCAGTGTGTTCCCGTCGAGACCAGCGAAGTCTGCAGTGTATTCCCGTCGAGAACAGCGGAGTCTGCAGTGTGTTCCCGTCGAGACCAGCGGAGTCAAAAGTGTGTTCTCGTCGAGACCAGCGAAGTCTGAGGTGTGTTCCCGTCGAGAACAGCGGAGTCTGAAGTGTGTTCCCGTCGAGAACAGCGGAGTCTGCAGTGTGTTCCCGTCGAGACCAGCGAAGTCTGAAGTGGGTTCCCGTCGAGAACAGCGGAGTCTGAAGTGTGTTCCCGTCGAGAACAGCGGAGTCTGCAGTGTGTTCCCGCCGAGAACAGCGGAGTCTGAAGTGTGTTCCCGACGAGAACAGCGGAGTCTGCAGTGTGTTCCCATCGAAAACAGCGGAGTCTGCAGCGTGTTCCCGACGAGAACAGCGGAGTCTGAATTGTGTTCCCGTCGAGACCAGCGGGGTCTGAAGTGTGTTCCCGACGAGAACAGCGGAGTCTGCAGTGTGTTCCCGTCGAGACCAGCGCGGTCTGCAGTGTGTTTCCGTCGAAACTAGCGGGGCCTGAAGTGTGTTCCCGTCGAGAACAGCGGAGTCTAAAGTGTGTTCGCGTCGAGACCAGCGGAGTCTGCAGTGTGTTCCCGTCGAGACCAGCGGAGTCTGCAGTGTGTTCCCGTCGAGAACAGCGGAGTCTAAAGTGTGTTCACGTCGAGACCAGCGTGGTCTGAAGTGTGTTCGCGTCGAGACCAGCGGAGTCTGCAGTGTGTTCCCGTCGAGAACAGCGGAGTCTAAAGTGTGTTCGCGTCGAGACCAGCGTGGTCTGAAGTGTGTTCGCGTTGAGACCAGCGGGGCCTGAAGTGTGTTCCCGTCGAGAACAGCGGAGTCTAAAGTGTGTTCGCGTCGAGACCAGCGTGGTATGAAGTGTGTTCGCGTCGAGAACAGCGGAGTCTAAAGTGTGTTCGCGTCGAGACCAGCGTGGTCTGAAGTGTGTTCGCGTCGAGAACAGCGGAGTCTAAAGTGTGTTCTCGTCGAGACCAGCGGAGTCTGCAGTGTGTTCCCGACGAGAACAGCGAAGTCTGCAGTGTGTTCCCGTCGAGAACAGCGGGGTCTACAGTGTGTTCCCGTCGAGACCAGCGGAGTCTGCAGTGTGTTCCCGTCGAGAACAGCGGAGTCTAAAGTGTGTTCGCGTCAAGACCAGCGTGGTTTGAAGTGTGTTCGCGTTGAGACCAGCGGGGCCTGAAGTGTGTTCCCGTCGAGAACAGCGGAGTCTAAAGTGTGTTCGCGTCGAGACCAGCGTGGTCTGAAGTGTGTTCGCGTCGAGAACAGCGGAGTCTAAAGTGTGTTCGCGTCGAGACCAGCGTGGTCTGAAGTGTGTTCGCGTCGAGAACAGCGGAGTCTAAAGTGTGTTCTCGTCGAGACCAGCGGGGTCTACAGTGTGTTCGCATCGAGACCAGCGGGGTCTACAGTGTGTTCCCGTCGAGACCAGCGGAGTCTGCAGTGTGTTCCCGTCGAGAACAGCGGGGTCTACAGTGTGTTCGCGTCGAGACCAGCGGGGTCTGCAGTGTGTTCCCGTCGAGAACAGCGGGGTCTACAGTGTGTTCGCGTCGAGACCAGCGGGGTCTGCAGTGTGTTCCCGTCGAGACCAGCGAAAATTTTGATGTTGCAAGTTTGGAGCTTCGATAAAGTTTTCCAAACGGTCAAATCACTGGGGAAAGTTATTTAGGCCCTGAATGCGCAGCCTCCTTCCAGATTATGCCTCTGGCCAGACCTTTTATCTCTGGAACTCAAAATATATTTCATTTGGGAATTGCTGAGGGTCAAATTTTTTTTCCACCCCTGGCTGTGGCCAATAGAATCTAATGTGGCCTATGACAAGAGCCAACATTTTCAGATCTGTCGCTGGTATATAGATTTCCAAAGGGCAGTTGTTCCTGCCTTTGATTTCCAAAGAGGATCCCAATTGGCACGCTCCAAGAGCCAGATATTGTAGATTTGGAAGCTCCATATAACTTTGCCAGCCATTAATGCCGAGTATCAGATCTCGAAGCCCTTTATCGCTTAAGATAGCTCCGTTGGGCGAAGCGCTAAATTATCTATCTCTGGACCCGCTCCAGATGTTTCCACGTGTCAGATGGCCAGTGTAGCCTTGGCTCCAATAAAGCTTTTCAACGTCAAGGGTCAGAACTCTCAAACCCAGCGTCGTCTTTTTATTATTCTTGGAGAGAAATATATTCTTTTCATACATTGAGATCATAGAAACTATTCAAAATATCCATACAACATGGCATTTATTATAATATTGAATATTGGCGTTTTTATATTGATATCAATTTTTACATAGCAATAAATATATATAGAAATAAATTCGATATGTCATAAAATTAACCCTTTAATGCGATCAAATAGAGAGAGATTATTTTTGTTATTAAATTCACCTTTTGTCAACGATACCTTTTTCCCAATTTATCACCATAGCAATTCAAAGTAATGAGATATGTTTTAGACATTGATAATATATTTTGCGGATCATTTTGACAATCAAAGCTTCAGCCAAACATTTCTGCAAATTTGTTCACCCAGGTAGGATAATTTAGTTCCAAAAGGCATAATTTGTGAAATATATTCAGATAATAATAGGAAAAGTTTTTTCGGAAATATAATGTTTCTAAAATTAGGAGCTATAATTTTCCATTAAAATTATCAGCACGATGAGTTACATATCGGCCGGTATAAGGAATTGATACTGGCTTCTTAGTTGGCGAAATTATTTCGATTTGATTTTAAAAAATAACACAAAATAGAGTTCTGTTTAGTGTTCATTTTTGACAGCTATAGCGTATTCACACATAATTGGTTTTTGAATCAGTTTATATTTGATGATATTGTTTGTTTCTTAAGTCGCGCGGAGGTGACTGTGAAAAATTTCGTCTAAAAATAATTAGGAAAAATTGAGTAAGGAGCTTCTATATTGATAGCTGTACTTCAGTGCGAAGTTGGAGCGAATCGAACTTCACATATTCTAAAATGAAATGTAATCAATTCAATAAATGGTACAAACTTAGGCAAGATAGTTCCAAATAGAATAAAGTTAAGTTCGATTTTTTCAAAGACTTCATTTCAGAGACTACTTTTAAAATCAGATCTTGAGGTAATTTTCTTGTAAACCTTATGAATAGGTATATACCTTTTTTTTTTGAGAAATGAGAGAATAAATTTAGAATATTTATATATCTTAATAAAAATAATTTTAATTGTTAATACTATGGGAATCTATATTTGGACAATTTTAATTTCTAAATTTATCTATAAAATAATAATTTTTATAGATTAGATTATATATATATATCCTTCAGGTTTCATCAAGAAACATATATATAAGACAACAAACAGTCCTACAAACAATAGTGAAGAATCGAATATATACTGTGCACTGCCATACAATTATGGCATTGAAAGAATAACAATAATACCTAAAAATCACAATGTAAAACCCGATACAAAACCACAGCAAGTTTAAAAGAAATTCTACGTTATCCCAACACTAAACATAATAGCAATCATGAATTCAAATCAAACATAGTATATCGCATTCCATGCTAATCATGCCCTGCAACCTACATAGGAGAAACCGGTAAAACTCTTGGAGAAAGAGTTAACCAACAAAAACAAGCCTTTAAAAACCATAGTCCATTATCACTGTTGGTGGATCACGCACTCAAACAGGACCATATACTAAATCTTGATAATACAGAAATTATTCACAACAATAGTCAATATAAACACTCAAGATTCTTTTTAGAAAGTTGGACCTCAATGAAATATACAAACAGTATCAATAGAAAAATTGACATCCCTCCATTATATTCACAGTTCAAATCTACTTAACATTTTTTATTATACTTATTAGGACTCATTTATTATTATCGTGAAGATAGAGGCCGCCTGGCTGGCATTCAATTTCTTGAAAAAAGATACTTCGGCCAGTATAAATCTTTTTATTACCTCTACTTCGGCCAGTATAAATCTTTTTATTATTATTATTTAATTTTTATAAATATACATATATAGTCTATATTTATATCTAAATTTGTGTCTATATATATTTTAAATTTTAGCCACATGGTTCGTTTTGTAAATACAGTCGACTATCGATAATTTGAAACTCGTTAATTAGAATCTCTCGATAATTTGAAATGTTTTCCCGGTTGTTTGAGAAAGGACAAGACCCGAAAGTTCCCAATAAATTTATTACTTGAAAAACTTTCGGTAAGTCACTTATTTAATCTTGTATCAACATAGTATTTATATATCCCTAAACCGCCAAAACTTCAAACTCTTGTTTACTTGATTTTTCGCCCTCCCTCCCTTTTAGTTATTTAAACTCTTGTTATTTTGAACTCTTGATAAATTGAAAATATTCTCTGATCCCTTGAGTTTCAAATTATTGAGAGTCGACTGTATTTTATATATCGTCGCGTGAAGGCATCGCATGATCAATCAAAACAGTTTAAAAATAAGAAAGGGCCCTGACGAAGATAGGTGTACAGCCCAGTGAAATATTGGCATATTTTTTAAATAAATAAAATGTTTTATTTTAGATCCAAAATATGCCTTTAAATCAAAATATATAAATATAATAGATTATAGATTTTCATTAAAAATATAAATTATTATGGACATTTTGTCGGGAGTATATTCATCTGTAAATATAAAGGCCGTCTCTCCCGTCAAAACTAGACGTCATCTATTGACCGTCGCCGCAAACTAGCGGCCTCAGGTCTATGACAAAGCCACAACACCAGCTTTGGCAAACTGAGAAGAGTCCACTTAAAGACCATGGTTTCGGTTTAATGGTTCTCGTCAGCCTAGGAAAGACTTTATTACATGAGATCCACAAGGGATCCAATGGAATTTTCACCATCAACAAAGAGGTGTTTAGCTGGCAAAGTGGCTAGGCCAAATTTTGACGGGAGAGGCGACCATTATTTTTATAGATGAATATAATTCCGGCAAAATTTCCATCTATATTTTTGCCATTGAGTTGGCCTAGCTACTTTGCCAGCTAAACACCTCTTTGGCAGATTGTGAAGATTCCATTGGATTCCTTGTGGATCTCATGGAACAAAGTCCGCCCTAGGCTAACGAGGGCCATTAGCCCGAAGCCATTGTCTCTAGGTGGACGCTTCTCAGTTTGACAAAGCTGGTGTTGTGGCTTTGTCACCGACCCGAGGCCGCTAGTTTGCGGCGACGGTCATTAGATGGTGTCTAGTTGTGACGCTTATTATATATTTCATAATTAAAAGAGGCAGTGATGACGGAGAGGTTGGAAGGACAAGGTAGGCCGTGCGGCAGTGATGACGGAGAGGTTGGAAGGACAAGGTAGGCCGTGCGGCAGTGACGACAGAGAGGTTGGAAGGACAAGGTAGGCCGTGCGGCAGTGACGACAGAGAGGTTGGAAGGACAAGGTAGGCCGTGCGGGAGTGACGACAGAGAGGTTGGAAGGACAAGGTAGGCCGTGCGGGAGTGACGACAGAGAGGTTGGAAGGACAAGGTAGGCCGTGCGGGAGTGACGACAGAGAGGTTGGAAGGACAAGGTAGGCCGTGCGGGAGTGACGACAGAGAGGTTGGAAGGACAAGGTAGGCCGTGCGGCAGTGACGACAGGGAGGTTGGAAGGACAATGTAGGCCGTGCGGCAGTGACGACATAGAGGTTGGAAGGACAAGGTAGGCCGTGCGGCAGTGACGACAGGGAGGTTGGAAGGACAAGGTAGGCCGTGCGGCAGTGACGACAGAGAGGTTGGAAGGACAAGGTATGCCGTGCGGCAGTGACGACAGGGAGGTTGGAAGGACAAGGTAGGCCGTGCGGGAGTGACGACAGAGAGGTTGGAAGGACAAGGTATGCCGTGCGGCAGTGACGACAGGGAGGTTGGAAGGACAAGGTAGGCCGTGCGGCAGTGACGACAGAGAGGTTGGAAGGACAAGGTAGGCCGTGCGGCAGTGACGACAGGGAGGTTGGAAGGACAAGGTAGGCCGTGCGGCAGTGACGACAGAGAGGTTGGAAGGACAAGGTATGCCGTGCGGCAGTGACGACAGGGAGGTTGGAAGGACAAGGTAGGCCGTGCGGCAGTGACGACAGAGAGGTTGGAAGGACAAGGTATGCCGTGCGGCAGTGACGACAGGGAGGTTGGAAGGACAAGGTAGGCCGTGCGGCAGTGACGACAGAGAGGTTGGAAGGACAAGGTAGGCCGTGCGGCAGTGACGACATAGAGGTTGGAAGGACAAGGTAGGTCGTGCGGCAGTGACGACAGAGAGGCTGAAAGGACAAGGTAGGCCGGGAGTGACGACAGGGAGGTTTAATAAGAAACAAAGAGACAAAAGAAAGTCAAAATTTATTTTCAAGACTTGGGAACCAGGAGAATGGATTGTCGGTGGAGGAAAGTTCGCCTCCGGGTCAGCATACATTGGCGCCTCCTCTGGACACAGACGCCAGAATTATAGGGGTTTCTAGGTATGGTAAAAACGTAGTTTGTGACCGTTACTGTGATTACACGGGGCTGTGGTTAGTTGATTCAAATAGGTTCAAACTACAGTATTTCTATAAGCTTCCTTACTGTGGCAAAGTCAAACATTCAGATTCTCACAAACAATATATGTTATTAATTGTGAGATGAAATATAATTATTGTGTAAACATTGTTTGTAATTATAACTGATGTTTGTATGAAAATTTAGCCTATATTTTAAAATTAAACAATTAATTTGTGTCTAAAAAAAAAAATCAATAATAATAATAAATAAATAAATAAATATATATTTATATAAAAAAAACGAAAGAAAAAAATAAAAGAAAAATATCAGGTGCTGAAATCAATATTAAAAATGGCATATCTTGACCAGGAGCACATGTGCTTTACAGAAGGCTGTTCTGTTCCACCAGATGGCGCTCTGCCTTCTGTAAAGCACATGTGCTCCTGGTCAGGATATGCCATTTTAAATATATATTTATATGTGTGTGGTCAAAATTGGCACCTCTCCCATTAAAAATGCATTAAAACAATATTTCTGTACTACATAAATAATGCAATAATAAAGGCAGAGGTGCATCTTTTGGTTCCTGAATTCTATCCAAAAAGTTACGTTAGTATTAAAAATCTATAAAATGTGAAGTATTTGTTTCAAATATATGCGCGTTTGTTTATTTATATACAACATGTGATCAATAATTTCCAGGAATGAGACTGGATCACGTAAAATATTCAAAATAATGAAATAATTTATAAGGACCTTGTAGATAAAACATTTATCAACACGTAGAAAAAAAAGTGATTACAAAGACGCACGTGCTCACGTTTTTCCGAATTTATAAGCTCGAGTATATCAGAACATTTTCTAACTTCAGTACGGACAGTATTGAAAAACAGCAAGTCTCTGCATAGAGTTTTTCTTTAAACAGCTTCCGAATCATTTCAAATGTTGAAGCAAGCTTTTAAAGAAGATTCCCTATTACAATCGAGGACATTTGAATGGTTCGCACGATTTAAAGCTGGTCGAACAAGCGTCAAGGATGATCTACATACTGGCAGACCTTTATCGATAAGAAACTCCGAAAATGCACTCAAAATCAAGTCATTGATCAAAGAAAACCCAAGAATAACTATCAGAGAGCTATCAGAAGACTTAGATATAATTTTGGAACATGTCAAACCATCATAAAGAATGATCTGCATTTTAAACGATCCCCGGCTAAATTTGTCTCACATCTCTTAACGAATGAGCAGAAAGAGCATCGCAAAGAAAGTGCAAACACATGGTCGAAATGTTTATTTCTGATCCCCATTGGCTCAAAAATGTCAACACGAGAGATGAAACATGGGTGTATGGATATGATCCCAAGACTAAGAGGCAATCAAGCCAGTGGCTAGAGCCTGGAGAACCAAGATTCAAGAAAACAAGGATGATCAAATCGAAGTGTCTTCTTATCACTTTCTTTGATGTAAAGGGATTGGTATACTATGAATTCGTGCCCGAGGGTCAGAGCATCAATCAACATTACTATATTGATGTATTGCGACGTTTAAGGGAGGCTGTGCGTCAGAAACGACTCGAAAAATGGCATCAGAAAAATTGGCTCTTGCATCATTACAACGCACGGCCACATACGGCCGTCACTGTACAACTCTATTTGGCTAAACACGGAATTGCTTTACTACCCCAGCCACCCTATTCTCCCGACTTGCTCCCAACGACTTTTTTCCTATACCCTAAAATTAAAAGCCTTAAAAGGACGTCGATTTGACTCAATACCTGAAATAAAGGAGAATGCGAATAAAATTTTGAGAAGCCTGAAAGATGAGGATTTTCAGAGGTGTGTTTAGATATCTGGAAAAAAAGATGGAACAAGTGTATAAATAGTGACGGTGATTTTTTGGAGAAATTTCAAATAAACTTTTTTATACTTTTGTATTTCTTTGAATATTTAGCATTCCTGGAAATTATTGAACACACTATGTATATAAATAAGTTTTTTGTCCGTAAGCGATACACATGGATTCAAAAAAATGCTCGTGGTTGGCTTTTCTTGATTTATCAAGAAAATGGGTTGGCCGAATATCAGGGAACAGGCTAAATCAACGTTTAGTTGATTTCTGTTCCACTAGATGGCACTTTGCCATCTAAAAAGCTCACGTGCTCTTGGTCAGGATAAACATTTTTTGATTTTAATATACAAGTACATTATATACATGAGTTAAAGGCCATTTTTAATATTTTCCATTAAGCTACTAATAAAAATTCATAAATTCAACAAGCGGGTTTATAGATAAGATTGGAATCGAAATATAGGTTATATTCAAAATTAAACCAATAACTAATTTAAATATTTCGTTCTAGTAAAAAATATGGAGATGATATATTGGCGAATATTTCACTACTACTAATAAGATATTGATGTTAAAATGAAGAGAACAACTTTTTGACTACCATTACTATATTGTGATAATATAAAAGAACAAAAAGAAGCTTCTTGTGTAGAACATTCCGCTAGCTTTTGAACGACATCGTTCTTCAACGGGCGTGATGATAATGCATGATAATACACTGCGTGACATTGAAAATGGAACACCAAGAAATAGTGGCCAGAAAGTGATGAAACTCGGCAGACAGAGAGAGACAGGGACGAACAATAAGTGATCTTTATTTCAAAATGATAGTCATAATACAGAGCGAGAACGGAGTCGGCTTAGTAGCAAGTAGGACCACCGCGGACGGCGATGCACGCAGCAACACGTCTAGGTAGAGAGTCAATCAGAGTACGGATGGCGTCCTGAGGGATGGCTCTCCATTCTCTCTCAACCATTTGCCACAGTTCGTCTTCTGAACGCGGCTGTGGCAAGGCATGCAAACGGCGTCCAATGATGTCCCAGACGTGCTCGATTGGTGAGAGATCAGGAGAGTACGGTGGCCAGGGAAGCATCTGTACATCTTGCAGAGCTTGTTGGCTAATGCAAGCAGTGTGCGGTCGGGCGTTATCCTGCTGATAAAGGGCATTGGGTACCCCCTGAAGGTAGGGGAGTGTCACCGTTCGCAGCACATCATCAACGTATCGTTGGGCCGTCATAGTGCCCTGAATACGAAGTAAAGGTGACCTGGAATCATACGCGATTGCGCCCGAAACCATGATTCCACGTTGTCGCATGGTGGGGCGTTCCACAATTGCTGCCGGATTGGACCTTTCTCCACGTCGACGCCACACGCGTACACGGCGACTATCACTGGACAAGCAGAAACGCGACTCATCTGAGAACACGACCCTGTGCAATTCCGTCATCCACGTCGATCTAGCCCGGCACCATTCCAAACGTTGGCGCCTATTCGGTGGGGTCAATGGCAGTCTTCTTAGCGGACGGCATGAATGCAAGCCATTAGCAACCAATCGACGGGAAATGATTCTGGTCGAGATGGAATGATCTAGGGTGTCTTGCACATGTTGCAGGATGGCGGTACAAGTGGCTTGTGGCGCCGCCACTGCTTGTCGAAGGATACGCCGATCCACACGTGCTGACGTCACTCTGGTTGCACCGACATTCCTATAAATTGCCACATTTCCTTGTTCCAACCATCTTCTCCACAGTCGGTGCACCGTGGACGCACCAAGGTGTGTATCAGCTGCGATTTGACGTATGGACCAACCTGCCCTTTTCAGTCCGATCACCATGCCACTCGTAAAAGCGTCTGTCTGCTTGAACTGCCTCCGTTTACGATGACCTGGCATTCTCTGTTATTACACGTGTCTTTTGACACAAGAACAAAATTTCTACAATGATTTTCCTTGAAGATATAACGACACGAATACTGTCCTTTCTGCAAGTTCCTTCCCTTATATCTTACTCCATGTGCGCACGAGAGCTGCGCATTTTACATCATTTGCATAACTCGGTTAGGCGCGTCTACCCTGAAATTGGCATAATTTTCTGGCCACTATTTTTCGGTGTTCCATTTTCAATGTCACGCAGTGTATATAGAAGTACAATGATAGAAAGTCATATGCAAATTTGTAACTTCTCACTTCGTAATTATATCTGTCATTATGTTATTTACAAATTTGCATATCAATTGTCTCTCATTTTACTTCTATATATTGTCATGCATTAACTTCACGCCCGTTGAACGATGTCGTTCGAAAGCTATAGAATAAACTCCTTTTTGTTCTTATATATTATCGTAATATATTAATGGTAAAACAATGCTAGACAAACTTTCACTCGAGTAAAACCTTGGAGAATCCTCAGGGTTACATCTGCTAGTTTAAAAAATAAATTTGTATTTATACAATATCGTTTGAGCAAACATTCACTCCGGAAAGAAAAGGGTTAGTTTTCTAGTACAAAATAAAGCCTATTTAGCCAATATTGCTGGGCCAAGCTTTAGCCAAAGATTTACTGCCATAGATATTTCCTCGGAATATGCATATTTTCCGATTAATGGATAAATGTAACATTCGAAACTTATAGACGCGTATGCTTCTTTTGAAAATTAGCAATATTCTACTGCCCTTAGAATCATACACGTCTATAATAGTTTCGAATTTTCATAACAGATGGCGCGCTAATGCATCATAATATAAATGTAACATTGTGAACAAAATTTAAATATGGCAATTTAATTCCCAGGAGGTAGAATGTTTTATTCGTCTGGGAACGTTAGAAAGTCTTGCAGCACTGACTATAGGGTATCCAGACGTCTTCACCTACCCAGATGAACCCCGATGCATCACGAGAGAAGCTGACCGTTGGGATGGACGCTATGGAAGGGAAGGGACAGCGGCTTCGAGGCTTCCAGACATCTGCAACACATTCCTAGCGCTTTTTGGCATATCCAATATGGCGGGTTGCCAATACATTCTGATCATCTAGAGAATACAGCTCCAGAATTTCTATCTTTATATGTAATATAAATTTTTAAATCCAATTGCCATATTACGCCAAATAACTATTATTTCTTTCCTTGTATAACTTATATATATTTCGCAATATGTAAATATTTTGTTTAATCTATGTGAATTTTTGAATTTTAAATGAAGCACCCACATGTAGCCTTGTAGAACAATAGTTTAGAGTTTTATTTTCCCACAGATTTAAATATTATATTTGAAATTGGCACAGGGTCAAAAAAAGGGAAAGCAAGGGCTGTTATGCCTATATCGTCCCTGGCTTTGTAACTTAGTCAAATTTCTCTTCTTCCATATACAGCGCCCCCTCTAAATAGCGCCTCCCTCTCTATAGCGCCCGATTTTAAATACGTAGTACGATGCGATTTACATTAAAAGTGACCTGTCTATAATACCCTATTTTAGTGAGTCCCAAGAGGGAGCGCTATAGATAGGTTTAACTGTATCGATAAAATTGATAACAATTATATTTACTTTCAATGTGTTTCTTTTTAATAATAGCATCAAATCTGTTATCTCTGAAATTGGAGGCATTCACCTGGGAGCAGACAGTGACGGGAGGGAGCCGCGAGTCGCGCGGTGACTCAGTTGCGACAAATTAACGCCAATTAGGTTAATGTCCAGCCGTCTGCCATGTCGAACATTTCTTGACACTTTGGCATTTCCACACAGTGGAATATTTACGCACGGAATATAGAAATATACGTAATATTCGCATATTGGTACGCTCACATGTTCAAATTTTAGGTATAATCTATTCTCAAAAACATATATGTACAATCAGGTTAAAAAACCACGAACATATCGTGAATATTTGGGAACCTATATCGCAACAAGGAAATAAGTTATTGAAATTTAATTAAATACCAACTCGCCTAAATGGCATTAAATGAGTTTGATTGAAAAATATTTGAACATTCATCACTTAATTTTTAAGAAATACAATTAAACTGATTGAATGCGCCTCGTGTAGATACAAGAAATCGCCCAAGCCTCGCCCAAAGAATCAGGCCTGCAGGTTCAAGCAATTGGATGTTGGTAAAAGCCACTTGCGACCTGCACGGTGAAAGAACACAACCTACCCTCGACCTGCACGGTGAAGGAACACAACCTACCCACGACCTGTATGGTGAAAGAACACAACCTACCCACGACTTGCCCGGTGAAAGAACACAACCTACCCTCGACCTGCACGGTGAAGGAACACAACCTACCCTCGACCTGCACGGTGAAGGAACACAACCTACCCACGACCTGCACGGTGAAGGAACACAACCTACCCACGACCTGCTCTGTGAAGGAACACAACCTACCCACGACCTGCTCTGTGAAGGAACACAACCTACCCACGACCTGCACGGTGAAGGAACACAACCTACCCACGACCTGCTCTGTGAAGGAACACAACCTACCCACGACCTGCACAGTGAAGGAACACAACCTACCCACGACCTGCACGGTGAAAGAACACAACCTACCCACGACTTGCACGGTGAAAGAACACAACCTACCCACGACCTGCACGGTGAAAGAACACAACCTACCCACGACCTGCACGGTGAAAGAACACAACCTACCCATGACCTGCACTGTGAAGGAACACAACTCACCTACGACTTGCACGGTGAAAGAACACAACCTACCCACGACCTGCACGGTGAAAGAACACAACCTACCCACGACTTGCACGGTGAAAGAACACAACCTACCCACGACCTGCACGGTGAAAGAACACAACCTACCCAATGACTTGCACGGTGAAAGAACACAACCTACCCACGACTTGCACGGTGAAAGAACACAACCTATCCACGACCTGCACAGTGAAAGAACACAACCTACCCACGACTTGCACGGTGAAGGAACAGTTGGCCTCAAGGTCTGCCGCGTCGCTGGCGATGTATTCCACCCGGTGCGATCCAATGGAGAACCTGGAGCCGGGATCCTGCGATAGTCGGGCTGCAGTGAGAGCAAGGACAATACTTCAAATTCACACATCATCACACACTAAGGCAGGTAGCGAAGCCGTCTACAATTTACTTGCTGTTATAATTCAGCTACCGACCTTAGTGGCGCGGATCCGCACCACCCCCACGTTGTCCAGGAACACCGGCGCGGGCCAGCCCACCGTCACCCTGGTGGCCGGGAAGGTGAAGGCGTGCACCACCTCGGGGCAAGTCACCACTCGCGGGGGCTCCATGTCTGGGGGCAGGGCAGGTTGGTACAGAGAAATGGTGTCGGAGGACATTTGGATAAACACTAAATCATGGCGCGGTTGAATTGTAAGATATTAAATAAATGCTTGTGTAATAAATGCTCAAAGCCTTTAAAGATCAAATCTTATGTCAATGAAATAATCCCTTGTATCAATATTAAGGTGAAAAATAAGCCTCTCTTCCACGGATAATTTCAATTAATTAAAATAAACTTATCTCTAGAGAGAATACTCGATGTTTTCACTATTTAAATACTTTTACAGATCCTAGGTCAGTTAATATCAAAGATAAAAAGAGATGATAGTGTAAATTCCAGCCTTGCTTGTTTCTATTTAAAAAAAAAAAGGAGGAATAAGAAATAAGTTTATTTAATAAAATGGTGTTTCCTTTTTTTACCACCATATTTCGACAAGAGATACTCACAAGATGAATAGACAACTATACCTATGCAAAGGTCAGATATAGCCATCGGCCAAAAAAATAAAAAAGAAAAGGCAGACGTATATCAAAAGCTTCTCTATAATAAAAATAAACTGATGTTCTCTAAACATCCTGGAAGAACCTCGAGCCGAACAATTCAAGCTATAAAATAAGGACAAGGGAACAGAATACAACATTTAATCTATTACAGATCTGATTCGCCACTGTTTTAACACGTGGTTCGTGGATTGGAATTCCTTTGATTGAATATCTTTTCGAGTAAAGTGCCGCAGCGAGCCTCGTCGACAGTTATGGCATCATCATGGCGGCCATTGGTGCGACTGCAGCGATTGAACGGCCAAAATTTCCATTCATGTAAATACAACTTCAAGATGTTGCTAAATGAGAAAGGGTTATGTTAATGTTATGTTTGAAAGTTAAGATTTGCAAGATGCCCAACTGAAGGCTCAGCTGGATAGATAGAGATTAAATCCAGAACAACAAATCCACATCATTCATTGTACTTTCCCAAAGGAAACATGGAAGAATATGGAACAAGGTTTTGAGCCTAAATCTCGTTTGAGAATACTGAAATTAAAGAAGCAGTTTATAAAATTAAACTTCAAATTGTCGAATCAATGTTGGACGATTTTAAAAATTCATTGAAAATTAAAAGAGGCAGGTGCTGAGGTCAGGACTTTGCATACAGGATGCTATCAGGACTAGCAGACAGTTTTGATAGCCTGGTTATCTCTTTCGGATATGCAAAGAACTCTCACATCGAACAAAGTAATGAATATTCCACTCACAGAATTTGAAAGAAAATCTGCCTGAGGAGGAAAAGTTGAAGCCTCGGCAATGCACTACATTTTTTCAAAGGATGACACTATGAACACAAGGATGCCACCGCTGTTCAAAATCGGTTATATCGCAAAGGATTTCAGGTCACCCATCAATCAAAACTACAGTATGAATAAAAACTACGGCAAAAAGAAATAACACTTTGAATCTCCATAGAAGAATTTGCTTATGACTCAATGCAGTTTCTACAGAAGAGGAACACATCTTGGACAGCGGTTCGACACATCACATCTGTGAGAACCGACAATGGATTTCAAGTTTACAGCCGTGTGAGTCCATCCAGACTGCAATCTACATGTCGAGGAAATATCCACATGAAGATGTACTTGAATACTGGAACACAAGATTTCGCCTTGAACTACGTGCTTTTTGTACAACAAGCAAGAATAAAATTGCTTTCTGTGTTACAAACAGAGGATAAAGTCAAGCACATCAAGATTTTTAACTACAAGACAAGATTGTTCAGTGACCCCAGAGTGATATGTGAAGCAAGGAGTCTAAACATATTGTCAAGAAGCTCCATCCAGATGAGACACCTGTCAATCATCCCTGGACCCCGGGGGGACCACAGGTGTGAGGGGTTCTCGGAAGCTGATCTGTAAATAAGGAAAACGGGACGGTGGCTGACGCCGTTCATTAGGATTATCTTTAACTTGGGGTAAGTTGCACTCTCTCTCTCCCCCTATAAATACCCCTTGTAATAAATTAATTATTCTCAAATTTGCCCTTGCTTTATTTATCTCCGCGACATATTGTGGTGGAGACGCCGGGTAACGAGACAGTCACCAGACAAAGTCGTCGCCTTCAAGGATTGCAACCAGAGCTATCTACAGTGCTTACTTTTCCTGCTCGGAAGAAAATGGAGAGAGAAAAAAACCGACCATTCTGCCATCGGTGGAGAGACCCTACTGTTTTCTCGGGAGAACGTGGGGAAGATTCTCAGCGTTGGCTGAGCGACTTCCAGCGTGTGGCACGTTACAACAAGTGGGATGACTCCATGTGTCTGGCCAACGTCATCTTCTACCTCACTGGCACAGTGAAGTGCTGGTTCGAAAACTTGGTTTCGTGGGAGGAATTTAAGATAAAGTTTTGTGAAATATTTGGGAACAAGGAAGACCAAAGACGGTGGACCAATTTGTTGCGTTCTGCCGCCGATTCGAGGCATTCAAGAGGATGCGTGTTGCAACGCCCAGGTTCAACCGACTGCCCAATGTGACCACCATCTCGACCGCTGAATCTGAGAACATAGAAGCCCTGATTAGAATAATAGTAAGAGAGGAGGTTCAGAAGTTTATGGCCCCTCCTTCTACATTTGCCGCGCAGGATATTGACACTCCACCTCCCGAACTACGGGATGTCATCCGAAGTGAAATCCAGCAGACATTGGCTCCTATCTCTGCCCCTCGTCAGCCCGAGAGCTTCCGCCCTCGGCGACAATACCTCCCCGAGAACGATCAAGGTTACCGACGAAGAACTGAAGGACCACCAAATAATCAAAGGACTCAGTGGCGTACTGAAGATGACAAACCAATCTGCTTTCACTGCGGACGACCCGGACATGTCGTCCGTTATTGTAGGGAACGACGGCAGGTCTTCGCTGAAGCCAGGTCAAGGAATGGCGGAGAAGGAAGAAATGTTGGATTTTCGAGTCGACCCCCGAGATATGACGCCGACGACGACTATGTAACGCCCCAAACCTCGACGTACTTCTACCGGAGCTCTTCCCCACATACAAGCCGTGCAAGGTCGCCAGTCCGAAAACAATCCTAGTCGCCAGCCCGTCGTTTCAATCGTTCTCCCAATCCTCAGAATGCGAAAAACTAAGTGGAGCGGCTTCTAACGGGAGTGAGGTCGCCATTGAGAAAAATCCTCCAGGGTATATCGCCGCTAAATTAAAAGAAAATTTGTTATAGTCGAAATAAATGGAGGCAAAATTAAAGCATTGGTAATTCAGGAGCAGACTTTTATGTTATTTCAGACAAATTTAGACCCGAACTAAAGACACCTCTCTTCAAAGAACCAGGTCCCATTATCAAAGCCGCAAACAAAAATTTAATAGAGACCCTAGGAAAATGTGTCCTGAACATAGAAGTTAATGGCCTTAAGATATCCTTTGAATTCGTTGTTATGGTGGAATGCAGCCATGACATCATATTCGCATGGGGCTTCTTCAAGGCCACCGAAGCCGTCATTGATTGTGGCAGAAATGAACTTCATCTCGGGGAAACCTCCGTCCTGGAATCTCGAGAGGAGGAAAACCAGATATTGTTTGCTTCCGACGACTTTGTCATCCCGCCTAAATCAATAAAGAAGATCAGTGTGATAAACGAAGAAATATGCGGTGTTAGAGATGTTTTAGTCTCAACTTCTAAGGACTTATTATTAAGAAAAGAAGTTCTTATACCAAACTCATTGGTTACATTTCGACACGGCCGAGGTAGCATTTGGGTTGCGAATGGAGCGTCTTGACCGCAACTGATTCCATCAGGAATGAATATGTGCACCATGGAAAGTTATGAGAATGGAAATATCTGCAGTCTTATCGAATCCAGCGATAAGTTACAAGAAACGCAGCTAATGTCACGTGAATGGTCACAGAAGATAAACCTTACTCTAGATCCAGGGCTGTCTGAAATTCAAAGGTTACAGCTTGTTTCATGCCTTGACGAGTTTATTGACATATTTGACTTTGGGGGAACTCCTATTAAGCCCACCAGTACTGTGAAGCACAAGATAAACACAGGAGATCACTCTCCTATCAAACAGTGGCCCTATAGAGTAGCACTAAGTGAACGACGACTAATTCAAGATGAAGTGAACAAGATGATTGAAAATCACATCTTGAAGCCCTCTGGAAGTCCTTGGTCATCTCCTGTTATTCTAGTTCGAAAGAAAGATGGGAACTGGAGATTCTGCGTAGATTATCGTCGATTAAATAAGATAACAAAAAAAGATGTTTACCCGCTGCCACGCATTGACGATGCCTTGGACAGTTTAGCTGGCTCTAGTTATTTCTCCACGATGGATCTTCGGTCCGGGTATTGGCAGATTGAAGTGGACGAAAAAGACAGGGAGAAAACTGCCTTCATCACTCCAGATGGCCTGTATGAATTTCGAGTAATGCCTTTCGGTCTATGCAACGCTCCAGCAACGTTTGAAAGGATGATATATAATGTTCTGGGCAGTCTTAAATGGAACATGGGCCTTTGCTACCTGGACAACATCGTAGTTTACGCACCTACCTTTGAGGAACATCTACGTCGTCTACAACTTGTATTAAGGTTCATCCAGAAAGCTGGACTAAGCTTGAACCACAAAAAGTGTCTTTTTGGATCAAGGAGGATAAAGATTTTAGGACACCTTGTTAACGCCAATGGAATTCATCCAGATCCAGATAAAGTTGAAGCCGTCTCTAAATTTCCGAGGCCAAAGAATATCTCTGAACTGAGGAGCTTTCTTGGATTATGTTCCTCTTACCGAAGATTTATTGAAAACTTTGCTGACAAAGCTAGATCTTTGCATGAGCTACTGAAGACTGAAAACAATTCTATTGAGATGCAGCTCAAGAGAAAGCGTTTGATGTCCTAAAACCATTCTAATTTCAGAGCCTGTCTTGGGACACTTTGATGAATCCGCTGATACCCATCTACACACGGATGCAAGCGGACATGGTATTGGAGCTGTTCTTCTACAAATACAAGGTGGAAAGGAGCGGCCTATAGCTTATGCATCTAGAAGATTGACAAAGGCTGAACATAACTATTCTACAACAGAAAAAGAATGCCTTGCTGTAGTCTGGTCTATTAGCAAATTCCGTCCATATTTGTTTGGTCGACCATTCACGGTTGTGACCATCAATCTCTATGTTGGTTGGTAGGACAGAAAGATCCTTCTGGCCGTTTGGAAAGATGGGCGCTGAAGTTGCGAGAATTTGACGTGACCGTTATCTACAAGAGCGGACGCAAACATAAGGATGCTGATTGTCTGTCAAGGAGTCCGCTTGAGAACGATCAACCAAGTGCTGTGATGTCACTAACCAACGTCGATATAGAGCAGACTAAAGACCCGGCTTTAGCTAAAATAATCGATAATTTAAACTCGGGCTACACCAGAAAGGAATTCAGCATTATCGACGGCATCTTATACAAGAAAAACTATAGCACAACTGGAAGACCCTGGCTTATGATGATTCCTAAACACTTAAGATCGGAAGTTATGGCAGTTTTACATGACGCTCCTACAGCTGGGCATTTGGGTTTCGCCCGAACGTATGACAAAGTAAAGAAACGATTCTATTGGCCTGGCCTTTATAGAACTGTTCGCCAATATGTAAGCCATTGTCGGGAGTGTCAACGAAGGAAGAAATTACCTCGACGTCCGGCTGGACAACTTGTATCCATACCGCCCGAAGAAAAGCCATTCTATAAGGTCGGGGTTGATCTCCTTGGAAGATTTCCAGTTTCTAAAGATGGAAACCGTTGAATCATTGTGTGCACCAAATATATGACAAGGTATGCCATAACGAAAGCAATCCCAGACGGATGAGCAATCGAAACAGCTAAGTTCCTGGTTGAAGATGTTATCTTGAAGCATGGAGCTCTTATAGAAATGATAACAGATCGCGGAAGAAATTTCATTTCTCAAGTAATAAAAGAGATCAATGCTCTGTGCGGAATTGTGCACAGATTTACAACGGCCTATCATCCCCAGACCAACGGCCTGACTGAAAGGTTCAACAAAACTCTGGGAGATATGTTGTCCATGTACACAGGTGTTGAGCAGAAGGACTGGGGCCAAGTTTTACCCTACGTAACTTTTGCTTACAACACTGCCAAACAGGAGGCGACCGGCCACACTCCGTTCTTTCTTGTCCACGCCCGCGAGGCCGAGACCTACATTGATGCCGCACTAACTTACCTACCAGATGAGATCTCTGACGACTACGTTGGAGAACTTGTGACCAGAGCTGAGGAAGCGCATCAACTCTCCCGATCACGCCTTCTACAATCACAGGCGAAAGACCGTAGACTTTAAGACCAGAAACATACTCCAGTCTATTACCAGAAGGATGATCTTGTGTAGGTTTTTACTCCCATCCAAAGAGTAGGACTATCAGAAAAGCTACTGAAGAGATACTTCGGTGCCTACAAGGTGACCAAGAAGCTTTCAGAAGTTACGTATGGAGTAAAGCCCGTGGACCCGTCTCCCCGATCAAGGAAATCCAAGGATATCGTCCATGTCATTCGTATGAAGCCCTACCTGGACCCTGAAGAACAAAATTTCATTCTGCTAGGGAACACCAGCCGTGATAGATTTCCTTCCAGAACAAGGGCTGAGACAGGCTAATCAGCGGGTCGCTGTTTTCTCTAAAGAGGGAGTAATGTCAAGAAGCTCCATCCAGATGGGACACCTGTCAATCATCCCTGGACCCCGGGGGGGGGGACCACAGGTGTGAGGGGTTCTCGGAAGCTGATCTGTCAATAAGGAAAACGGGACGGTGGCTGACGCCGTTCATTAGGATTATCTTTAACTTGGGGTAAGTTGTACTCCCTCTCTCTCCCTATAAATACCCCTTATAATAAATTAATTTATTCCTAAATTTTCCCTTGCTTTATTTATCTCCGCGACAATATTATACACTAGCGGATGTACCCGGCTTCGCCCGGGTTTTACCCGAGTAAAGGTTTGTCTAACGAATCTCTCGATAAAGTGAACATTTTTTCCCGGTCCCTTGAAAAATATTCGATAAGTTGAATAAAATCAATATTAATTGGTTCCCTCGGTAATTGTAAGTTAAAGGAATAGTATCTTGCCTTGGAATTGTATCATTATTCTTGTCTCAAATAAATTGCCTTGTCATCCTGAATTTTGTCTTTCCTAATTTTCTACATTACAAAATCATCGTATCCTCATGATAATATTTAGAGAAGATTGTTGAATTATAACAGATAAATTAGAATATTTATCTTGATTATTTTTAGGCGAAAAGTTATTTCAAAAATTTTATTTGCTAGAAACCTTCCCAGTACTATACTAAATAACTTCCCAAAGTTTCATGGCGTTCCAATGAGTGGTTTGGTCAGGCATAAAGGACAGACACACACACACACACATACATACATTCATTTATATATATATAGATTACGAAAAATGTGGTTAGGCTTTCTTGATTATTCAAGAACGGGTATTTGGCCAATTCTGAAATAATTAAAAATCGACGAATAGTGGATATTTAGTCCGATAAACGGCGCAAGCCATCAGCAACTTTCAGTTTCACGATAAGGAGATGCCTTTTTCTAAATTTATCCACCTTATCCCAGTAAAATTTCACATTGTACTATTTTTTCACAGATTATCAATTGTTAGAGGTATGTCGTCTATCTCACAAGATGCGCACTTAACTAGTCCGCCTACACTAGAACGTTGACATAACGCTTTATGTATATCAATATAGATACTTTGAATAAGTTAATTAAAAATTGCGTTGTTAACGGCTTTGAAATTTCCAAAAAAGAAATTCCAATTTTCGATGAATGCTGTTTGACAAAGTCAACAATGTCGTCACATAAAAGCTCTCCATATAAATTAAAAACTAGATATTTTTGTTAGACTTAGTGCATAACGATTTATGTGGACGTTTTACAGTTGATTATTTTGCTGGGTCACGCTATTTTCTAACATTTACTGATTATTTCTCCTGCAGAGTTAGTGTTGAAACATAAAGATCAAGTTATTGGCTATTTTGACATCTTTAGGGCTAGAGCGGAAAGAGAAAAGGTCATAAGATTAAACGTTTGCTGTGATAATGGGTTAGAAAATTGTAACAAAAGCTTTCAAAAAATATGAAAAAGCCTTGGAATAAAAAGCGAAATAATAAATAGTCACAGCTCTAAGAAAAATGGCGTCTCAGAACGTTTAAATCGTTCAATGCTTGACACGGCTAGAGCACCATTGCAAAATGCTGATTTGCCACAAAAATTCTAGGCTGAGAGCGTTAATTGTGCCGCATACATTAAAAATCGTAGCCTTTGCAGCGCCTTTGATAACAAATTATAAGAAGAAATTTGAGTTTTAAGAAAAGTGATCGTACATCATTTCCAAAGTTTCGGATTTTTATACTTTATATTCATATTCCAAAGCAAAAACGAAAGAAATTTAACTATCAAGCTAATAGATGTATTTTAGTCGGATATATTCAAACACAATTCAAAGGTTGAACACTTTGTTGAAAACAGTTTCTACACAAGAGAATAAATGAACTCTAGTTAACACCAAAGAGAACACATGGCTGATATTCAAACCAGGACTTTCAAGAAGTTAAAGCACAAAGATGCATATTTACAGGTGAATTTGAGGTCGCTAGTGGGGGAATGTTGAACTCAGTGTGCGCCTCCTTCAAATACACAATGTCTTCCAACGCTAACGTTACGGGACAATTGCGTGGAAAATGGAGCTTCAAAACACCGTCACAAAAGGCACTGCATTTTCTTTTTGTTGTGATGTTGTTAACCTTTATTTTTGTTTGCCTGTGCATAATGCTATATTATACATATATTTTTAAATCGATTCAACATCTGATTCACCACTGTATTATCTCTCATTTGACTGATCTGCTTCTGCGCAAGAATGATCATAAAGAGAGATATATCGCGCATGCGTTGATTTCTTCATCTCTCTTGGTCCTCTAGGAGCCGGGTTCCTATTACATTTCTGCAATCCCGGAGGTGGCAATGGTAGACCAATGTATAGGCACTAAAATAACCATTCACTAGAAGCTTAGGTCGTAAAAGATGGGTTAATATATATAGTTCAATGGACTGTGTGTTTTGACATAAAATTTTGATGAGATATTATCATTTGAAAAAAAAAAAAAACATCAATAGTAGTTAACAAAAAGAGAGAGAGTTTTTTGTGTTGTGTTGTTGTTGTGTGTGTTTTGTGTTTGTATGTGAATGAATAGATAAAAATTAGAAAATATATGAGTAATGGAGAATTAAACTGTGTTGATAGTGAAGATAATTTAATCTCGCCCGGTAAATCCACCCTCATTACCTTCCACCCGCACCAGGACGTGGCAGTCCCTCAGAGATCCCCTCACTGTCACGTTGGACTCCCCAAGCTGGAACTCTCCCGGACCCTGAGTCCAGTTTCCGCTGCCCATGTGCCACTCACGTCCAGGGCTAGGGTCCCCCAAGGCATGAGCCTGGCCCCTGCAGGTGGGCAGGGTCACCTCGCCGGGCGGGCACTCTGCAATCCAACCACCACCACGGTAGAAACTTTTACAACTATGCGGAACATTCTGAGAATGAAGCATAGGTTTAAGCTAAGTGAATGTATAAATATTTTGAGGAGTTACTGCATTGAAAACAAAGTTATATACAGTGATTTCTAAAATAATCAAATATGATGTTATAAAAACAGTATTCAAACGTTCTTTAGCTAGGCAGAGAATGTGTGAGACTCGCCGTGGTGAGACGATGCCTTGATTGGAAAGATCTCATATCAACTCATGATCTCATTAATGACAACCACTGAGAGAGATATCCTTTGTGCGCCTTCCACACTCAAATTTTCTATGTTAAATTTCCAAAGAATCACTGAGGCAAGATAAATCAAACCTCTGCGTGGCGTGTAGTGAAGCACAGTACCTGAGAGACAAGATATCTGGGTGCCGTGTAGTGAAGCACAGTACCTGAGAGACAAGATATCTGGGTGCCGTGTAGTGAAGCACAGTACCTGAGAGACAAGTTCACTGGGTGCCGTGTAGTGAATCACAGTACCTGAGAGACAAGATATCTGGGTGCCGTGTAGTGAAGCACAGTACCTGAGAGACAAGATCTCTATGTGCCGTGTAACGAAGCACATTACCTGAGAGAGAAGATATCTGGGTGCCGTGTAGTGAATCACAGTACCTGAGAGACAAGTTATCTGGGTGCCGTGTAGTGAAGCCCAGTACCTGAGAGACAAGATATCTGGGTGCCGTGTAGTGAATCACAGTACCTGAGAGACAAGATATCTGGGTGCCGTGTAGTGAATCACAGTACCTGAGAGACAAGATATCTGGGTGCCGTGTAGTGAAGCACAGTACCTGAGAGACAAGATCTCTATGTGCCGTGTAACGAAGCACATTACCTGAGAGACAAGATATCTGGGTGCCGTGTAGTGAATCACAGTACCTGAGAGACAAGTTCACTGGGTGCCGTGTAGTGAATCACAGTACCTGAGAGACAAGTTATCTGGGTGCCGTGTAGTGAATCACAGTACCTGAGAGACAAGATATCTGGGTGCCGTGTAGTGAAGCACAGTACCTGAGAGACAAGATCTCTATGTGCCGTGTAGTGAAGCACAGTACCTGAGAGACGAGATCTCTATGTGCCGTGTAACGAAGCACATTACCTGAGAGACAAGATATCTGGGTGCCGTGTAGTGAATCACAGTACCTGAGAGACAAGATATCTGGGTGCCGTGTAGTAAATCACAGTACCTGAGAGACGAGATCTCTGGGCGCCGTGTAACGAAGCACATTACCTGAGAGACAAGATATCTGGGTGCCGTGTAGTGAATCACAGTACCTGAGAGACAAGATCTCTGGGCGCCGTGTAGTGAATCACAGTACCTGAGAGACGAGATATCTGGGCGCCGTGTAGTGAATCACAGTACCTGAGAGACAAGATATCTGGGTGCCGTGTAATGAAGCACAGTAACTGAGAGACAAGATATCTGGGTGCCGTGTAGTGAATCAAAGTATCTGAGAGACAAGATCTCTATGTGCCGTGTAGCGAGGCACAGTACCTGAGAGACGAGATCTCTATGTGCTGCGTAGTGAAGCACAGTACCTGAGAGACAAGATATCTGGGTGCCGTGTAGTGAAGCACAGTACCCGAGAGACAAGATATCTGGGTTCCGTGTAGTGAATCACAGTACCTGAGAGACAAGTTCACTGGGCGTCGTGTAGTGAAGCCCAGTACCTGAGAGACAAAATCTCCGGGTGCCGTGTAGCGAGGCACAGTACCTGAGAGACAAGTTATCTATTGTCCCGTGTAGCGAGGCACAGTACCTGAGAGACAAGTTATATATTGTGCCGTGTAGCGAGGCACAGTACCTGAGAGACAAGTTATCTATTGTGCCGCGTAGCGAGGCACAGTACCTGAGAGACAAGTTATCTATTGTCCCGTGTAGCGAGGCACAGTACCTGAGAGACAAGTTATCTATTGTGCCGCGTAGCGAGGCACAGTACCTGAGAGACAAGTTATCTATTGTGCCGTGTAGTGAGGCACAGTACCTGAGAGACAAGTTATCTATTGTCCCGTGTAGCGAGGCACAGTACCTGAGAGACAAGTTATATATTGTGCCAGGTAGCGAGGCACAGTACCTGAGAGACAAGTTATCTATTGTCCCGTGTAGCGAGGCACAGCACCTGAGAGACAAGTTATCTATTGTGCCGTGTAGCGAGGCACAGTACCTGAGAGACAAGTTATCTATTGTGCCAGGTAGCGAGGCACAGTACCTGAGAGACAAGTTATCTATTGTGCCGTGTAGCGAGGCACAGTACCTGAGAGACAAGATCTCTGGGTTCCATGTAGCGAGGCACAGTAACTGAGAGACAAGTTATCTATTGTGCCAGGTAGCGAGGCACAGTACCTGAGAGACAAGTTATCTATTGTGCCGTGTAGCGAGGCACAGTACCTGAGAGACAAGATCTCTGGGTTCCATGTAGCGAGGCACAGTACCTGAGAGACAAGTTATCTATTGTGCCAGGTAGCGAGGCACAGTACCTGAGAGACAAGTTATCTATTGTGCCGTGTAGCGAGGCACAGTACCTGAGAGACAAGATCTCTGGGTTCCATGTAGCGAGGCACAGTAACTGAGAGACAAGTTATCTATTGTGCCAGGTAGCGAGGCACAGTACCTGAGAGACAAGTTATCTATTGTGCCGTGTAGCGAGGCACAGTACCTGAGAGACAAGATCTCTGGGTTCCATGTAGCGAGGCACAGTACCTGAGAGACAAGTTATCTATTGTGCCAGGTAGCGAGGCACAGTACCTGAGAGACAAGTTATCTATTGTGCCGTGTAGCGAGGCACAGTACCTGAGAGACAAGACTTGCCATCAGTCCCCAGCTGTAGTTCCAGTGGACACGCACACATGGCGGAGCCGTGAAGGTTCAGGCAGATGTGCGAGCATCCGAACCTGCCGGCTTCTTCACACTCGTCCACATCTGTGCCACACCCGGAGTGGTTGGATAGGCTGCAAATAGCTATAGCATACGTTATTGGAATTTAGGGCTGGCTTAAATCCAAATTAGAACATTTAAATTAAACTTTATGACCCGCAAAGGTATCTTAGCTTCTTTAAAATGACATTATGTGATCAATACTCTCGAGTTGAGGTTCTATTCAACCCAACCTTCCATCCACAACACCCAAGATCACTCACCGGAACACGACAGCCCGTCGTCAGTCAGGCGGAGTCCCGGCCCCGGACAGCTACAGCGGTAGGAGCCGGGGACGTTGTGGCATTCCTCCTCGCACGGACCTCTGCCCGCGTTGGCGGCGCACTCGTCCACGTCTGGAACAACTCCCCGTGAGATCGCCGACTTCTGTAGCCGCGGCACAACGTACCGATGCACTCCGCGCGGTCCGAGGTGAGGCGGTAACCCTGGGAGCACGTGCAGACAAACCCTCCCGGCCTGTTCTTGCACTCCCCGGCCTGGCACACCCCGGTGGCGCATTCGTCCACGTCTGCACGCCGTTGTCACATAACACCGTATACACTAGGAAACTTTGCTGAGCATGTTTCAAAACTTCATGCCCTACTTGAGGATAGCTTTGAAATATGATATATGGCTCTATATATGGCGTCTAAAGCAATACATATTGTATTAATATACGGTGGGCGCCAGCAAATATTATACAGTTTTAAATTAACCTAACTCTCTTATGATAAAGAATTTTAAAACGCTTGTTTTTTTAAAAATCAAATAAAGTAATTTTTGGAGAAAAGGTAAAACTTTCAACCGAGAATAATAACCATAGAATTAAATAGCCATTGTGATAGTAGTAATGATCTAGTAGAATAACATAGAGGATATTTAAAGCCTATACAGTCTAAAAAAATAATTATTATAATTTGGAATGTTAAAGCTATCACAATAGGTGCTAACAAATTCTATGATATCTATCTTCTGTGTCAAGTTAAATCTCCCAAAATTGCTTTATTTTATATAAAAATGCATTAAAATAAAAATGGCATATCCTGACCACGTTCACATGAGCATTTCTAGATGGCAGAGCGCCATCTAGTGGAACAAAAATAAACTAAATTTAACTTGTTCCGTGATATTTGGCCAACACAATTTCTTGATAAATAAAGAGAAGTCAACCACGAGCGCGTTTCGGGCTGTTGGCCCTCGTCAGCGTGGTGCAGATTATACCTCTACGACCAAAATTTGGTCCCAGAGGCTTCCTGAGAAATCAAGAAATGGGTATTTAAGGCCAAGTTTGCGTAAATACGCTTTTAATGTGAAAAAAACGATAAAAATAAATAATATAAGAAAGGTCAGGTGTTGATATTAAAATAAATATATTGTGATTATCTATCAAACAGGAGATTTGCCAATTTTGAAATGTTCTATCTTTCTTGCTCCATCCTGTATCACTATAATGGCTAGTGCATTCATTTTTTACAGTTTCCTTACTTCCGTATCACCCCTTGAGGACAGGGTACTTACTCAAGGATGTGACATATTCTCTAGGAATTCTATTTGCACATGTGAAACTTGTCCATCTTCAGCTCAATTTTAATATAGAACAAAATTATTTGGTTATTTCCTACGGAAATGTATTTTACAGAGTTGAGGTAAAGAAGAGTCAGGACGATGGATAGATAGGTGCGAATGCTAATTGAGGAACATTCTATATACAGTTACGAGCGTCATGCGTTCTTAATAATTTTTCATCTCTGTCACCGTTTGCTTTTTTTTTTGGAATGGCGCTCTCCTATTGGTTGGCTACGATCACGCCACCTTTGCCCCCCCCCCCCCCCCCCCCCCATCATGCCCCCTCCCCCCGCTCGCTTTTTCGTTTTTGTAACTATTGTGTTGGAGCGGGTCGCTCCTTTAATAAATGCATATTTTAGTTAATAACTAAATGGAATCCTCTCTTTCTTTTTCCCAGTAAGAGACGCCTACGGAAGCCAACAGTACATAGACAGATAAAGCACATAGGCTATAGTTATTAACCAATATATGCATTTATTTAAGGCGCCAATTTATAATTGTAACAAATAGTATTTGAATAAAAACATCCAATCGGGTAAAACACGGGCGTTGACCGGGTCATTCGGCTAGTATGTTTATATTTTAGTAATTTGAGAAACACGCAGCAGAGATATGTCTCAAGCTATGTTCCCAAGGTGCTGAGGATTGGATAATATCACAGAGTAACCTACTCGGTTGATCTATCAAAGAACCTAATTCGAGAGTCTTCTACTGTAAATATGTGGTTGATATTTGCTCAGTCTGCCTTGATATTGTACCGAATAAGGTTGTAAATATTGTAAGATATGGATTATTCTATCACTATCCGCTCTGGTGTTGTTTCCAGCACAGCTATGGATGATAGTACAGCCAAGCCAATCTCACATTGTGCATGTCTTATAAGATGTACTGATATTTGTGCATGTCTTATAACATGTACTGATATTTGCGCATGTCTTATAACATGTACTGATATTTGTGCATGTCTTATAACATGTACTGATATTTGTGCATGTCTTATAACATGTACTGATATTTGCGCATGTCTTATATCATGTACTGATATTTGTGCATGTCTTATAAGATGTACTGATATTTGTGCATGTCTTATAAGATGTACTGATATCTGTGCATGTTTTATAACATGTACTGATATTTGTGCATGTCCTATAACATGTACTGATATTTGTGCATGTCTTATAAGATGTACTGATATTTGTGCATGTCTTATATCATGTACTGATATTTGTGCATGTCTTATAACATGTACTGATATTTGTGCATGTCTTATAACATGTACTGATATTTGTGCATGTCTTATAAGATGTACTGATATCTGTGCATGTTTTATAACATGTACTGATATTTGTGCATGTCCTATAACATGTACTGATATTTGTGCATGTCTTAAAAGATGTACTGATATTTGTGCATGTCTTATATCATGTACTGATATTTGTGCATGTCTTATAACATGTACTGATATTTGTGCATGTCTTATAACATGTACTGATATTTGTGCATGTCTTATAAGATGTACTGATATCTGTGCATGTTTTATAACATGTACTGATATTTGTGCATGTCCTATAATATGTACTGATATTTGTGCATGTCTTATAAGATGTACTGACATTTGTGCATGTCTTATAACATGTACTGATATTTGTGCATGTCTTATAAGATGTACTGATATTTGTGCATGTCTTATATCATGTACTGATATTTGTGCATGTCTTATAACATGTACTGATATTTGTGCATGTCTTATAACATGTACTGATATTTGTGCATGTCTTATAACATGTACTGATATTTGCGCATGTCTTATATCATGTACTGATATTTGTGCATGTCTTATAAGATGTACTGATATTTGTGCATGTCTTATAAGATGTACTGATATCTGTGCATGTTTTATAACATGTACTGATATTTGTGCATGTCCTATAACATGTACTGATATTTGTGCATGTCTTATAAGATGTACTGATATTTGTGCATGTCTTATATCATGTACTGATATTTGTGCATGTCTTATAACATGTACTGATATTTGTGCATGTCTTATAACATGTACTGATATTTGTGCATGTCTTATAAGATGTACTGATATCTGTGCATGTTTTATAACATGTACTGATATTTGTGCATGTCCTATAATATGTACTGATATTTGTGCATGTCTTATAAGATGTACTGACATTTGTGCATGTCTTATAACATGTACTGATATTTGTGCATGTCTTATAACATGTACTGATATTTGCGCATGTCTTATATCATGTACTGATATTTGTGCATGTCTTATAACATGTACTGATATTTGTGCATGTCTTATAAGATGTACTGATATCTGTGCATGTTTTATAACATGTACTGATATTTGTGCATGTCCTATAATATGTACTGATATTTGTGCATGTCTTATAAGATGTACTGACATTTGTGCATGTCTTATATCATGTACTGATATTTGTGCATGTCTTATAAGATGTACTGATATTTGTGCATGTCTTATAACATGTACTGATATTTGTGCATGTCTTATAATATGTACTGATATTTGTGCATGTCTTATAAGATATACTGATATTTGTGCATGTCTTATATCATGTACTGATATTTGTGCATGTCTTATAACATGTACTGATATTTGTGCATGTCTTATAAGATGTACTGATATTTGTGCATGTCTTATAACATGTACTGATATTTGTGCATGTCTTATATCATGTACTGATATTTGTGCATGTCTTATAACATGTACTGATATTTGCGCATGTCTTATAACATGTACTGATATTTGCGCATGTCTTATAAGATGTACTGATATTTGTGCATGTCTTATAACATGTACTGATATTTGTGCATGTCTTATAACATGTACTGATATTTGCGCATGTCTTATAAGATGTACTGATATTTGTGCATGTCTTATAACATGTACTGATATTTGTGCATGTCTTATATCATGTACTGATATTTGTGCATGTCTTATATCATGTACTGATATTTGTGCATGTCTTATAACATGTAGTGTTGTTTCATAAGAGTGACATCCGCGTGCCAAGGATACTTCTGACAGAAAGTTGAAGGCAAGTCCAACTCATTGTATTCCTTCTGTTAGTGTGACATAATAAAGCGCTAACTTCAGCTGCAATCCCTTCGAATTCACGTGTGTATCTTTGAGGCATCCTGAGTAGACAAAGTACACGAATAGCGTCAGGGTATACAACGTAACAATATCTTAATTACACCCGTATGGAATTCTTCTTATAATACAATATAACGCGGCTGATGATTGTAAAACGAAAATTAAAATTATACCGCGAATATTTCTTTTTTTAAAAATCGAAATTTATTTTCAAAGAGAAATAGCGACATTTCTAACTTTGAGATGAGGTATGGAAAGGTGAAACATGAAGAGTAATGGAGAACGGAAAAATAAAAAGTGTCCAGGGGCGGGAATCGAACCCACACCCTTCTGCTTACCGGGCAGGTGCCTTGTCCACTCGGCTACCCTGGACGTATTTTTCCGTTCATAACTTATATTTAAAGTAACATTTAAAATACAATATAACGCGGCTGATGATTGTAAAACGAAAATTAAAATTATACCGCGAATGTTTCTTTTTTTAAAAATCGAAATTTATTTTCAAAGAGAAATAGCGACATTTCTAACTTTGAGATGAGGTATGGAAAGGTGAAACATGAAGAGTAATGGAGAACGGAAAAATAAAAAGTGTCCAGGGGCGGGAATCTAACCCACACCCTTCTGCTTACCGGGCAGGTGCCTTGTCCACTCGGCTACCCTGGACGTATTTTTCCGTTCATAACTTATATTTAAAGTAACATTTAAAATACAATATAACGCGGCTGATGATTGTAAAACGAAAATTAAAATTATACCGCGAATGTTTCTTTTTTTTAAAATCGAAATTTATTTTCAAAGAGAAATAGCGACATTTCTAACTTTGAGATGAAGTATGGAAAGGTGAAACATGAAGAGTAATGGAGAACGGAAAAATAAAAAAGTGTCCAGGGGCGGGAATCGAACCCACACCCTTCTGCTTACCGGGCAGGTGCCTTGTCCACTCGGCTACCCTGGACGTATTTTTCCGTTCATAACTTATATTTAAAGTAACATTTAAAATACAATATAACGCGGCTGATGATTGTAAAACGAAAATTAAAATTATACCGCGAATGTTTCTTTTTTTAAAAATCGAAATTTATTTTCAAAGAGAAATAGCGACATTTCTAACTTTGAGATGAGGTATGGAAAGGTGAAACATGAAGAGTAATGGAGAACGGAAAAATAAAAAGTGTCCAGGGGCGGGAATCGAACCCACACCCTTCTGCTTACCGGGCAGGTGCCTTGTCCACTCGGCTACCCTGGACGTATTTTTCCGTTCATAACTTATATTTAAAGTAACATTTAAAATACAATATAACGCGGCTGATGATTGTAAAACGAAAATTAAAATTATACCGCGAATGTTTCTTTTTTTAAAAATCGAAATTTATTTTCAAAGAGAAATAGCGACATTTCTAACTTTGAGATGAGGTATGGAAAGGTGAAACATGAAGAGTAATGGAGAACGGAAAAATAAAAAGTGTCCAGGGGCGGGAATCTAACCCACACCCTTCTGCTTACCGGGCAGGTGCCTTGTCCACTCGGCTACCCTGGACGTATTTTTCCGTTCATAACTTATATTTAAAGTAACATTTAAAATACAATATAACGCGGCTGATGATTGTAAAACGAAAATTAAAATTATACCGCGAATGTTTCTTTTTTTTAAAATCGAAATTTATTTTCAAAGAGAAATAGCGACATTTCTAACTTTGAGATGAAGTATGGAAAGGTGAAACATGAAGAGTAATGGAGAACGGAAAAATAAAAAAGTGTCCAGGGGCGGGAATCGAACCCACACCCTTCTGCTTACCGGGCAGGTGCCTTGTCCACTCGGCTACCCTGGACGTATTTTTCCGTTCATAACTTATATTTAAAGTAACATTTAAAATACAATATAACGCGGCTGATGATTGTAAAACGAAAATTAAAATTATACCGCGAATGTTTCTTTTTTTAAAAATCGAAATTTATTTTCAAAGAGAAATAGCGACATTTCTAACTTTGAGATGAGGTATGGAAAGGTGAAACATGAAGAGTAATGGAGAACGGAAAAATAAAAAGTGTCCAGGGGCGGGAATCGAACCCACACCCTTCTGCTTACCGGGCAGGTGCCTTGTCCACTCGGCTACCCTGGACGTATTTTTCCGTTCATAACTTATATTTAAAGTAACATTTAAAATACAATATAACGCGGCTGATGATTGTAAAACGAAAATTAAAATTATACCGCGAATGTTTCTTTTTTTAAAAATCGAAATTTATTTTCAAAGAGAAATAGCGACATTTCTAACTTTGAGATGAGGTATGGAAAGGTGAAACATGAAGAGTAATGGAGAACGGAAAATTAAAAAGTGTCCAGGGGCGGGAATCGAACCCACACCCTTCTGCTTACCGGGCAGGTGCCTTGTCCACTCGGCTACCCTGGACGTATTGGAGATCCTTTGAAATTGAATTTCGACAAAAGATTCACTCCTCATTAAGATAAGTAGAAGATGTAACACAAAGGTTAGGACTGAAAAGGATCGTCTAAGTCTTCGTAAAACTCTCTTTGTATATATTCTAAGGTTATAAAAGTTATAACAGACATCCATAACTTGAGTCCATCATAGAATGGTTAACAAAAGAAAGACGTTCAACGTGTACCACATCAAGAGTAAAATTAGAGTTAGAAGCAAAAAACAGAGCAATGCTATTTCTCACGTAATTTTGGGTATTTCTGAAATTAAGAGCTTTTTTTTCTGAGCCAGTTTACATCCGATGTCGAAAATCAGATATATACCCTGATATAGAGATCTTTCTAGAATTAAACAGTCACTTCCAAAAAAAGAAAGATTACAAATTGTACACAGCCGCGCCTGCAAAACATTTTGAGGTCAAGTGTTATGGGTCAAACTGGATGAAGTTTCTTTTTTCACGAGCATTATGGCAACCTTGTTGATTCCATTTTTTGAGGAACGTCCGGGAGCCTCGTGTCAAGTGCATCGTCTGTACCATATTGGCTAACTGGGGATGTGCCAGAACATTTATGTCGAGAAACTACACTCCTTGTTCTACAGGTAGATGTTTTCAACAAATGTGACGTGTGCAGGGTTGGTAAACTTCAGTCCTTCACAAATATGTAGGAAGAAACTATATATATATATATTATATAATCTAAAATACAAATATTTTTTTTTTTTTTAAAACATATATTTTATTTTTTCATTCATTGACTGTTCTGCATTTTTGACCATATATTCAAAAAAATATCACTTTTAATTATTGCTGTTGTAAATATGTAAAGTGAACCCTACCTTTTCTAATGAAAATCACGAATATAGAATTCATTTTCTAAATTTTATATTACTGTGATATAAATAATTTTATGTATATTTTTACTTCAAGAGATTCAAAATAAAAATCTGCTTGAAAGGTAAATAATAATTTTTATTTTTCCACGACTGCACCTCTTTTCAACAATCAAACACACAAAAAATTTCTAATTTATAACATATATATGATAATTTAAACCAATAACCCTATATTATGTAATTTATAACAAGATTGTCATGTTGTATATAGAACTAATTATAAACTACAACTAATTATACGCATAATTGACGTGTGTCCTTGTATCTCCAGATGTAATGTACTGAGGATGAATAAATAAAATATAATAGATTAAAAGCTAAGTTAAGAGCCAAAGAGAGAATCACAAGTGACTTCTAAAGATAGATTGGACCCCGACAGTCTGTCGCCAGTGTCCGGTGTCCATCGACACGTGCATGACCCAATTCTCTTAGTCAGAGCGGTCGTATAAAAAGGCCGCGTAGCAACAGCCAGTTCAGTTGAGTTCCAGAAAGTTCCCCATCTGCGTGTCGCCGGTTGTCACCAACTCATCGACGATGTAAAACAGTAAGAAAACTTCTCGATCTCCATCTTTGCTTTTGGCTCGACTTTTTATCTATTCAAAGAACTTTCTTTCAACTGTGTCGCTTCGTTTTGTGTGTGTGGACATTCCCCAGTTTTCCACTCTGCCTCGACCACGACTGCCTGTACCCTGTGAGAACTGTTAAAGATCCTACAAGGTGCAGAGAGGTACGGGAAAACTCTCCACCCCTGACTGTCCCTCGCGGTTACTACAGGTTTGACCCTCGGTTGCCACAACTTATAGCGAGAGTCGACGAGGTTCTACAACAGGCCAACCAGAACCTCAACGCATTATTATAGATAGTCGACAGGATCCCTAATCACAGACAAGATCCAACCCAATATTACAGTTAGTCGACAGGATCTCAACATCAATATTACAGATAGTCGACAGGATTACCACAACGAAGGAGACCACGACGAAGAAGGTAAAAAGACTGTCCAGATAGATAGAAGAGCCAAGAAGCAAGATGGAGGAACAAGCACGCCATTCCAACAAAACGACCAAGCAATCTTCCCCTCAACGACACAGCCGAACATCCCGCAAAATAAGCCGGTGAGAAGTTACCCACCTTCGACCTTACAACGCTACCATCCAGACGACATGCCACCATCGCCAAACAGAAGTCACAAGCTTCTACAAGCTCTACAAGACGCCTTCCACGTCATCAGGACAACAACCAAAGACCAAGTCTCCTGACTGAACAAACATAAAAACTGTGAGTTTTTAAAAAATCTACTTAACTCTTTCTACATGCTAACAACTTGATTTTCCATAAATATAATGTTTATTTTTACTGTAATTATTTTTAAATCAAATTTTACCATTTTTATAGCATTTCAATTCAAATTTTAAATATTGTACACCCTCATTTATCATTTTTTACTTTATTTTAAGCAACTTTTAAATTTTAATTCATTACTTTCAATTTTACATAAAAACTCATATTATATTTAAATTACTCGAATCATAATTCTAAACTTATTTGTTGTGTTTCTCTTAATATCTTATTTTTATACCAAAAAACACCAATGTCTTAATTAAATACACAAAACTTTGCAAAAAATCATTGTTATGTTCACTATTTTATGTACACGCCCCATTCAAATTATAAGTCACTATCATGCCATTGCCCTTTTACAAGTATAATTTACGCACTAACATAAGCAACGATTTAAAAAATATATTCAAATTTTAATAAACATAGGTGAAACGCATTTTTTTTTAATACAAAAATCGAAAGATACACTATCTTCAAAAGCACAACTAGAAATGTAACTGTCCTTCCCCAAAACAAGTTAAAAATTCCAGCATAGCTACACTCCCTCGTCCTTTTCTTTTTACATGCATAATTATTAATACTTCACACATCCCTCGGAACGAACTTCAACACATTTCCACCTTACTTTCTCCAATTGGCCACCATCTATTAACGCGCCTTTTAACAACACGTCCTATTTCGAGCCACACGAGCTCCATATCGTCGCGAACACAAAGACTTCACGATAAACATACCACCTCTATAACAATCTGAAAATTCTCGATGTGTTTCGTACAACCACCACCCATGACTAATAAATTTGTTATTCCTTCGGAAACTGGTTAGATGCTGTACCAAAAACGAAGATTTCACGTGACACCTTTCCATACAATTCACCGACTAGTGTTACACAGCGCACCACAACAATTTTCTCACTTAACAGGCCCAAGACGCCTTCATGCCTGTGACACCTCACCAAAAGCGTGTCTACGTTGAAGTCGCACTTTTACGCACATCTAACCTGACATCATTGAATAACATTTTTTTTAATAAGTCCGCAACAACGTCGAAACACAACACTTGCGAACACCGAGAAGACTATATTTTCAAACAGACAAGAGGAGATAACTCAACTCGGGACGTAGGCCAGACATGACATCAGATGCCAGTCGGTAACAAAGGGTCGGCAACAAAGGACCGCCTACGTAAATAAACAACCCAGCTATGTCGGTCGGCATCAAAGGGCATGACACATGTTGATATCGACACCAATTACAACCGCCATGTTAAAATGACACCTCCAGTTGCAGTTCGCCTGTACCTGACACGTGATACAGCTCGCAGAATGGATAGATTGTAGCACCTAAAACTAATTGACTTACCAATAATTACCCAATTCACTTATTAATTTGAACTTTAATATTGAAATATTATAACACTTTATATCTTTAATTATCATCGTGTGTTTTACAACTTTTACATTATTTTCACGCCCAGTATGGAATATTTTTTCTAAACTAGAACGCCATCTTTTATAATGTTAACCCTTTATTGTTATATATTACAATCATCTTCGTCAATACCATCCAATTTTAAGAATCAAGATCGCTCCCCGTCTGGTCTCACATAATATAATCGGGAAGATCTGGCAAAGACCAACTTCTCAGACCGGACCAAAGCGACATAGAGCCACATTGCCTCCCCATAGGTCAAACTAAAGACACCAATAATCTTGGACCTACACCTAGACATTGTGTGAATATGTTCCTTTCTTTTTTTTCAGGAACGAATATTTTTTGTTTTCTTTAACTTTTCTTCAAAAGAGACATTTTTTGCTCCATTTGTTTATCTAATCATTAATAACCTTTAATTATATTATATTTTTTTTTGTATAAAATCTTGAATAATTATTTTTTTTATTTTTTTTTACTTTTCAATTATAATCAAATTTTTATTCCAACATTATTTTAACAACTTTATTTTAACAATGGCAAAACAGTTAATTCTTTCAATAATCATTTTTAATTCATTATTATATCTTTTATATATTACTAATTCTCATTATTATATCTTTTATATTTTACTAATTCATTATTATATCTTTCATATAGTACATGTTTGATCTTATCCACTTATACTTTTTATCCGCAATCACATTTTTATCTTTTTATTCACTATATTTTTGTTTAAATACTTTATTATATGACAATGTTTGTTTATCATCAACTATCGGGCATATACAACAATCGTTTACAACAATCTATTTCTCTAACCACTTCAGTGTACTTTACACTACTATCTTTCTCTCCGCCATTGCTTTACATCAACGTAGAGAAACGACAGTACTGCTTGACAATTTTTCTTTTGATTTCGTAATTCAACAAACTCTTTGAAAACACCGTTCCCCAGAAGTACAAGTCTCGACTTTTTGGTCTGAACACGTTTCAAAAGTTTATTTCAATCATCCGCAGAGCACATCACCAACGCATGCACCAAGCGTTCACTTTTTTCAATTTTCAATTTTTTTCAGCTCTAGCGGACCACAATCAACCTTTGATTTCAAGTCAAGTCAGACCCTACTGTCGCTACAACAATTCTACTTATCGCATGGCTCTACCACCCCTTTCAAGCATATTAATTCTTTTCTTCAACATCTTTTCAACCAATAACCCTACAATTGTGACAAAGCACTGTAACCTTATACAGGATCACAGGTGAAACATTGCCTAGGAAGACGCACAAGTCTATATCCTCGCTTTGCACCTGGACCTAAGTATTTGATTGGCTGTGCAACACTTACAATTGCATATTCTTCAACCCCTAACCCTTTCCAACGCCCGCCAACAATCTCTTAGAACATCATCATTATTTTTTTTAGCAAACAAAGGTTTTATCTACAGTTCTCTTTTATAATGAATATCATAACTTTTAAATTAAACATAAGTTTTATTTTTTTAATTTTCAGATATAGCCAAATAAACATCTTGTTATAGCCCTTTACCCTCACAGTTTTAATTAATTAAAAGAAATTTTAATTACTTACCTGTGTTAGAGAGGCTTTACCCGCTTAAACCCGGATAAACCCTTTCACTCACGGGGCCAATCTATGATAATTTAAACCAATAACCCTATATTATGTAATTTATAACAAGATTGTCATGTTGTATATAGAACTAATTATAAACTACAACTAATTATACGCATAATTGACGTGTGTCCTTGTATCTCCAGATGTAATGTACTGAGGATGAATAAATAAAATATAATAGATTAAAAGCTAAGTTAAGAGCCAAAGAGAGAATCACAAGTGACTTCTAAAGATAGATTGGACCCCGACAGTCTGTCGCCAGTGTCCGGTGTCCATCGACACGTGCATGACCCAATTCTCTTAGTCAGAGCGGTCGTATAAAAAGGCCGCGTAGCAACAGCCAGTTCAGTTGAGTTCCAGAAAGTTCCCCATCTGCGTGTCGCCGGTTGTCACCAACTCATCGACGATGTAAAACAGTAAGAAAACTTCTCGATCTCCATCTTTGCTTTTGGCTCGACTTTTTATCTATTCAAAGAACTTTCTTTCAACTGTGTCGCTTCGTTTTGTGTGTGTGGACATTCCCCAGTTTTCCACTCTGCCTCGACCACGACTGCCTGTACCCTGTGAGAACTGTTAAAGATCCTACAAGGTGCAGAGAGGTACGGGAAAACTCTCCACCCCTGACTGTCCCTCGCGGTTACTACAGGTTTGACCCTCGGTTGCCACAACTTATAGCGAGAGTCGACGAGGTTCTACAACAGGCCAACCAGAACCTCAACGCATTATTATAGATAGTCGACAGGATCCCTAATCACAGACAAGATCCAACCCAATATTACAGTTAGTCGACAGGATCTCAACATCAATATTACATATATATATGGTAATTTAAACCAACAACCTCATATTTTATATAATATAACAAGATTTTCATGTTGTATAATAGAAACACATCTATAAATAATTATACGCATGATTGACATGTGTCATTACATCATCATATGTAATGTATTTGTACAAACTGAAGATAAATAAAAAACTCTGAAATAGATTAAGAGTTGAGCTAAAGCAAGAGATTGAGATAGAAGTCAAACGAGGCCTAGAAGATGTCAGGGCGTTGTCAGTGTACAATGATCTCTTCCGATCCACGCCCTTGTTGCATCCGCTGAAACACAATACTTCCTTTCGGCAAAGGAAGGGCCAGAAATAAATAGTCACTTCACAGTCACTTCACCATCAGCGGAAGCCCTCGTCACTTCATCTTCTGATCTCGACCATGCCGTAGATCAGTAAGGAAACTTCTCATCTCTCCATCTTTCGCTGCTTAGCTCGACTCCTATCTGTTCACGAATCTTTCCTAGTACAACTGTGTCCCTTCGTTTTTTTGTGTGGATATTCCCAAGCTTTCCACTCTGCCTCGACCACGACTGCCTGTACGCTGTGAGAACTGTTAAAGATCTTCCAAGGTGCAGAGAGGTACTGGAAAATTCTCCACACGCTGACTGTCCCTCTTGGTTACTACAGGTTTGACCCTCTCGGTTACCACAGTAAAGCGAGAGACCCCTCGGATCTCACACCACAGCGAAAACCCTCAGGATATCACACATATATGATACTACTTTTCAAAAGGTATTATTTAGATATATATAATGGTGAAATCATCAGGCTTCCAGGGATAAGTTTATTTTTGTAAAATTTAATTTAGATATCTAGATTTCTCGGGCATTAAACTTATCCCTGAGAGCATGATGATTTCACCAAAACCATGCAATTGCTCGGATGAATTGGCCAGCTCGATCTCCAGACTTAAATCCCATTGAGCATTTATGAGACAATCTAGGACGGCGGATCTCATCCCTCCAACCTCTCCTAGAAACACTCATGGGCTGGAAACAGTCTTTAACCAATAGTGGGCGTTGATTCCACGGGAGCTGATAAACTTTTTAATTCTAAGTATGGATAACCGATGTAGAGCCTGTCTATCAGTTAATAGCAATCACACCCCATATTAACAACAATATCCAAGATATTTATGCACTGACTGCAAGAATACCATTGCTCTACAGGCTAATTTGCATAAAATGCGTGTTAGATTTATTTGATTTCGTGTTTTCGTGATAAATGAAAAAATATGTTGTTCCTTTAATTTTGCGGGCCAGTGTGCTTGTATCTACAATGCTGACCACCCAAATTGCAACACCAAGAAAGACAAGAGATATCACAACAAAATTTATTTTGTAGATAACATGTTGACTAAGTATCAAATGATTAAATTTACAGACGTCTGCGAAGTGTGGTTCCTGCCAGAATCAGTAGCCAGAGTAGCCACCATTGTTGGAGATCACCGCTGCCACACGCCTCGGCATTGATTCAAAGAGACTCTGGATGTGTTCTTGGGGTACAGTATACCAAACAGCTTCCGCACGTTGCCAAAGTTGATCTGGTGTGGCAGCTGGGGATGTAGTAATCTAGGTCAATCATTGAGCAACCATGGACCACATGTTTTCTATCGGCGAAAGATCAGGAGAACGAGCCGGCCAGGGAAGCAATTCAATCTGGCGATTGACGAAGAACCTTTGGACAATGCGTGCCACGTGTGGTCGCGCATTATCCTGTTGAAATATGGCTGTGGGCAAGCCCTGAAAGTAAGGAAGGACAACTGGCTCCAACACCTCGGAGATGTAGCGTTGGCTGTTTAAAGTACCGGCAATGCGTATTAGATGAGTGCGAGAGTGATATCCAACACCGCCCCATACCATAATACCCGGTTCAGGACCAGTGTGGCGGTGCATAACGCAGCTGTTCAGCATCCACTCTCCACGGTGTCTCCATCGTGGTGTTGCATACAGAAGCGTAACTCGTCAGTAAAGACAATTTCATTCCATTCTGCCGTCCACATCCTTCTTTCATCGCACCATTGGCGGCGGAGACGTCTGTGGTTCTGCTTCAAGAGTAGACGAAGCAATGAACATCTTGCAGACAGACCACTCTGCTGTAAACGGCGTCGAATGGTACGCGCAGACACTGAATGATGCGTTACAGACTAAATGTGCTGTGCTACGGTTCGTGATATGACTGAGCGATCTGTCACTGTCATGCGCACAATTTTCCTGTCAGCACGTGAAGTGGTGCACTGAGGTGGATGCGATCGAACACGTCGGTCCGTCGTACCTTCCTGCATCCAACGATTACATATCCGCATTACAGATGTTTGGTTTCGTCCAACACGACTACCGATTTCCCTGAAAGATAATCCACAATCTCGGTAGGCCACTATCCTTCCTCTGTCGAACTCGGATACTTAATCAAAAGATGATCGCTGTTTTCTACGAGGCATAATTGATCGTGTTTTGAAAAAACACAAGAAAAACACAATTGCCGAACTTAAAATCGTCGAAATCTCCAAGCCTTAAATAGTATTTGAAGTGGAGCCACAGGCGCGCGTGATTTGCGTCTGCGCTGAAATTCTAATCATTTGCATATCTCACCTCCGCTAATGCATGTTGTGAATTTCATGTTATTCGCATGCTTCTTTCAGGGTGTTGTATTTACTGTGGCCAACAGTTTATATTTAAAAAAAAAGAATTAAGGCCCAAAGAAAGTTTAGATAAGAACTATAAATCAGAACTACATGAAAACTTTCTCCATTGAGTATTTAAAATAGTAATGAAAATTAAGGAGAAAAGATTTTTATTTAGATAAACGTGTGACAAGCTTTCGGGCAGTCACGCCCTTCAACAGGTAGCAAACTAAGTTAACAAAGGCTTTATATAGGAATCTATTTGAGGTATATTTGCATATGTGATGTATATAGTACGGCGAAAATACAATTCAGGTTAAAATTTGCATATCTAAATTGCTGATATATAACAACTACGTAAGCATGCGAATTATTTGATCAAATTTGATCAAACTAGTAATAGGTAGAGTGAAGTTAATTAAAAAAATGTGTTTTAATATATATAATAAGTGTTTATATATATATGGTAATTTAAACCAAAAAAACCCATATTGTATATAACTTATAACAAGATTTTCATGTTACCTTCCCGAATTCATGTTTTACCATAGCCATTCTGCAATTTGTTTCGTTTTTAATTCTTTAACATTACACGATTAGCATGCTTACGTAGTTGTTATATATCAGTAATTTAGATATGCAAATTTTAACCTGAATTGTATTTTCGCCGTACTATATACATCACATATGCAAATATACCTCAAATAGATTCCTATATAAAGCCTTTGTTAACTTAGTTTGCTACCTGTTGAAGGGCGTGACTGCCCGAAAGCTTGTCACGCGTTTATCTGAATAAAAATCTTTTCTCCTTAATTTTCATTACTATTTTAAGAACTATAAATTTTAAGGTTTCAAAACGGTTTCTATTTTTAGTAATAAATTAGGGGCCTAACAAGTCATACAAGCGGAACATAAGAAAAAAGTGAGAAATGAAGATAGCAAGCATAGAAAAAGAATAAAAGACAGAATTATTTGATCAAACTAGTAATAGGTAGAGTGAAGTTAATTTTAAAAAATGTGTTTTAATATATATAATAAGTGTTTATATATATGGTAATTTAAACCAAAAAACCCATATTGTATATAACTTATAACAAGATTTTCATGTTGTATAATATAAACACATCTGTAAATGATTATACGCATGATTGACATGTGTCATTACATCATCATATGTAATGTAATTTGTACAAACTGAGGATAAATAAATAAAACTCTGTAATAGATTAAGAGTTGAGCTGAAGCAAGAAATAGAAGTCATAACGTCTAAAATCGAGATAGATTTAGAATTCCCACAACAAGGTCTAAAAATGGAAACTTTCAGGACGGCGCCAGTGTACAGTTTCGCCAGACGATCCACGCCCCTGTCGCATAAGGCCCCCGTCTTAACCTATAAATACAGTCACTTGACAGTCAGTTCACCATCTGCGTGAGCCCTCGTCGGTTGTACCCCAGGTCCACTTCATCCATCATGTAGACCGGTAAGAAATCTTCTATCTCCATCTTTCGCTCCTAGCTCAACTTTTATCTGTTTACGGAACTTTCTTAGTGCAACTGTGTCTTCGTTTTTTTGTGTATGGACATTCCCAAGCTTTCCACTCTGCCTCGACCACGACTGTCTGTACTTTGTGAGAACTTTTAAAGGTCTTCCAAGGTGCAGAGAGGTACTGGAAAACTCCCCATCCTGACTGTTCCTCTCGGTCAACACAGTATAGCGAGAGTCAACAGGATCACATCATAGATTAAGTCGACTGGATACCTCAACTCATCACAGTTAGTCGACAGGATTCTACAAGAGGCTACCAGACCTCACCATTACATATATGCATGGTGGCCGGCCTTGATGAAAAGACTAGATTATGATGATGTGCAGGCTTCAATGATAAAACTTCTACAATCATACTTTGATAATTGAAGAATAAGATTTAGATATTCCTCAACTGAAATTAATAAGAAACTAAGTAAAGGATGTCCACAGGGAGGACCACTGTCTCCCACATTATGGAACATTCTTATTAATCAGATGCTGAATAATAATCTGGATGATAATTGTGAAACAATAGGATATGCAGATGATATTACGTTAATATGTTGGAATAAAACTCCTGAACAACTAAGAAAGACAATAGATAATGTATTAAGAAAAATCAATAAGTGGTGTGAAAGTCGTAAATTAAAATTGTCAGATGAAAAAACAAAAATATTATATTTATATAAATGCAATAGCGATATAATAGTCTCAGGTAGCAAGTTAATTAAACCGGTTGAAGAACTCAAGATCCTAGGAGTGACTATTAAAAATCACCGAGTCAGAAGCAAACTGGACTTTACGCCTCACGTTAATGAAATGGTCATAAAAGTAACTAGAGCTTGTGGATACCTAAATGGCCTGACAAAGAAAGCATGGGGTCTAGACTTTAGACGAAGACTGATATTGTATAAGACATTATATCGAAGTACAATTACTTATGGTTATCCAATATGGTATCCATTCAAAAACAAAAAGTCTAAGGACAAACTAAATTCTCTTCAATATAATATATTAAAACATTGTATACAGGCCTACAGTACAACATCATCGGATTGTACACACATACTTGCACAAGTCCCCAAACTTACTGAATATATTGAATCTAACATGTTGAAAACCGAAATAAATTACAATAGATTTGACTCTTCAAGTAGGAATATAATTTCTAATTATATAAGGGAAAAATTGCAGTAATACAATGAGAAGACTAATACCATTTTCAAGTCCTTCTTCACTGATTCCCAAATACCCAAATATGTCAAGCCAAATTTTTACAATGTCCAATTTTTTACTGGACACGGTAACTTTAGATCATATTTGTACAAAGTCAGAAAGACGGATTCGCCTAAATGCTCATGTGGTGCAGAAGAAGAAAATCCTGTACATATTCTAACGGACTGCCGACTTGTAGAGGACTTGAGATCAAAAATCAAATAAATATAAATTGTTTAAATCAAATAGTTAATAATAGATATATGTATATAAATTTTAATAGATTTTGTAGAATGTTTTTTAGTAATAGATAGCCTGGGCTGTAATAACTGGTATATAGTTATATGCTGTAAATAGCTCTAAATTTCTGTTCTTATCTGTGATGTTCACTAATATTCATTATAGGGTAATTAAATCGTTAACTAACTGACAAATATGTTAATAATTTCTATTATAATAACTAAAATCATATTAATAATTACTGTAAATAAGCTCCCAAACTTGTGTATGCATGCAAATATCCAAGACGGATATCGCGTGCTTTGTAAATGATAATAAATAATAAAACATATATATAATATAATTTAAAATCCTAGGTTTTAATTTTTTCAATATAGGAAAGCCTAATGGTACAACTGGAATGAAAACAGTTTGGTACCAGGCCGGGTATTGTCAAAAATAAACCTGGCGATAGTTCCGACCCTAATATTTGACTATTATACCATTCTCTTGAACCTTGGATCAGACAATATAAAATATAAGTAAGAATTAAATATTTCAGGACTCTGTCTGGGTGTGATTCTTATCATGCTGACTATCATAACTGTGGGTCAAGTTTTTTTTAGATTTCAAATATATTATATGGGGTTCTGTTATACTAAGAGTGTAATTGTTGGAATACTCTCCGCTTATGTAAATTGTGGTGTATCTTCAACAATAAAAAGCTCCAAATAAATTTAGGGGTGGAACCATTGAAGCACGAAAGTTTCTTTAAAGATAAAACAAACTTCTACTGTCCTTACTGCGATGAAAAAAATATTAGGAGGGCTTGGCGCTCATCGTGGTAAGGATAGTAGAAGTTTGTTTTATGTTTAAAAGAGAGAAACTTAATGGTTTAATGGTTTTATTTGTTATATATAGATGGCGCGTTATCGTCGTAGAATTAAATTTCGAGATGTCTTTTTCTGTAATATGTGTACATTTACATTGCACAATTACCATGATGTGCATATTGATATGCATATTTATTCTTGTGTGCGCTTACCATGATTATCATGTTCTGTTAACTGATCATTTGTTTTGGAAATTGAAGAGAAAGATTAAAAAATGTCATCAAATAACAATAAAATTTCTAAAATTGGGTAAATATAATAAATGAAGGTATTTGATTCATTTTAAAGATTTCTAGGGTGAAATATTTAGTTATATGCGGTAATTTACGACTAGACGGACAAATGAAAAATGACCTAAGGACGTTATTGATACATGGGTAAAATATGTTTGCATATTGTTGGAGAAATTTCCTTTTAAATTATTGGACTAGTTATAGTATACACTTTATATGATTGGATTTCACATTTGAAAATATATTTTTCAATTTAAAATATCTATATCTTATAAAATTTTCTCATTGAACAGTTTAGAATCTATTATATATATATTTTTGGTCGTTTAGGTACAAACTGCACCACACTGACAAGGGACAACAGCCCGAAACGCGTTCTTTGTTGGCTCTTCTTGATTTATCAAGAAAATGGGCTGACCAAATATCATGGAACATGTTAACTCAAGGTTTAATTTATTTTTGTTCCACTAAATGGCAAAATGCTATCTAAAATGCAAATGTGAGCGGTCAGAATATTCCTTTTTAACGGAAATCCTCTCTCTTCTCTCCCGGAACTTTATGTTTATATATCTATGTGTACAATCAACAAATCGTTGATTTTCAATTATTCCAACAGCCCGAAACGCGTACGTGGTTAGCTTTACTTGATTATTCAAGTAGTTGGCCAATTCTGGAATAATTAAAAATCAACGATTACTTGATATTTTTTCCGATAGATGGCGCAAGTCATCAGCAACTTTTAGTTTCACGATCAGGAGATGCTTTTTTAATTATATATGTATGTGTGTGGGGATATAAAGCAGCAGCCACATAAAACTGTGATTCTGTATGCCTACTGATAGAGGACAACTTGGAAGTGGGGTTTTCAATAACTTTTATCTATTCCAAACTTACCACGAAATCAGATATCACTTTGACAACAGGAATATAATTGCATTTATCACTCACATAAAGCTTAATAATTTAAGGTGTTGCCCTATGGCGTGGGTTCAACACCAAGTGTTTTCCCAAGGTACTTAAGCGAACCTCTAATGGACATTGAAGACGTA
>CP092872.1:30713780-30815376 GCA_030710605.1 Cordylochernes scorpioides
AACTTACCTTGTTTCAGTGGCGGGGCAGCGGGGAATCCGCAAAGAAACTGGCTAGAACAGTGTGGAACGAACATGCTGGTACTTACCTTACCTCTAAAGATCGGCTGCGGGTAACCTGTAGCAATACCAGTTAGAACAGTGTGGAATCAGAAATGATGGTACTTACCTTACCTCTAAAGATGGGCTGCGGGCAACCTGTAACAATACCAGTTAGAACAGTGTGGAACAAACATGCTGGTACTTACCTTACCTCTAAAGATCGGCTGCGGGGAACCTGTAACAATTAGAGTTAGAACAGTGTGGAATCAGAAATGCTGGTACTTACCTTACCTCTAAAGATCGGCTGCGGGCAACCTGTAACAATACCGGTTAGAACAGTGTGGAAGCAGAAATGCTGGTACTTACCTTACCTCTAAAGATCGGCTGCGGGCAACCTGTAACAATACCGGTTAGAACAGTGTGGAAGCAGAAATGCTGGTACTTACCTTACCTCTAAAGATCGGCAGCGGGCAACCCCTGTAACAATACCGGTTAGAAAAGTGTGGAATCAGAAATGCTGGTACTTACCTTACCTCTAAAAATGGGCCGTGGGTACCCTGTAACAATACCGGTTAGAACAGTGTGAAATCAGAAATGCTGGTACTTACCTTACCTCTAAAAATGGGCCGTGGGTACCCTGTAACAATACCAGTTAGAACAGTGTGGAATCAAAAATGCTGGTACTTACCTTACCTCTAAAAATGGGCCGTGGGTACCCTGTAACAATACCGGTTAGAACAGTGTGGAATCAGAAATGCTGGTACTCACCTTACCTCTAAAAATGGGCCGAGGGTACCCTCTAACAATACCAGTTAGAACAGTATAGAATCGGAAATGCTGGTACTTACCCTACCTCTAAAGATGGGCCGTGGGTAACCTGTAACAATACCGGTTAGAACAGTGTGGAAGCAGAAATGCTTGTACTTGCCTTACCTCTAAAGATGGGCCGTGGGTAATCTGTAACAATACCGGATAGAACAGTGTTGAAACAGATATACTGGTACTTACCTTACTTACAAAGGTGGGCCGCGGGTAACATGTAACAATACCGGTTAGAACAGTGTAAAAAAGAAATGCTGGTACTTACCTTGACTCTAAAGGTAAGCGGGCAACCCCTGTAACAATACCGGTTAGAAAAGTGTGGAATCAGAAATGCTGGTACTTACCTTACCTCTAAAAATGGGCCGTGGGTACCCTGTAACAATACCGGTTAGAACAGTGTGAAATCAGAAATGCTGGTACTTACCTTACCTCTAAAAATGGGCCGTGGGTACCCTGTAACAATACCAGTTAGAACAGTGTGGAATCAAAAATGCTGGTACTTACCTTACCTCTAAAAATGGGCCGTGGGTACCCTGTAACAATACAGGTTAGAACAGTGTGGAAGCAAACATGCTGGTACTTACTTACCTCAGAAAATGGTCCAGCGAGCAACTTGTAACATAACCGGTTACAACAGTCTGGATACAGACATGCAGGTACCTAACTTACCTCTAAAGATAAGTCGCAAACAACCTGTGAACTACTGGCTATAAAAGTGTGGGTAAAGATATGCTGGAACTCACCTTACCTCAAAGATGGGCCGCGAGCAACCTGTAACAATTCCGGATAGAACAGAAGGAAACAAATATGTTAATACTTACCTTTCTTTCATTGCGGGGCAGAGGGCAACCTACATTAATACCGGCGATAACAGAGTGGAAACCAAAATGCTAGTATGTACCTTGCTTCAAAGGCGAGGCAGCGGGCAAACTGCCACAATACCGGTTACAACAGAGTTGAATCAAACATGATGGTACTTAACTTGCCTCTAAAGCTGGGCCGCGGGTAACCTCAAACAATATCAGTTAAAATAGAGTGGAACTGAACATGCTGGTGTCTATCTTGCTTTCTTGGCGGGGCAGTGGGCAGACTGCAATAATTCCGATTAGAACAGACTTGAAACAGACATTCTGATATACTCACCTTACATCTAAAGCTGGGTCGTAGGGAACTTGCATCAATCCCGGTTAGAACAGAGTGGAAACAAACCTAGTGGGTGATTTACCTTACTTCCAAGGCGGGGTAGCGGGCCACCTGCAACAATTATGGTTAAATGGGTTTGTAAACAGACATGCTAGTAATCACCATGCCTTCATAGGCTGGTCGAGGGTAACCCTCAACAATCCTGGTCATTACAGAGTGGAATTAAGGTTATGGTACTTACCATTTTTCATTGTTTGACCTAGGCAACATGCAACCATCTTGGTGAGAAAAGAGTTGAAACAGAAAGGCTCATATTTACCATTTTTCCATGGCAGTGCCGTAAATTTATTGGAAAATTCGCTGAAATAGCTGCTCTCTTTGCAATAAAATATTCAATTGCATGGAATATTGTACAGAAGGATGTCTTTTAATTCTCGAAGGAGGCCTGAACTTTGAATATCTTTTGGCCAATTTTGAGGAATAATATGAAAATGTTCGAGCGCGTTATGGGGCATCAAACCTTTTTCGACCATACCTTTTATGGAAGTGAGGTTTGCCAATTGCCGTTCCCTTTACTGGTTATCCAAATGCAAAGAACCGACGGGAAGACTAAAAAGATGGAGCTTAAAACTGAAGACTACAACGCTACCGTAGTTTATAAAAGTGATAGAAAATACCAAGAACCCGATTATCTCTCTCGAAATCCCATCTAACTTGAATTAGATAAAGCAAACAACGACGATGTTGATATACCTTCAATAATTTCTCTGACGTATTTTGAGACAGAAAATAATCAAAAATAAATTTTGATAGATGAAACAGAAAGATCCAGTTTGAGTCTAAAGGCTGAGAGTTATAAAATGGAATCATGGAGGGAAAAAAAATCGACCCTCTCGAAAAAAGTATAATTTTGTCATTTATAAACACCTACGCTTAGAACTACTTAAAAATCTTCATGATACTTCCACAGCAGGTTATCTTTGAATTTAGACGTCTTATGAATCAGTTAAAAACAAATAGTTTAGCTAGGACGCCTCAGGTATATACAGAATTATGTAGCACATTGCAAAGAGAATTGCAAAGAAAGAAACAGACAAATAAGAAACCTCCGAACTACTTTAAGCCATCCCTCCTGAAATCTCTCAATTTGAAAGAGTTGGAATGAACCTCCTTGGATGCCTGATAGTGTTAATAAAAGGATCATAGTATGTGTGCTGAATATTTAACTCAATTCGTAGTTACTAAGCGGTTACCCATAGGGGAAGCAAAAGAAATAATTACATTTTTTGTGGTAGATGTTTTCCTCAATATGGAGCCCCCAGGGAAATCATTCACGACAGTATTTCGATCAAAGATGCTGATAGAACTGACTAATTGCTGTTCTTCGCACCATCAACAATCCTAGAATTCTCAGACGATTGGCCTAATAGTAGCTAACATGTTGGCAACGTATGTGAATCCATTTAAACTGGCTCATGGATCTGAAGCCAAAACCACTGTAGACACTCTATTCCTAATGAGGATCTACAATAGGAATACAGTCAGAAGATTGCAATAAGAGTTGAAGAGGCTAGACAGATGGTACGACTGGAGAGACATTTTAAAATTCTCTTTCAAAAAAGAGAAAGCTTGATACCACTCGAAGCATGAAGTAGCAGATTACATCGTTGGTGATCTCGTGTGGATACCTGTACGAAAGTTCGGTATTTAATAGAAGTTAATGAGAAGTTACTTAGGACCATACAAAGTGACACAGAAGCTATAAGAAGACGAATCAGGCGTCAGAAAAGCGACATCACTCATGTGGCTGAGGATGAAACCCTAGCACGATCCTGCGGACCTGTTCAATTAACATTTTACAGCGAGATGCTATCCGCCTAAGAAGGGGTAATGTCAATGAATTATTATTAAATTTGTTTATCATTAGATAAATAAGCATATAAATCTATTGAGATGTCCATTTTACCGTTTCTGACATAAATAACTGTAGTGTGGTGCTGTGAGATATCTCGTCAATCCACTTGAACCGGGACGCTTTGCTAATATATATATACTCTCTCAGATAAATAATCGCTCATTGTGTGTTAGTTTTACATACAACTACATTAAAAATATCCTCAATCTGGAACCTATGAACAAGCCATTTAGATTTAATCCATATAATGGTCGATTAAGACAGATCTTACTATATCATTCGCACATAAAGCTTTTATTAAGACACCAGCCTTATACCGATTCTCATCTCTCATTGCCGACTTGCAACGATATCCTCACGATGATCAATCACCATCTTGTAGTGGGGGAAAAACAATGAATCCAAGTTATTTTTATATTTACTACTTTGTAAATGTTGTTATATAGGAACAGAACAACCATTCGACTTGATAAAATACCTTGCACTGAGGAAAGTTGTCTGTCGTTTACTTTTGAGAAGAATGTCTCTCTTCGCTAATATACTGGCATTCAAAGATGTGAGGAGATATTTCAATATCTATTTCTTCTTCACAAAAAATAACATATTATATCCCCCTCACTGAAGATTTTGGTATGGCTTTCCTGAAAAAAAAAAATGAAATGGAGTATTCTCTGTTGTGCAATATAGCGTTTTACTGGAAATGGAAGGTCGCTAAGTAAATAGCTTTCAGTAAAAAATAAACTATTCAAGTACTTATAGTGAGGATAGAATTTAGAATTTTCTATTTTAACCTGATCGTTTTGAATAGATTGTTCTGTTGTTATCTTGATTATTAATGGAATTTCCTCCTGGAGAACCCCCTCGTGTCTATTTCGTTGCTGCCTAGCTTCACCAAGCGCTCTCTCCAGAAAAAAGAGAGAAAGATTTTTTTACTCTCCTGATTATCATGACGAAGGAATCCGACTTCTCTAGCAGGTAGCTAAGATCGTGGTCGATCTGACTTGGCCGCAAAGTTAGCTCCTTTCCGGTTCTTCAGAAATTTCAGTAGGGTCCTGATACCTGCTTGCCTGGTGCTGGCCGGCATTGGTATGGGTTGTAGATCTTAAAATTTGAAAAATTTGTGGTGTAGTAAATAAATGACACTCTCCAAATATCTTCATATTCAGTATTGGATTCAGCGGAGTCTGAATTGTGTTCCCGTTGAGACCAGCGGAGTCTGCAGTGTGTTCCCGTCGAGACCAGCGGAGTCTGCAGTGTGTTCCCGTCGAGAACAGCGGAGTCTGCAGTGTGTTCCCGTTGAGACCAGCGAAGTCTGCAGTGTGTTCCCGTCGAGAACAGCGGAGTCTGCAGTGTGTTCCCGTCGAGACCAGCGGAGTCTGCAGTGTGTTCCCGTCGAGACCAGCGAAGTCTGCAGTGTATTCCCGTCGAGACCAGCGAAGTCTGAAGTGTGTTCCCGTCGAGAACAGCGGAGTCTGAAGTGTGTTCCCGTCGAGACCAGCGGAGTCTGCAGTGTGTTCCCATCGAGACCAGCGAAGTCTGTAGTGTGTTCCCGTCGAGACCAGCGGAGTCTCCAGTGTGTCCCGTCGAGACCAGCGGAGTCTGCAGTGTGTCCCGTCGAGACCAGCGGAGTCTGCAGTGTGTTCCCGTCGAGACCAGCGGAGTCTGCAGTGTGTTCCCGTCGAGACCAGCGGAGTCTGCAGTGTGTTCCCGTCGAGACCAGCGAAGTCTGCAGTGTGTTCCCGTCGAGACCAGCGAAGTCTGCAGTGTGTTCCCGTCGAGACCAGCGAATTCTGAAGTGTGTTCCCGTCAAGAACAGCAGAGTCTGAAGTGTGTTCCCGTCGAGAACAGCGGAGTCTGCAGTGTGTTCCCGTCGAGACCAGCGAAGTCTGCAGTGTGTTCCCGTCGAGACCAGCGAAGTCTGCAGTGTGTTCCCGTCGAGACCAGCGAAGTCTGCAGTGTGTTCCCGTCGAGAACAGCGGAGTCTGCAGTGTGTTCCCGTCGAGACCAGCGGAGTCAAAAGTGTGTTCTCGTCGAGACCAGCGAAGTCTGCAGTGTGTTCCCGTCGAGACCAGCGAAGTCTGAATTGAGTTCCCTTCGAGACCAGCGGAGTCTGCAGTGTGTTCCCGTCGAGACCAGCGGAGTCTGCAGTGTGTTCCCGTCGAGACCAGCGAAGTCTGCAGTGTGTTCCCGTCGAGAACAGCGGAGTCTGCAGTGTGTTCCCGTCGAGACCAGCGGAGTCTGCAGTGTGTTCCCGTCGAGAACAGCGGAGTCTGCAGTGTGTTCCCGTCGAGACCAGCGAAGTCTGAATTGAGTTCCCTTCGAGACCAGCGGAGTCTGCAGTGTGTTCCCGTCGAGAACAGCGGAGTCTGCAGTGTGTTCCCGTCGAGACCAGCGAAGTCTGCAGTGTGTTCCCGTCGAGAACAGCGGAGTCTGCAGTGTGTTCCCGTCGAGACCAGCGGAGTCTGCAGTGTGTTCCCGTCGAGACCAGCGAGGTCTGAATTGTGTTCCCGTCGAGAACAGCGGAGTCTGCAGTGTGTTCCCGTCGAGACCAGCGAAGTCTGCAGTGTGTTCCCGTCGAGAACAGCGGAGTCTGCAGTGTGTTCCCGTCGAGACCAGCGGAGTCTGCAGTGTGTTCCCGTCGAGACCAGCGAGGTCTGAATTGTGTTCCCGTCGAGACCAGCGGAGTCTGCAGTGTGTTCCCGTCGAGACCAGCGAAGTCTGCAGTGTGTTCCCGTCGAGAACAGCGGAGTCTGCAGTGTGTTCCCGTCGAGACCAGCGAAGTCTGCAGTGTGTTCCCGTCGATAACAGCGGAGTCTGCAGTGTGTTCCCGTCGATAACAGCGGAGTCTGCAGTGTGTTCCCGTCGAGACCAGCGAAGTCTGCAGTGTATTCCCGTCGAGAACAGCGGAGTCTGCAGTGTGTTCCCGTCGAGACCAGCGGAGTCTGCAGTGTGTTCCCGTCGAGACCAGCGGAGTCTGCAGTGTGTTCCCGTCGAGACCAGCGAGGTCTGAATTGTGTTCCCGTCGAGACCAGCGGAGTCTGCAGTGTGTTCCCGTCGAGACCAGCGGAGTCTGCAGTGTGTTCCCGTCGAGAACAGCGGAGTCTGCAGTGTGTTCCCGTCGATAACAGCGGAGTCTGCAGTGTGTTCCCGTCGAGACCAGCGAAGTCTGCAGTGTATTCCCGTCGAGAACAGCGGAGTCTGCAGTGTGTTCCCGTCGAGACCAGCGGAGTCAAAAGTGTGTTCTCGTCGAGACCAGCGAAGTCTGAGGTGTGTTCCCGTCGAGAACAGCGGAGTCTGAAGTGTGTTCCCGTCGAGAACAGCGGAGTCTGCAGTGTGTTCCCGTCGAGACCAGCGAAGTCTGAAGTGGGTTCCCGTCGAGAACAGCGGAGTCTGAAGTGTGTTCCCGTCGAGAACAGCGGAGTCTGCAGTGTGTTCCCGCCGAGAACAGCGGAGTCTGAATTGTGTTCCCGACGAGAACAGCGGAGTCTGCAGTGTGTTCCCATCGAGAACAGCGGAGTCTGCAGTGTGTTCCCGTCGAGACCAGCGCGGTCTGCAGTGTGTTTCCGTCGAAACTAGCGGGGCCTGAAGTGTGTTCGCGTTGAGACCAGCGGGGCCTGAAGTGTGTTCCCGTCGAGAACAGCGGAGTCTAAAGTGTGTTCGCGTCGAGACCAGCGGAGTCTGCAGTGTGTTCCCGTCGAGACCAGCGAAGTCTGCAGTGTGTTCCCGTCGAGAACAGCGGAGTCTGCAGTGTGTTCCCGTCGAGAACAGCGGAGTCTAAAGTGTGTTCACGTCGAGACCAGCGTGGTCTGAAGTGTGTTCGCGTCGAGACCAGCGGAGTCTGCAGTGTGTTCCCGTCGAGAACAGCGGAGTCTAAAGTGTGTTCGCGTCGAGACCAGCGTGGTCTGAAGTGTGTTCGCGTTGAGACCAGCGGGGCCTGAAGTGTGTTCCCGTCGAGAACAGCGGAGTCTAAAGTGTGTTCGCGTCGAGACCAGCGTGGTATGAAGTGTGTTCGCGTCGAGAACAGCGGAGTCTAAAGTGTGTTCGCGTCGAGACCAGCGGGGCCTGAAGTGTGTTCCCGTCGAGAACAGCGGAGTCTAAAGTGTGTTCGCGTCGAGACCAGCGTGGTATGAAGTGTGTTCGCGTCGAGAACAGCGGAGTCTAAAGTGTGTTCGCGTCGAGACCAGCGTGGTCTGAAGTGTGTTCGCGTCGAGAACAGCGGAGTCTAAAGTGTGTTCTCGTCGAGACCAGCGGGGTCTACAGTGTGTTCGCATCGAGACCAGCGGGGTCTACAGTGTGTTCCCGTCGAGACCAGCGGAGTCTGCAGTGTGTTCCCGTCGAGAACAGCGAAGTCTGCAGTGTGTTCCCGTCGAGAACAGCGGGGTCTACAGTGTGTTCCCGTCGAGACCAGCGGAGTCTGCAGTGTGTTCCCGTCGAGAACAGCGGAGTCTAAAGTGTGTTCGCGTCAAGACCAGCGTGGTTTGAAGTGTGTTCGCGTTGAGACCAGCGGGGCCTGAAGTGTGTTCCCGTCGAGAACAGCGGAGTCTAAAGTGTGTTCGCGTCGAGACCAGCGTGGTCTGAAGTGTGTTCGCGTTGAGACCAGCGGGGCCTGAAGTGTGTTCCCGTCGAGAACAGCGGAGTCTAAAGTGTGTTCGCGTCGAGACCAGCGTGGTCTGAAGTGTGTTCGCGTCGAGAACAGCGGAGTCTAAAGTGTGTTCTCGTCGAGACCAGCGGGGTCTACAGTGTGTTCGCATCGAGACCAGCGGGGTCTACAGTGTGTTCCCGTCGAGACCAGCGGAGTCTGCAGTGTGTTCCCGTCGAGAACAGCGGGGTCTACAGTGTGTTCGCGTCGAGACCAGCGGGGTCTGCAGTGTGTTCCCGTCGAGACCAGCGAAAATTTTGATGTTGCAAGTTTAGAGCTTCGATAAAGTTTTCCAAACGGTCAAATCACTGGGGAAAGTTATTTAGGCCCTGAATGCGCAGCCTCCTTCCAGATTATGTCTCTGGCCAGACCTTTCATCTCTGGAACTCAAAATATATTTCATTTGGGAATTGCTGAGGGTCAATTTTTTTTTCCACCCCTGGCTGTGGCCAATAGAATCTAATGTGGCCTATGACAAGAGCCAACATTTTCAGATCTGTCGCTGGTATATAGATTTCCAAAGGGCAGTTGTTCCTGCCTTTGATTTCCAAAGAGGATCCCAATTGGCACGCTCCAAGAGCCAGATATTGTAGATTTGGAAGCTCCATATAACTTTGCCAGTCATTAATGCCGAGTATCAGATCTCGAAGCCCTTTATCGCTTAAGATAGCTCCGTTGGGCGAAGCGCTAAATTATCTATCTCTGGACCCGCTCCAGATGTTTCCACGTGTCAGATGGCCAGTGTAGCCTTGGCTCCAATAAAGCTTTTCAACGTCAAGGGTCAGAACTCTCAAACCCACCGTCGTCTTTTCATTATTCTTGGAGAGAAATATATTCTTTTCATACATTGAGATCATAGAAACTATTCAAAATATCCATACAACATGGCATTTAATATAATATTGAATATTGGCGTTTTTATATTGATATCAATTTTTACATAGCAATAAATATATATAGAAATAAATTCGATATGTCATGAAATTAACCCTTTAATGCGATCAAATAGAGAGAGATTATTTTTGTTATTAAATTCACCTTTTGTCAACGATACCTTTTTCCCAATTTATCACCATAGTAATTCAAAGTAATATGTTTTAGACATTGATAATATATTTTGCGGATCATTTTGACAACCAAAGCTTCAGCCAAACATTTCTGCAAATTTGTTCACCCAGGTAGGATTATTTAGTTCCAAAAGGCATAATTTGTGAAATATATTCAGATAATAATAGGAAAAGTTTTTTTCGGAAATATAATGTTTCTAAAATTAGGAGCTATAATTTTCCATTAAAATTATCAGCACGATGAGTTACATATCGGCCGATATAAGGAATTGATACTGGCTTCTTAGTTGGCGAAATTATTTCGATTTGATTTTTAAAAATAACACAAAATAGAGTTATGTTTAGTGTTCAATTTTGACAGCTATAGCGTAATCACACATAATTGGGTTTTTGAATCAGTTTATATTTGATGATATTGTTTGTTTCTTAAGTCGGAGATGACTGTGAAAAATTTCGTCTAAAAATAATTAGGAAAAATTGAGTAAGGAGCTTCTATATTGATAGCTGTACTTCAGTGCGAAGTTGGAGCGAATCGAACTTCACATATTCTAAAATGAAATGTAATCAATTCAATAAATGGTACAAACTTGGGCAAGATCGTTCCAAATAGAATAAAGTTAAGTTCGATTTTTTCAAAGACTTCATTTCAGAGACTACTTTTAAAATCAGATCTTGAGGTAATTTTCTTGTAAACCTTATGAATAGGTATATACCTTTTTTTTTTTAAATATGAGAGAATAAATTTAGAATATTTATATATCTTAATAAAAAAAATTTTTATGTGGCATTTAAAAATTATTTTAATTGTTAATATACCATGGTAATCTATATTTGGACAATTTTTATTTCTAAATTAATCTATAAAATAATAATTTTTATAGATTAGATTATATATATATATATATATATCCTTCAGGGCTCATAAAGAAACATATATATAAGCCAACAAACAGTCCTACAAACAATAGTGAAGAACCGAATATATACTGTGCACTGCCATACAATTATGGCATTGAAAGAATAACAAGAAAACCTAAAAATCACAATGTAAAACCCGATACCAAGCCACAGCAAGTTTAAAAGAAATTCTATGCCATCCCAACACGAAACATAATAGCAATCATGATGTTAAAAATAACAAAAAATCTAGAAACTTAAATACTAGGTAAATTAATGACCCAATGAATAATTGTGGTAGCGATAGGCTAGTGTTACTCTAGCGGGAAATGATCAGCCGATTCTAATCATGAATATGATATTTATTCACATATGAAGATTGACTTTGAATGGGGGCTCCCTTTACACTTGAGACTGTCTTCTTTGATACTTGAGACTCTGTCTTCCCGATACTTGAGACTCCGTCTTCTTGATACTTGAGTCTCTGTCTTCCCGATACTTGAGACTGTCTTCCCGATACTTCAGACTCCGTCTTCCCGATACTTGAGACTGTCTTCTTGATACTTGAGTCTGTCTTCCCGATACTTCAGACTCCGTCTTCCCGATACTTGAGACTGTCTTCTTGATACTTGAGTCTGTCTTCCCGATACTTCAGACTCCGTCTTCCCGATACTTGAGACTGTCTTCTTGATACTTGAGTCTGTCTTCCCGATACTTGAGACTGTCTTCCCGATACTTCAGACTCCGTCTTCCCGATACTTGAGACTGTCTTCTTGATACTTGAGTCTGTCTTCCCGATACTTCAGACTCCGTCTTCCCGATACTTCAGACTCCGTCTTCCCGATACTTCAGACTCCGTCTTCCCGATACTTCAGACTCCGTCTTCCCGATACTTCAGACTCCGTCTTCCCGATACTTCAGACTCCGTCTTCCCGATACTTGAGACTCCGTCTTCCCGATACTTGAGACTCCTACTCTGCAGACTCTACTCAGACTGCTCAATCTCTCCGCGCGCCTTCTTTTTATAGGGTCCCAAGCACGTGACCAAACCACATAAAAAAACTACAAAAATCAAACTTAAACAAATGAATCTCTTCAAAAGAAAAATATGCAAAAAACCTATACAAACGCCTTATGCAAAAAACGCTGCAAAAAAACTATGCAAAAACTAGTTTCAACATTCTCCCACCTAATTTTGACAAGTATTAATGTCAAAATTAATTTTATACAATGGCCACACCATCCAGAGAAATATATCTTTCAGATCTCTTAATCTCTCCACCATATCTGGTTTTATAAACCTCGGGAACTATCCCTGGCCACCCGTTACTTGGGAGATAGCTACTCCAGGTCTTCTCTTCCGGACACCTGTGTCTTTTCTTCCGGATTTTGAGGTACGGGGCACTTAACTAAAATCGTCACCACAACCATTTCCCGCCCCAAAAACCATCAGTTGTCCATTTTTTTCTTCCAAAGAAATCTGAGGTAGTCCCAATCATTTTCCTTGATGGCCATCACCCGGAAATATCTTCTCATGTCGGTCAAATTCCGGACTTATTCTCCCGATATTTTATCCTTAATTCCGGGATTCTCCTCAGTAGAATGGGTCTCCTCTTCAAATATCGCCTCAAGGATAGTCCGTTGCGTCCTCGACAGGAAGCGTCGTCAAACACTGGCCGTATAGGCGTCGTTTTAGACTCACTCTTTAACAAAAGGTGACGGGGCAAATAGTGTCCTTTTACTTCCGGTGGATTTTCATTAACTCTATCGACGAGCCCTTCCTTCAACCAATCTTTTGGATCAATAATTTTTTCTTCCACCTTTGCATCAGTACCTTTTTCTACATCTATATCCTCTTCCGCCACCTTTGAATCAGTACCTTGTTCTACATCTATATCCTCTTCCGCCACCTTTGAATCAGTACCTTGTTCTACATCTATATCCTCTTCCGCCACCTTTGAATCAGTACCTTGTTTTACATCTATCTGCTTCACTTCTTCAGTGATCTTTGAATCCATTCCTTGTTCCACATCCTGCTTTTTCCTATCTTCCAAGTTCTTCGACTCTGTACAATGTTCTTCATCTACATTTTTCGATTCATTTCTATCATGATATTTTCCCTCGTTGTATTTATCGTTCTTATTCTCTGCATAATCAGTTTTATTTATGGTTTTCAAATCTTGGGATTCTGTATCCCTATAATTATCCTTTATTTTAGATTCCGTATCTCCAGTTGGTCTTGCTTCCACCAATTTCCTCGATGCTTGAACTTTGACAACTCTTTCCTCATTTTCCTCATTATCATCAATCGATTCAGTTTCATCATCTGAAATCTTCACTTGATCAGCGCCTTCAGCTGCTGCTCCAGAATTGTTCACCGGTTCATAACCTTTAATTGCCGTTCCAGAATCCTTTACTCCATTACCCTTGGTTTCAGCTTCCGAATCCCCTATTCTATCGCCTTTGGACTCAGCTTCAGACTCTTCCCTAAATCTTATCAATATTTCCGGGATTCTTTCCAATAGATTCGGCCCTTTCTCTAAACATTGATTTAAAGAGAGTCCATCGCGTCCTTGACAGGAAGCGTCGAACACCGGTCGTATTGGCGTCGTCTTGGACTCAATCTTAAATACAGGGCGATGGGGCAAATAATATCCTTTCACTTTAGGTGGACTTTCATCAACTCGTTCAATAAGTCCTTCATCCAACCAATCTCTAAAGATCTGATCATATTCAAACAATTTATTTTGCAGCGTAACTCTCCTGGTGCTAATCTCCAACCTTCTTTTCGCTAGATGATAATTAGCTGGGATTGTCACTTCTTTCCTCCAAGGCAATCCCACAGAATATCTTCGATCTTTTTGTCTCTGAACTTGGTCAATTAACTTTTCCTTTACCTCTTGATACTTCGTCTCTTTGGAACAAGTTTCTATCGGATCTCTTATGCCTAATACCTCCAGGTCCCATAGCTCTTTTAAATCATTATGGACTTTGAGCAAATTCAACGCTTGTTGTACCTGTCCCCCTCTGTCAATGATCGGCGAATTGCCCATCAACGTCCATCCTAATCTGGTTTGCACAGCGGTCAAGCTTGTATCCAGTTGCTCAATCCTTCCCGTCAGAAGCAAGCCCAAATAGTTAGCACCGATCAGGACATCAATATCTTTTCTTCTAAAATTCTCAGAAGGAATGCCTATACCCCTCGTACTCAGCTCCTTATACCAGTCACCTCTCGGCAAAGGAGGTATATTCTCGCAAATTTTATGCTGGCCCAGAGCCTCAATCTGTATCCGTTCTCCTCTATTTCTTAATTCTTCCAAGACCAAAATATACCTTCCATGCTTTTCTTCTGTTATTCTTCTACCGCCAAACAGACTTTTAGCAATCGTTGTTTCTCCCAGTTTTTCTAGTCCCAAATACTTAACTAGAGATTGCTTCACGTAAGAGTATTGGCTTCCGCTGTCAAAAATAACTCTTACATTTTCCGAAGCATTTTTACCTCTCAATAGAGCCACAGTTGTCATCAACAAAACTTGATCCGCACAGGCTTGATTTGAAAGAGACGCTACCGGCTCTGGCATATCTTCCCTTAAGTTTTCTCTCCTACCCTGGTCAACTATCCCTCGCGAAGAATTCCCTCTACAGAAAATGTCCAAGTGGTCCCTGCCACAATTCCTACACTTAAGGCTCACTCCACACCTTTCTGCAAAGTATCCTCTTCGTAAACACCTGAAGCAAAGCCGTGCATTCTTAATTTTTTCATTCCTTTCCCTTGATGACATTCCCATAATAATGCGGCATTGATGACTCTCATGATTGCTTCTATCGCAAAAACAACATTTCAATGTAGTCTGGGCACCAAACAAACCAGACACGGTGGTAGGTTTAAACTTGTTCCATCTCTTTGGCTCTACATTATATGATTTCCTAAGAGGCTCTTCGAATTAAAACCCTTTCTCTATAAATTTCACCCTCTGAGCACTCTTTACCTCTGCTCTCAGAAAATCCATCAATGCCTCCAACCTCTCTGGTATCGCCCTAGTCCTATCCAGTGTATTTTCCATCTTACTCTTCTCTTGGCCATAACCTGCAGCAGGATGTCGCTGCCATATTTTCAAAATCTCCGCTGGCAAAGATGATTCCACCAGAGGGTACAAAAAATACCAGAGGTCTGAGGATCTATCCCAAGGGTTTCCAACGATCTTAAGTGACTTGTTAGTTCGTCATATAAATTATTTAAATTTTTATTTTCCCTTCTGACGTTAGCAATAACCAAATTCAAAAGCTGTCTCACATAGAGTGCTATTAACATATTTGCATCGCCAAACCGTTCCTGGAGGGACTGTATAGCCAAATTATAATTCTCCCCTGTAACTGGATAACCCACTACTACTCGGTAGGCTTCTGTATTAGGCACAAGGGCTTGTCTTAGATACAAAAATTTATCGCTGTTAGTCAAGTGTTCATTATCATGTATCTTAGAAAATTGCGCCCACCAAGATAACCAGTTCTCCAGAGCGCCATCATATGCCTTCAGTTGCAACTCTGGTAGCTTTACATTCAACTTAGCTTCTCCACTAACGGCTGAGATAGCATCACCTTTTGCTTGCTCACGCAAAGCCTTACCTTTTTTCTCCATAATAAATCTCTCCTGGATGTATTTTTCACATTCCTGAAATTCCCTGTCGATCTCTTCGTCAGTAGCCTCATCTTTGGCTAATAGGACTGACTGGCATAGCTCGTTTAGATTCGTAATTTCTACATGGAGAGCCTCTATCCTATTGAATTTTGCATCCACCCTTCTACTATCAATTGAAGGCTCTTTCAGTTCGATATTTAAATCATTAATTAATTTTGTAAAGTTACCTCTCACCGCCCTACGACGTCTTTTGTTCACCTCCTCCATTCCACCACCAAACCTATCGCGTCCGGCTCACCAAATGTTAAAAATAACAAAAAATCTAGAAACTTAAATACTAGGTAAATTAATGACCCAATGAATAATTGTGGTAGCGATAGGCTGGTGTTACTCTAGCGGGAAATGATCAGCCGATTCTAATCATGAATATGATATTTATTCACATATGAAGATTGACTTTGAATGGGGGCTCCCTTTACACTTGAGACTGTCTTTTTTGATACTTGAGACTCTGTCTTCCCGATACTTGAGACTCTGTCTTCTTGATACTTGAGTCTGTCTTCCCGATACTTGAGACTGTCTTCCCGATACTTCAGACTCCGTCTTCCCGATACTTGAGACTGTCTTCTTGATACTTGAGTCTGTCTTCCCGATACTTGAGACTCCGTCTTCTTGATACTTGAGTCTCTGTCTTCCCGATACTTGAGACTGTCTTCCCGATACTTCAGACTCCGTCTTCCCGATACTTGAGACTGTCTTCCCGATACTTCAGACTCCGTCTTCCCGATACTTCAGACTCCGTCTTCCCGATACTTCAGACTCCGTCTTCCCGATACTTCAGACTCCGTCTTCCCGATACTTGAGACTGTCTTCCCGATACTTCAGACTCCGTCTTCCCGATACTTGAGACTGTCTTCCCGATACTTCAGACTCCGTCTTCCCGATACTTGAGACTGTCTTCCCGATACTTCAGACTCCGTCTTCCCGATACTTCAGACTCCGTCTTCCCGATACTTCAGACTCCGTCTTCCCGATACTTGAGACTGTCTTCCCGATACTTCAGACTCCGTCTTCCCGATACTTGAGACTGTCTTCCCGATACTTCAGACTCCGTCTTCCCGATACTTCAGACTCCGTCTTCCCGATACTTGAGACTCCGTCTTCCCGATACTTGAGACTCCGTCTTCCCGATACTTGAGACTGTCTTCCCGATACTTCAGACTCCGTCTTCCCGATACTTGAGACTGTCTTCCCGATACTTCAGACTCCGTCTTCCCGATACTTGAGACTCCGTCTTCCCGATACTTGAGACTCCGTCTTCCCGATACTTCAGACTCCGTCTTCCCGATACTTCAGACTCCGTCTTCCCGATACTTCAGACTCCGTCTTCCCGATACTTCAGACTCCGTCTTCCCGATACTTCAGACTCCGTCTTCCCGATACTTGAGACTCCGTCTTCCCGATACTTGAGACTCCTACTCTGCAGACTCTACTCAGACTGCTCAATCTCTCCGCGCGCCTTCTTTTTATAGGGTCCCAAGCACGTGACCAAACCACATAAAAAAACTACAAAAATCAAACTTAAACAAATGAATCTCTTCAAAAGAAAAATATGCAAAAAACCTATACAAACGCCTTATGCAAAAAAAACGCTGCAAAAACTATGCAAAAACTAGTTTCAACACATGAATTCAAATCAAACATAGTATATCGCATTCCATGCTAATCATGCCCTGCAACCTACATAGGAGAAACCGGTAAAACTCTTGAGGAAAGAGTTAACCAACAAAAACAAGCCTTTAAAAACCATAGTCCATTATCACTGTTGGTGGATCACGCACTCAAACAGGACCATATACTAAATCTTGGTAATACAGAAATTATTCACAACAATAGTCAATATAAACACTCAAGATTCTTTTTAGAGAAAGTTGGACCTCAATGAAATATACAAACAGCATCAATAGAAAAATTGACATCCCTCCGTTATATTCACAGTTCAAATCTACTTAACATTTTTTATTATACTTATTAGGACTCATTTATTATTATCGTGAAGATAGAGGCCGCCTGGCCGGCATTCAATTTCTTGAAAAAAGATACTTCGGCCAGTATAAATCTTTTTATTACCTCTACTTCGGGCAGTATAAATCTTTTTATTATTATTATTTAATTTTTATAAATATACATATATAGTCTATATTTATATCTAAATTTGTGTCTATATATATTTTAAATTTTAGCCACATGGTTCGTTTTGTAAATACAGTCGACTATCGATAATTTGAAACTCGTTAATTAGAATCTCTCGATAATTTGAAATGTTTTCCCGGTTGTTTGAGAAAGGACAAGACCCGAAAGTTCCCAATAAATTTATTACTTGAAAAACTTTCGGTAAGTCACTTATTTAATCTTGTATCAACATAGTATTTATATATCCCTAAACCGCCAAAACTTCAAACTCTTGTTTACTTGATTTTTCGCCCTCCCTCCCTTTTAGTTATTTAAACTCTTGTTATTTTGAACTCTTGATAAATTGAAAATATTCTCTGATCCCTTGAGTTTCAAATTATTGAGAGTCGACTGTATTTTATATATCGTCGCGTGAAGGCATCGCATGATCAATCAAAACAGTTTAAAAATAAGAAAGGGCCCTGACGAAGATAGGTGTACAGCCCAGTGAAATATTGGCATATTTTTTAAATAAATAAAATGTTTTATTTTAGATCCAAAATATGCCTTTAAATCAATATATAAATATAATAGATTATAGATTTTCATTAAAAATATAAATTATTATGGACATTTTGTCGGGAGTATATTCATCTATAAATATAAAGGCCGTCTCTCCCGTCAAAACTAGACGTCATCTATTGACCGTCGCCGCAAACTAGCGGCCTCAGGTCTATGACAAAGCCACAACACCAGCTTTGGCAAACTGAGAAGAGTCCACTTAAAGACCATGGTTTCGGTTTAATGGTTCTCGTCAGCCTAGGAAAGACTTTATTACATGAGATCCACAAGGGATCCAATGGAATTTTCACCATCAACAAAGAGGTGTTTAGCTGGCAAAGTGGCTAGGCCAAATTTTGACGGGAGAGGCGACCATTATTTTTATAGATGAATATAATTCCGGCAAAATTTCCATCTATATTTTTGCCATTGAGTTGGCCTAGCTACTTTGCCAGCTAAACACCTCTTTGGCAGATTGTGAAGATTCCATTGGATTCCTTGTGGATCTCATGGAACAAAGTCCGCCCTAGGCTAACGAGGGCCATTAGCCCGAAGCCATTGTCTCTAGGTGGACGCTTCTCAGTTTGACAAAGCTGGTGTTGTGGCTTTGTCACCGACCCGAGGCCGCTAGTTTGCGGCGACGGTCATTAGATGGTGTCTAGTTGTGACGCTTATTATATATTTCATAATTAAAAGAGGCATTGATGACGGAGAGGTTGGAAGGACAAGGTAGGCCGTGCGGCAGTGATGACGGAGAGGTTGGAAGGACAAGGTAGGCCGTGCGGCAGTGACGACAGAGAGGTTGGAAGGACAAGGTAGGCCGTGCGGCAGTGACGAGAGAGAGGTTGGAAGGACAAGGTAGGCCGTGCGGGAGTGACGACAGAGAGGTTGGAAGGACAAGGTAGGCCGTGCGGGAGTGACGACAGAGAGGTTGGAAGGACAAGGTAGGCCGTGCGGGAGTGACGACAGAGAGGTTGGAAGGACAAGGTAGGCCGTGCGGGAGTGACGACAGAGAGGTTGGAAGGACAAGGTAGGCCGTGCGGGAGTGACGACAGAGAGGTTGGAAGGACAAGGTAGGCCGTGCGGGAGTGACGACAGAGAGGTTGGAAGGACAAGGTAGGCCGTGCGGCAGTGACGACAGGGAGGTTGGAAGGACAATGTAGGCCGTGCGGCAGTGACGACATAGAGGTTGGAAGGACAAGGTAGGCCGTGCGGCAGTGACGACAGGGAGGTTGGAAGGACAAGGTAGGCCGTGCGGCAGTGACGACAGAGAGGTTGGAAGGACAAGGTATGCCGTGCGGCAGTGACGACAGGGAGGTTGGAAGGACAAGGTAGGCCGTGCGGGAGTGACGACAGAGAGGTTGGAAGGACAAGGTAGGCCGTGCGGCAGTGACGACAGAGAGGTTGGAAGGACAGGGTAGGCCGTGCGGCAGTGACGACAAAGAGGTTGGAAGGACAAGGTAGGCCGTGCGGCAGTGACGACAGGGAGGTTGGAAGGACAAGGTAGGCCGTGCGGCAGTGACGACAGAGAGGTTGGAAGGACAAGGTATGCCGTGCGGCAGTGACGACAGGGAGGTTGGAAGGACAAGGTAGGCCGTGCGGCAGTGACGACAGAGAGGTTGGAAGGACAAGGTATGCCGTGCGGCAGTGACGACAGGGAGGTTGGAAGGACAAGGTAGGCCGTGCGGCAGTGACGACAGAGAGGTTGGAAGGACAAGGTAGGCCGTGCGGCAGTGACGACATAGAGGTTGGAAGGACAAGGTAGGTCGTGCGGCAGTCACGACAGAGAGGCTGAAAGGACAAGGTAGGCCGGGAGTGACGACAGGGAGGTTTAATAAGAAACAAAGAGACAAAAGAAAGTCAAAATTTATTTTCAAGACTTGGGAACCAGGAGAATGGATTGTCGGTGGAGGAAAGTTCGCCTCCGGGTCAGCATACATTGGCGCCTCCTCTGGACACAGACGCCAGAATTATAGGGGTTTCTAGGTATGGTAAAAACCTAGTTTGTGACCGTTACTGTGATTACACGGGGCTGGTTAGTTGATTCAAATAGGTTCAAACTACAGTATTTCTATAAGCTTCCTTACTGTGGCAAAGTCAAACATTCAGATTCTCACGGACAATATATGTTATTAATTGTGAGATGAAATATAATTATTGTGTAAACATTGTTTGTAATTATAACTGATGTTTGTATGAAAATTTAGCCTATATTTTAAAATTAAACAATTAATTTGTGTCTAAAAAAAATCAATAATAATAATAAATAAATATATATTTATATAAAAAAACGAAAGAAAAAAATAAAAGAAAAATATCAGGTGCTGAAATCAATATTAAAAATGGCATATCTTGACCAGGAGCACATGTGCTTTACAGAAGGCTGTTCTGTTCCACCAGATGGCGCTCTGCCTTCTGTAAAGCACATGTGCTCCTGGTCAGGATATGCCATTTTAAATATATATTTATATGTGTGTGGTCAAAATTGGCACCTCTCCCATTAAAAATGCATTAAAACAATATTTCTGTACTACATAAATAATGCAATAATAAAGGCAGAGGTGCATCTTTTGGTTCCTGAATTCTATCCAAAAAGTTACGTTAGTATTAAAAATCTATAAAATGTGAAGTATTTGTTTCAAATATATGCGCGTTTGTTTATTTATATACAGGGTGATCCAAAAGTCCCGCACAACTTTAAAAATTAATAACTCCGCGAATATTTGCGCTAGAGCAATGCGGTAAACACCATTGTGTTCAGGATGCAATGGGATTTTTTATGGCAAATAATGAAAAGTTCGAAATTGATTTTAGTTACAACTTTATTCGCTAGATGGCGCCCTACCAGAATCAGAGATTCAGCGGCCAAATTGTTTGATAAATTGAAAAATATAACTGAACGACACGTATTTTTCTTTTTTGAATACCAGGAAAGAACCCTAATAATATCAAATGATAAATTAATAAAACACCATTTCGCCAAAAGTTAGAAGAAATGGTTAACGATTTTTAAATACAATCTGAGATATGTAAAATAGGTAAATGCAAATTAAAACATGTAGCAAAAAAAAACTGATATTTTAGATGCTGGAATCCTCTCAGCTATTTATATTTCGAAAATAATAATTTTCTATTTTTTTTTTTAAATTCAACTCTTTCTCAGTATCGATTATATTGATTTTAATTCATTTGAAAAATATTTATCTATCTCTGATGATTTATTTTACTCTGGAATGCCGTTGTTGTTTTTGTCGTGTCCAATAAAGAGCCTCAGATTATTTTCGTTTGGCCAACAAAAAATGTCCAATTAATATACACATATAGTCTTACATAATGAGACTTTAAAGAATGCAAATAATCTTCATCTATTTACATACACAACACATCTCCCCCCTTAATAATACTCCAGTCGGTCTAGGGGTTTCCTGGCTCTCTAAGGTCTAGGACTGCGGACGGGCACTACACAGCGGCAGCCTCCGGTTTAGGAGTGCAAGAGGGCACGTGCACAGCAGCAGGCCCTGGTATAGGAGTGCAAGAGGGTACGTGCACAGAAGCAGTCTCCTCCTTGTTTCCTGATGTAACCTCTGGAACCTCCTCTTCACTTTATTTCTGACTTCCACCTACAGGCTTTGTCAAATTATATTGACAAATATTCGCACTCTTATCTTATCCTATTTCTTTAGTGCGAAGAACGTTGTTTTATCAGATAAGTAAACCGATCTCTCCAGCATTCTAATTGGACGAATGTGGCCATGTTTGTATATAAAGGGGGTTGAAGGGAATGCGTGGGAGCATTGTGATTTAAAATCTTGTGCAGAGACACTTATAGTGCTCTCTTCGTTTTTTTTTTTTTTTCGTGCTTGGTGTTCTCTACGCATCCCCTGAGTGACCCCGGTCCGATCCCTACATAAGCAGAAATAAAAGATAAGTACTTTTATTTTTATTTAACTAATTGTGAATTATTATTTACTTTTTTTTTGTGTGTGTTATATTTTTGCGTGTACGGTTTTATTGTGTTCAAGTTACTCTTACGGTAGGCCCCCGTATATTGCAATTTTGTGTGTTAACCCGTAAATAGTAACTTTTGTCATTGGCGAGCCTTGCCAGGATAGTTTCTTGGCCTATATTCCCGTAATTTTGGCCTTGAGTATTTTTATTATCTTTTTTATAATTAATTATTGTGTGTAATTTTTGTCTTTCTTACTGTTATTATGGATAGTAACTATTCTATCAAACTTTCTACGTTCAATGGAGTGGGGCTAAAAGCTTTCATCAGGGAAGTAGAGCTGAAAGCTAGCATAGGTAAATGGAATAAGGAAGTTAAAGCACTGCTTATGTTCGAGGCTTTGTCGCCTAGAGTTCGGGCTAGCATAGAAGAGATGGGCATAAAAAATGACAGTAGTGTAGAGAGCATTATAGAGAAATTAGGCATTTTATTTCCTGAAAAAACGCGCGGATTTAGGGAATGTTTAAAAGAATTAGAGGGTCTTAAGCAACGTGTAGGAGAAACTCCTAATGTGTTTAGAGAAAGATTCATGGCCACAAGGAGAGATATTGATTTCGATCTGGACAGCAGTTTAGTGTTCGATATTTTCGTAGACAATGTTCTTGATAAGTATAAGGAACCTGTTGTCCGTAGTGGGGTCAGCTGTATTGACGAGGCAGTTAGAATTATGGCCATGGAGGATGGTGTAGAGAACCGCTGCCACTTTAAGCAACGGGCATGTGCGGCGGACATAGAGGAGGTTAGCAGTCTGAAGGGAAGGTTAGATACGCTCAATGCTGTAGTAGGCAAGACAAAGCACGAGTCAGAGAAGTGCATTAACGACCTTAAGGAGGAAATAGAAAGGCTGACTAAACTGCTTAGCGAGAGTAAGCCGGGTTCTTCTAAAAATGGCGGTAGGCATAAATTAACATGTTTCCGCTGTGGGAAGATGGGGCATATTGCCAGGTTTTGCAAGGAGAAAGGAGCTTTAAACTACTAAACTCGGGCAAAACGGCCAGTGCTTGCTCGAGTTGGCAGAAGTCAGCCACTGGTATTCGACAAATTGCTAAGATTGTTAATGTTCGTTCTAACCGGGATCCTGTTGGAACTCTGCCTATTGTTAGAGTATCAATAAACGGCAATACTTGGCACCTGTTATACGATACAGGAAGCCAAGTTAGCATAATGGATTCAGAAAGGTGTAATGTTCTGAATGAGGACTGGGACGAAGCTATTAACAATCTTAAAATTGTGTCAGTTACAGGCCACGTCCAGACATTGACAAAGGTAAAAACCTGTAGGGTAAATACAGATAAGGGTATCGAACTAGGAGACATAAGTTTCTGGTTAATGCCACTTGAAGATAAGCGCTACGACGGTATTCTTGGTATAAAGGAGATAAGGAGATTAAACATTTCTTTGCCACCTGTGTGGGAGGAATGCAATGTAATGTCTGCGGCGACTGAAGACTGGCAACTGGTAGATATTGGCCAAGTTAATGGCAAACATCAGCAGCTTGTCCGCGACATACTGCAACAAAGATCAGATATGTTCGTGGAAAATGTCGCAGCGTTAAAAGCAGCTAAGGTTCCGCCAATAAAAATTGACGTTGACATAAATGACGTTACTTTTAGGCGGCAGTATCCTATTCCCTATAGTTTGTTAGAGCCGTACAAGGTACTTTTAGACAAGTTCTTAGAGAGCGGTATCATAAAAAGATCCAGATCTGATTGGAACAGTCCAGTACATCTTGTCAAGAAGCCTGACGGTTCCTTGAGATTCGTGCTGGACCTTAGACAGGTCAACGATAAATTAAGGAATCAAGATTATCCCATGATCCGGATAGACACCGCCATGGCAGCTGTGGGAGGTGCTAAATATTTTAGTACCTTGGATCTAGCCAGTGGGTATTATCAGCTGAAGCTGGATAGTAACGTAACGAAATGCTTCGCTTTCCAAACCCCTTTCGGAAAATTTGAGATGTCGAGACTTCCTCAGGGCTGTAAGATATCTTCGAATGTATTTCAGAGAGAAATGCATCGTATCCTAAGCGGCCTATTGGGCAAGAATTGCCAATGTTTTATTGACGACGTTCTGATATACTCGGAGTCGTTGGAGCAGCATCTGGCTGACTTAACTGAGGTGTTGGACAGGCTTAGAAAATATGGGCTTCAAGTGAGGCCGAGCAAATGCCAGCTCTTTCAGGAAGAAGTGACCTTCTTGGGACACAGAGTGGACAAGGATGGCATTCATCCTAAGGAGAACAACATCGAAAAGATTAAAAACATGAGTCCTCCTAAAACTGTATCAGGTGTCAGACGCTTTCTTGGAGCTGTTGGTTTCTATAGGAAATTCATTGCTGGTTTCTCTGAAATAGCGGCCCCTTTATATGAGTTGACTAAGAAGGGCACCAGGTATGAGTGGAACGAGGCAGCGCAGCGTGCGTATGACAAGCTAAAGACTTGTCTTAGCTCTGCACCCATCCTAATTCATCCTGACTACAGGGAAAAGTTCCTAATATTCACTGATGCTAGCGACATAGGATGTGGCGGTATGTTATCACAGTTGAAGAACGGCACTCCGCAGCCTATTAGTTTCTACAGCCATAAGTTCAGAGGTGCCGAGTTAAACTACAGCACAATAGAAAAGGAGTGCTTGGCTATTATTATGGCAATTGAACAGTTTGACTACTACATCTATGGTCAGCAGGTGGAGATATACTGTGATCACAAACCATTGCAATATCTTAAGTCACTAGAGAATAAAAATCGTAGGCTCATGAAATGGGCCTTGATGCTACAGGACAAGGAATTAACATTTTTCCATGTAAAAGGGAAGGAGAATGCGATGGCTGACTGGCTGTCCCGCGACACCTATAATACTGAGGTTGCTGTAGTCGATGTCTATGGAGGGGTGACTACCATTCCCAACTATGAGAAGTCCATGATGAACTGCCCTGTATGGAAAAACATCTACAAGGGGGCTCTGAGCACTGATAGTGAGGTAGAAGAGGGTGATGGCACGTATTTTATAAGCAAGTCCACCCGATATCTCGTCAAGGTCAGTCCAGACAGTAGACCCACTCGTAAGGGAAGGATGGTGAAGCAAATCGTAATACCTCCAGTTCTCCGCGATACCATTCTGGAAAGGTGCCATGACAGTCCCATAGGAGGGCACCTCTCAGTAGAGAAAACACTCTACGCGGTCTTAAGCCATTACTATTGGAAGGGGGCCATGTCTGATGTACGTAGGTACGTGAAGACATGCCCAGTGTGTGCCGAGAACAATGGTAGGCTTAAGAAAGCTCCTAATATGCCCATTCAACCCGCTAACTACCCTTTCGAAAGGTTATGCGTAGACTTCGTGGGTCCTCTTACCTTGTCTAGGAACAGGAATAGATACCTGCTCGTGTTCATTGATGCTTTCACCAGGTACGCTGAGGTTATCCCCGTCAGGGATTGTACCGCAGAGACTGCTGGGCTCGAGTTTGTCAATAAGATAGTGAACAGATATGGAACGTGCAAAGAAATTTTATCTGACCGTGGAGCTGCATTCGAGTCTGACCTTTTCAGAGAGATATGTAAATTATATAGTATTAAAAAGTTATCCACAACTTCTTATCGTCCTACCTGCAACTCGATTGTTGAAAGAGTTAATGGCACCATTTGTTCCATTCTACGTCACTATGCCAATAGCAGGAATTGGGAAGACAACCTCGGTGCGGCGGTTGCTGCGTACAATAACGCCGTGCACTCAGCGTTAGGTGAGAGCCCCCACTACATGCTCTTTGGTTACGATGCAGTCAATCATGAAGTTAGCGATAAAGATGTGAGCGAATTCAGAAAGCCATCCTTGGCGGAGAGATTGAAGGAAATGCAAGATGCCAGGGAAACTGTTAGGAAATTCCTGTCTGAAAACTATGATAAACGAGTCAAGAAGTATAAAACGCAGACTGTGAGAACCTTTGAGACGGGGGATTTGGTATTGTTGGCTGTTCCTAAGGGCAAGGGGTCCTCTAAATTCTCCGCAAAATTCTATGGACCTTTCCGTGTGGTAGCTAAGGTGTCTGAAGTAAATTTCAGAGTGCGCGGAGTCAATTTGCACGATGAACAAGTTGTGCATATTGACAGGATGAAGGCATTCAGGGGCATGCGTCATAGAAAGCCCACAGCTGCTAAACGCGAGTGCTATCCTCGGAGAAGGATGATTCCTTTGGCTCGGGAAGGTGGGAGTGCCTGTCGTATCTCTCCCCGCCGAGAGATGTCCACACCACCGTTAGAGACCAAGACTGTTCCCGACCAGGAGAAAGGAGATTCTCATGACGAACCTACAGTGGTCGATGGGGCGTTCGACAGGGCACATTTCAGCCCTTATTTTCTGAGACCAAATCCTCGTCCTGCCGATCCCAGATGAGAGCTTATTAGTCCCCCATTAAACTCTGTCTATTAAAGCATATTATATATGTGTGTGCTTGGTAATCACTCATGATAACTCACGTAGTTTGCGCAGATCTTTGGTTATTTTCTTTTTGGGAGGAACAAGATGGAAGGCACCTGTATGGAACGACCTGGATGCCTACTTCTCCTCTCTTTAGTTTTTTTTTTGTATCTTTATAACATGGCTCCCGTGAGCTTTTCCCTCCCGAATAGCGGGAGGTTTTCCTTACGGGACAATAAGAATGTTTGGTAGATTGGTTAGTTTTTTTTTTTTGGAAAGAGACCTTTTGTCAAATTATATTGACAAATATTCGCACTCTTATCTTATCCTATTTCTTTAGTGCGAAGAACGTTGTTTTATCAGATAAGTAAACCGATCTCTCCAGCATTCTAATTGGACGAATGTGGCCATGTTTGTATATAAAGGGGGTTGAAGGGAATGCGTGGGAGCATTGTGATTTAAAATCTTGTGCAGAGACACTTATAGTGCTCTCTTCGTTTTTTTTTTTTTTTCGTGCTTGGTGTTCTCTACGCATCCCCTGAGTGACCCCGGTCCGATCCCTACATAAGCAGAAATAAAAGATAAGTACTTTTATTTTTATTTAACTAATTGTGAATTATTATTTACTTTTTTTTTGTGTGTGTTATATTTTTGCGTGTACGGTTTTATTGTGTTCAAGTTACTCTTACGGTAGGCCCCCGTATATTGCAATTTTGTGTGTTAACCCGTAAATAGTAACTTTTGTCAGCTTCTCTCCTGATGTTCGAGGAAGTATCAAATTTCTTGTCTCCACTTGTTTCTTTCTCACAGGTCGCAATTGATTGATATGCCTCTTATACACGACGCCCTCGCAACTTATAAGGTAGTGACGGTAGCTCAATAATTCCAAAATGGTACCTTTTTACCGTTTAGGTTCAGTTGCATAGTTGCGGAAATAAACCTCGCAACCTGTAGTAAACTGCTCCTGCCTTCTTACGGCCTCATGAAATACCTCTCGCGGATTTCTCATCTTGGTATTAAATTCGAGAATCTTGATCTTAAACTTCTCTTCATTAGCAGTTCCGCCGGGGAATTCCTTTATTACAGTTTGGGGGAATGCTCTATGAGCAAATAGGAAACTTTGTAGATTCGTCTCTAAATCATCCTTCCCATTATTCTTTCTCAAAAGGTTTTTAAACTCTCTTACATATCTCTCAGCTAAACCATTTGTACTAGGATTATACGGACTGGTCTTAGTGTGCCGTATACCATTCATTTTGGTAAAATTGCTCGAATTCACCGGAGACAAACTGTCTTCCGTTATCTGTAACAAAATATTTGCGCAATCCAATTCTGGCGAGAATTTCTCTAAGATGATTTATAATCGTTTTTCTGGTGATATCTTTGATAATAAAAATTTCTATCCACTTTGAGTATGCGTCCACAAGAACCAAAAACACTTTTCCCATGAATGGACCCGCTAGATCAAGATGAAGTCGATGCCACGGTTTTTCGGGCCAAGTCCATTCCGAGATGGTAGACGGGGGCATGCTTGCCGATTCTTGGCATACTCTACATTCTCTAGTTAACTCTTTGATGTTACTGTCTATGCCTGGCCACCAGAAAATACCGTCTGGCAATCATCTTCATTTTAACAATCCCCATGTGTATTTCATGCAAGTCATTTAAAACTAAAGATCTTAATTTTTGGGGAATTACCACTCTTTCACGCCATTGAAAACAATCAAACTCCAAACTTAATTCCTCATTGATCTTATAATAAGGAGCTAGTGGGTTTTCCCTCAGTACCCTTGTGAATTTCCAGTTGCCTTCTCTAACATTCCTTAATACTATAGACAGTATTTTATCTCGGGACGTCTCATATGCCACCTCCCTAAAAGAGAACGGTACCTCATTCAACTTCCTGAGAAGAAGTACCTGGTCTTCATCAAGAAACTCCCTGACACTCGATTCTAAAGGAAGACGTGACAATGCATCAACATTGGAATTATAACTACTTTTCGAAACTCCTCAGTATAATTAAATGCAGCTAATTTTAAGGACCATCTTTTAATTCTGGATGCTGCACATATGGGAATTGGTTTCTGAGGTGAAAATATATGAATTAAGGGTCGGTTGTCTGTGACTAATACGAATTTTCGTCCCAGTAAGTATTGTCTTGATTTCTCATCGCCATAAGTTATGCTCAACGCTTCCTTTTCTAGTTGAGAGTACCGTTTTTCCGCTTCAGTTAATGTTCTAAAAGCAAAAGCTATAGGGCATTCTTCCTTTCTATCATTTCTATGACTCAGAATTACGCCTAGTCCATAGTCCATTAATAATGATTTACATTTTTTAAATAACATTCGATATTCTTTCGTCCAATTCCATCTACAATTTTATTCAAAAGTTGATAGAATAGCGCTAAATGTTTGCTATATTCTTAATGAATCTATAATAATAAATTAAGAGTCCTATGAAAGATCTCAATTGCGAAACATTATTTAGGTTCAGGCGCCTCTATCACTGCTTTAATTTTATTTTCTAAGGGATGCAGTCCATATTTATCCATTTTAAACCCTAAAGCTTCCACCGATTTCTTTTTTAATTTACATTTATATCTGTTTAACTTTAAACCTCTTTCTAGCAATCATCTAAACACTAGATCCAACTTTTGTTCATGATCTTCAAAGTCTTTTCCTGCAACCAAAATATCATCTATGTAGCAGGCCACACCTGGCAAATCAGAAAATAGGCCTTCCATAATCCTCTGAAATTTATTTGGTGCTACCGCTACGTCATATGGTAGTCTTTTATAAGAAACAACCTCTTTGTTGTGTTTATATCAACAACAGCTTTGGCTTCTTCCGCTAACATTACTTGTAAGTAAGCCTGTGATAGGTCTAGAGTCGAAAGTACGGTGCTTGTAGATAATTTTGAAAAGATCTCATCGATCGATGGAATGGGATACCTATCTAATTCTATTGCTTTATTGGCTGTACATCTGAAATCACCACATATCCTTACACTACCATCCTTTTTTGATGCCAGTACTATTGGAGCGGTCCAATATGCATGAACTATAGGTTATAAAATGCAAGAATTCACTAAACGATAAATTTCATTCTCTACTTTGTTTTTTTGAAGAGAAAGGTAAACTTCTGGCCTTACAAAACACAGGAGTCACATTCTTTTTTAAATTAAAATTTATTCTAACATCCTTTAGACAGCCCAAATCTTTGTTAAACAAATCTGCATACCTATCCATCAAATTTTTATATATTTAAATATATTTCTATTATATTCATTTTTTTAAATTTTAATGCTAAACAATATTATAAATATCTTTAGGTATTAACGTAACTGGACTTCCTGTATCTATTGTAAAGCACAAAGAATAATCATCTACTGTTAAATTTATTGTGGCATCAGTTTCGCCCTGTACAGAATATATAGAGTCCTCTTGTACAAATTTACATCCCCACATTATTTTACTAGCTTTGCAGACCCTACTTAAATGACCCAGTTTATTACATTTTAAAACAAGTCTTTGTTATATGAGGTAAAACAGATGCCACGTGTGAATGTCTTTCACCACATCTATAACACACTATTTTGCCTTTGCCACTTTGCCTGAAAGGCCTATACTGCGCCGTACTATTATTGTACTCGCCCTTTTTATCCTTTCAATTCACAGGGTATATCTTGGCCACTAATTTATCTTGTAATTATCTTATATTTATCTCCGCCAATTCGAACAAGATCGCCACTGCAAAAACTTTATCCAGGGTGACATTGTCGTCCTCTTGTAGTAGCTTCTTTTGCAGGATTTCCGACTTGATTCCAGCCACAAAACGGTCTCGCATCATGGTTCCCAACATATCGACGAAATTACAATTTATTACCAAATGTTTCAATTCTCTAAGATATTCCGAAATTGATTCTCCTTCCTGTTGAATTCTCTTTAAAAATCTGCATCGCTGTGGTATCACTTTCTTCTTTGGATCCAAATGCAGCTTAATTCTTTGAATGATAGTATCATAGGGTTGATCTTTCATTAGACAAGGAAGAAAATGTCGTTTCCCTGCTTCAAAGTTTCAGAATCTGGTAGCGAGGTAAAAATCAGCACTTTAATCTCCTTCAGATGCCAAAAAGAAAGCCTCAAATTTTTGTACAAAAAGATCGAAGTGTCCTCCACTGGGCTATAGCATCTAAAAGGTATTATCAACTTTGAACTTGTCATGCTGATCTTTTCTACTCCTTTGTTTTCTTGATTCAGATAGTTTAAAAGATGTGATCTTAACCCATTTTCTTATTTTTCCTCTCCATAATCCGAGAGTCAGATTTGTTTAAAAGATGTAGTTGTTATACTTGCATAGACGCCGTTTTCCTCAGCATTTTACTGGCTCTGTAGATCGCGCATCATCGTCGCCACTTTTGTTGTGTCGTAATTGGACGTACAAGAGCTCAAACTTGACCATGCCCAACAACAAATGTCCAATTTATATATACATATATTTTTACATAATGAGGCTTTAAATAATACAAATAATATTCATCTATTTACATAAACAACAGTAAATATATAGCGATAAGAGTAGAGGACTGAGCACAGATCCCTGAGGTACACCAGCCCATGTTCTTCGGTCCTTGGAAAATGTTCCATTGACCCGAACCTTTATCCTTCTTCCCCTTAAGAAGTCTGCAATCCAGATTAAGGTTTTTCCTCTTACTCCGATGTTGTTCAGCCTTTCAAATAATTTCTACACTCGAACAAAAGCTGAGGTCATATCCAGGAATACGGCCGTTGTCTTCTTTGGCGGTTTTTCCTAGAAATCTATTATTGATTGACAGAAGTAGTACAGTTTATCAGTTGTGTGTGTACAGTGTCTGGATCTTTAGGCAGTTTGGTAGGAGTTTATTTTATTATTGTTAGTGAGCCAGACTATGAGCCTAGAGTGGATAATTCATTCTGTTATTTTACAAAGTATGCTGGTAAGATCAATTGGCCGATAGTTCTTGCATTCCTTAGCATCTTTGTTTGGTTTCAGTATTGGCACTATAATTGATATCTTCCAATTATTTGGTAGTCTACCAGTTTGCCATGAAATGTTCAGTATTCCTAGGAGTTGAATTTTAGCTTCGTCTCCAAAGTGTTTAATCATTTGACCAAAGATTAGAGCATCTCCAGGTGACATCTTGGATTTAACTTTCCTATTGATGAATTTAGCTCATTCAGTGTGAAGTCTCTCGAGTAAATATCTTGTTGATGGTAATTTCTTGCTTGCTTAATTAACTTGTTTATATTATTTTTTAGAGTCCTGCCTTCATTCGTATAGCTCAGTCTGGAAGTGCTTGAAAGATATTCAGCAATTATTTCAGCCATCTGTTTGTTCGTTCTCGCTGTTCATATCGGTTAGAGTATTGGAGGATTAGTGTTGGTTTTGAGTTTTATAACACTAATTATATTCCAGTGATGGCTTTCCTTTTTTGGATCCATTTTCTTCGCAGAATTCTGCCCATTTTTCTTGTTTGAATATCCAAATTTCTTGTCTATTTTGTGACTAATTTCAATGAGTTCCTTTATTATTTCTTCTGTTTTATTTGTTTTAAGAAGTTCATTTTTATTGTCTCTCTCTGCAATCATTGCCTCGATATTGTGGTCCTTCCAGTAAGGTATTCACAGGTCTTTACGTCTACCTCTAGGTATCGATACTTTTGCAGCTTTGGATATGTTCAAAGAGAATTTTTCCAAGTTTTTGTCAATCGTTCTGTGATTTAATCTTCGTTGCACAGTTCTTCAAGCTTCTCTGTAATTTTTTCCAGTGTTCTTTTATTATGTTGAAAATTATCAATTTTGAATTTTAGGGTTGTTAAAATTGGTCTGTGGTCACTAATTGCGCTTTTCAGAATTTTCTATTGTGTTGTGGGTGTGATGTTGTAATTTATCGCTGTGATGTCTATTGCGGATTCTGTGCCTTTGGACTTGGATAGATAGGTGTTCTTTTCGTTATTTAACGGTGTAAGGTAGAGGTCGGTTAGCATGTCCTCAACCTGCTGACCTTTGTTATCCTGGACAGGTGATCCCCAAGTTGGTCTTTCGGAGTTAAAATCACCAAGTATGATTGCGATATCCGAAGACGCTTCACTTAATGTCTCTATCAGGCCTGTATTGATGCTAGTATTATCGTGGTGATAAACATTTATGATTGGAATTGTTTTATCTGTAAGATAGATTTCTATTGCCTGAGCTTCTGTCGTGCTTTCTCTAGGCTTACTCTGATTATAGGCGATTTCCTTAAATTTGATTTCTAGAGTTTTAATCAAAACGGCAAGTCCTCCTCCAAATTTTTCCGGTCTGTCCATTCGTAGTTTTGTATAATCTTTGATATTGAATCTCAGATTCTGATTCAATTTTGTCTCCTGAGGACAATTAATATGTACATTGTTGTCACAGATAAGACAAGTCAGCTCTTTATTTTCCTCTGGGTACCATTTATATTGAGTTGTAGTAGATTGAATTGTGTCCTCGTAGTAGATTTCTCATCATGAGCTCGAGCTGCAGCTCCTGACGCGGCGGTTACCCCGGACGCGGTAGCATTACTGGAGATATCAGTTTTGCTCTTCATTTGAAAATGGGTGCCGTTGCAACGTTAGTCATCTTGGAAACGAGCCAGAATTTGGTCAAATATTCCAAGGGTCCAGGGGGGACCGCAAGGAGGTGTGGTCGAACTTCTCCCCTTCCCCCTGGAATGCCGTCACTACAGGATAAAGCACTCTTGGTGAATTGTTTTAATTGTGATTCAGAATCTGCCACTGAAGCTTTACGAGCGTTTCGTTCCTCTAAAGATATTCGAAGCGGTAATGGACCAATGAGTTGCTACTCTCTAAAGCGATTGATTAAAAGTTTTGAGGAAACTGGATATCTGGAAGCAAAACCTCGGAGTGGAAGACCATCGACATGCAAGTCAGTGGCTGTTACAATTTTGCAGAATGCTGAAGCTATTGAAACGTTATCCACGTATGGAGAAGTAAGTGCTAGACAAGTTTCTCGACAAACGGGATTTCGTATGGAACAGTTTGGAGAGAACACACATTTAGAATTTTTCTATAAAAATATCCTAACAAAATCCAAAGTTTTCACGAGTTGAAAGTCAGTGATTTTGAGAAGCGTCAAGAATTCGCTGCATGGGTTTTCCGGCAAATTGATATTGATGAAAACTGGCTGTTAAATGTTCTAAGAACAGATGATGCTCACTTTTATCTAAAGGGAGAATTTAACATTGAAAACTGCCTCATTTTGGCAACAGAAAACCCTAGGATTTTTACAGAAATACCACTTCATCAGCACAGAGTTACAGTTTTGTGTGGGTTCACTTCTTCTTCTATTATTGGGCCGTTTTTCTTTGAAAAAATCAACGGAAGAACTTTTAAAACCGTTTTTGTAACTGGTGTACGTTATGTTCAACTTTTGAGAGAAAAGGTTATTCCCATATATTGCAGGACAGACAAGTACTAAGCGAAATAACATTCTTGCAAGATGGAGGACCTCCTCATATCATACAATTGTTTTGCCTTCTACATGCTTCGGTAAGCATTTTAAGGCATCACTCATGGTTAGGTTTCTCAAAGCGCCCGCCGCAGGGGAGGGCCAAGGAGAGGGCTGGAGAGGCGACGGCAGAGCCGTGGGCACCCCGGGGGAGAGGAGGGCGAGTGCGCGCCGATTTTGAGGGAACCAAGGCAGCACCAAGCACAACTAAAGCGCCGCAGGCTTTAAAAATATTTAAGGGATCATATCAGGGAACAAGATCAAGCGATCAAGACCCAGATCTCAGGAGGTCTGGCTTCTATCGTCTGGCTTTTTACCTCCTCATATCTCCCGCGGTGCCAAACAATTGCTGAAGGATACGTTCGGTGAAATTCGTTGATAAGTCGCCACTTTATATACCAGTGGCCCCCAATATCACCAGACTTGACGCCTTACAATTTCTGTTATGGGGGTACATTAAGTCGCGTTTTTATCGATGCCGGCCTACCACATTGTCCATGTTGAAGGCTTCTATCAGATGGCACGTTTTTATAAATTTCAACTATTTAATTGTGACCATTCTGTCATCTATCGTCTGCAGGCGGTGTTTGAGAATGAAGGGCGCCACATTGAGCAAGGATTGTGACCTAATACAAGAGAGAAGGCAGTTACCTCATGTGTTATATTTTGCAGCTCTTTGTTTTGGTTATGGGAATAATAAATGCTGTCCTCACGACTCTTTTTTTTTCTGTAAACAGTATTTTTTTTTTGTTTGTCATTTGCCCACATTTTATATTATGTCGTGCAGGCCAAAGTGTTATAACTTCTCGAATAACACTGGTATACACAATTTACCCCTTATGTTTAGTTTATCGCTTTTCGCTCATTAGAAGAAATAGCATAAGGAATAATCTCTGTATCCCCCCCCCCCAACTTTAGATGTTTTGCGCAAAAAATAATACAAAATGATTTTACTACCACGTTTTTCAACGCAAAAGGTCGATTTAAAAATGTTTTTTTTTTTTGAGGGGATACATTTTCAAAATTATGTACAGTATAATAAACAATGATAACATTTGACAAACACATAGGATATTTGGAATAAAGTACAACAAATATATTTTGTCACTCCCCTCTATATTTCATTTTTGGATCATGACAAATATCCAGTTAAATAGTCAAGTGTCGACAATTAGTCAAGAAACTATTCATTCCTTATAGCACGAAATCCTATTAGTAGTGCCATCATAATTTTTGGGACTATATTAACATTTCAAAAATCGTGTATTGATATCAGTAGTTATTTTCAAACATTCAATTTATTTCACAAAACTCCATCTAAAATATAAATATTTTTTGCTACATGTTTTAATTTGCATATACCTATTTTACATATCTCAGATTGTATTTAAAAATCGTCAACCAATTCTTCTAACTTTTGGCGAATTGGTGTTTTATTAATTTATCATTTGATGTTATTAGGGTTCTTTCCTGGTATTCAAAAAGGAAAAATACGTGTCGTTCAGTTATGTTTTTCAATTTATCAAACAATTTGGCCGCTGAATCTCTGATTCTGGTAGAGCGCCATCTAGCGAATAAAGTTGTAACTAAAATCAATTTCGAATTTTTCATTATTTGCCATAAAAAATCCCATTGCATCCTGAACACAATGGTGTTTACCGCATTTCTCTATCGCAAATATTCGCGGAGTTATTAATTTTTAAAGTTGTGCGGGACTTTTGGATCACCCTGTACAACATGTGATCAATAATTTCCAGGAATGAGACTGGATCACGTAAAATATTCAAAATAATGAAATAATTTATAAGGACCTTGTAGATAAAACATTTATCAACACGTAGAAAAAAAAGTGATTACAAAGACGCACGTGCTCACGTTTTTCCGAATTTATAAGCTCGAGTATATCAGAACATTTTCTAACTTCAGTACGGACAGTATTGAAAAACAGCAAGTCTCTGCATAGAGTTTTTCTTTAAACAGCTTCCGAATCATTTCAAATGTTGAAGCAAGCTTTTAAAGAAGATTCCCTATTACAATCGAGGACATTTGAATGGTTCGCACGATTTAAAGCTGGTCGAACAAGCGTCAAGGATGATCTACATACTGGCAGACCTTTATCGATAAGAAACTCCGAAAATGCACTCAAAATCAAGTCATTGATCAAAGAAAACCCAAGAATAACTATCAGAGAGCTATCAGAAGACTTAGATATAATTTTGGAACATGTCAAACCATCATAAAGAATGATCTGCATTTTAAACGATCCCCGGCTAAATTTGTCTCACATCTCTTAACGAATGAGCAGAAAGAGCATCGCAAAGAAAGTGCAAACACATGGTCGAAATGTTTATTTCTGATCCCCATTGGCTCAAAAATGTCAACACGAGAGATGAAACATGGGTGTATGGATATGATCCCAAGACTAAGAGGCAATCAAGCCAGTGGCTAGAGCCTGGAGAACCAAGATTCAAGAAAACAAGGATGATCAAATCGAAGTGTCTTCTTATCACTTTCTTTGATGTAAAGGGATTGGTATACTATGAATTCGTGCCCGAGGGTCAGAGCATCAATCAACATTACTATATTGATGTATTGCGACGTTTAAGGGAGGCTGTGCGTCAGAAACGACTCGAAAAATGGCATCAGAAAAATTGGCTCTTGCATCATTACAACGCACGGCCACATACGGCCGTCACTGTACAACTCTATTTGGCTAAACACGGAATTGCTTTACTACCCCAGCCACCCTATTCTCCCGACTTGCTCCCAACGACTTTTTTCCTATACCCTAAATTAAAAGCCTTAAAAGGACGTCGATTTGACTCAATACCTGAAATAAAGGAGAATGCGAATAAAATTTTGAGAAGCCTGAAAGATGAGGATTTTCAGAGGTGTGTTTAGATATCTGGAAAAAAAGATGGAACAAGTGTATAAATAGTGACGGTGATTTTTTGGAGAAATTTCAAATAAACTTTTTTATACTTTTGTATTTCTTTGAATATTTAGCATTCCTGGAAATTATTGAACACACTATGTATATAAATAAGTTTTTTGTCCGTAAGTGATACACATGGATTCAAAAAAATGCTCGTGGTTGGCTTTTCTTGATTTATCAAGAAAATGGGTTGGCCGAATATCAGGGAACAGGCTAAATCAACGTTTAGTTGATTTCTGTTCCACTAGATGGCACTTTGCCATCTAAAAAGCTCACGTGCTCTTGGTCAGGATAAACATTTTTGATTTTAATATACAAGTACATTATATTTTAAAAATAAGGCTTATTTTGGATTTAAATATGATTATTTATTTACCGATATTTCGATGGATCAATCTTCCATCTTTTACGAGGTGTTTTGGTGACGAGTTGACATTGAAAATGGAACACCAAGAAATAGTGGCCAGAAAGTGATGAAACTCGGCAGACAGAGAGAGACAGGGACGAACAATAAGTGATCTTTATTTCAAAATGATAGTCATAATACAGAGCGAGAACGGAGTCGGCTTAGTAGCAAGTAGGACCACCGCGGACGGCGATGCACGCAGCAACACGTCTAGGTAGAGAGTCAATCAGAGTACGGATGGCGTCCTGAGGGATGGCTCTCCATTCTCTCTCAACCATTTGCCACAGTTCGTCTTCTGAACGCGGCTGTGGCAAGGCATGCAAACGGCGTCCAATGATGTCCCAGACGTGCTCGATTGGTGAGAGATCAGGAGAGTACGGTGGCCAGGGAAGCATCTGTACATCTTGCAGAGCTTGTTGGCTAATGCAAGCAGTGTGCGGTCGGGCGTTATCCTGCTGATAAAGGGCATTGGGTACCCCCTGAAGGTAGGGGAGTGTCACCGTTCGCAGCACATCATCAACGTATCGTTGGGCCGTCATAGTGCCCTGAATACGAAGTAAAGGTGACCTGGAATCATACGCGATTGCGCCCGAAACCATGATTCCACGTTGTCGCATGGTGGGGCGTTCCACAATTGCTGCCGGATTGGACCTTTCTCCACGTCGACGCCACACGCGTACACGGCGACTATCACTGGACAAGCAGAAACGCGACTCATCTGAGAACACGACCCTGTGCAATTCCGTCATCCACGTCGATCTAGCCCGGCACCATTCCAAACGTTGGCGCCTATTCGGTGGGGTCAATGGCAGTCTTCTTAGCGGACGGCATGAATGCAAGCCATTAGCAACCAATCGACGGGAAATGATTCTGGTCGAGATGGAATGATCTAGGGTGTCTTGCACATGTTGCAGGATGGCGGTACAAGTGGCTTGTGGCGCCGCCACTGCTTGTCGAAGGATACGCCGATCCACACGTGCTGACGTCACTCTGGTTGCACCGACATTCCTATAAATTGCCACATTTCCTTGTTCCAACCATCTTCTCCACAGTCGGTGCACCGTGGACGCACCAAGGTGTGTATCAGCTGCGATTTGACGTATGGACCAACCTGCCCTTTTCAGTCCGATCACCATGCCACTCGTAAAAGCGTCTGTCTGCTTGAACTGCCTCCGTTTACGATGACCTGGCATTCTCTGTTATTACACGTGTCTTTTGACACAAGAACAAAATTTCTACAATGATTTTCCTTGAAGATATAACGACACGAATACTGTCCTGTCTGCAAGTTCCTTCCCTTATATATTACTCCATGTGCGCACGAGAGCTGCGCATTTTACATCATTTGCATAACTCGGTTAGGCGCGTCTACCCTGAAATTGGCATAATTTTCTGGCCACTATTTTTCGGTGTTCCATTTTCAATGTCACGCAGTGTATATAGAAGTACAATGATAGAAAGTCATATGCAAATTTGTAACTTCTCACTTCGTAATTATATCTGTCATTATGTTATTTACAAATTTGCATATCAATTGTCTCTCATTTTACTTCTATATATTGTCATGCATTAACTTCACGCCCGTTGAACGATGTCGTTCGAAAGCTATAGAATAAACTCCTTTTTGTTCTTATATATTATCGTAATATATTAATGGTAAAACAATGCTAGACAAACTTTCACTCGAGTAAACCTTGGAGAATCCTCAGGGTTACATCTGCTAGTTTAAAAAATAAATTTGTATTTATACAATATCGTTTGAGCAAACATTCACTCCGGAAAGAAAAGGGTTAGTTTTCTAGTACAAAATAAAGCCTATTTAGCCAATATTGCTGGGCCAAGCTTTAGCCAAAGATTTACTGCCATAGATATTTCCTCGGAATATGCATATTTTCCGATTAATGGATAAATGTAACATTCGAAACTTATAGACGCGTATGCTTCTTTTGAAAATTAGCAATATTCTACTGCCCTTAGAATCATACACGTCTATAATAGTTTCGAATTTTCATAACAGTTGGCGCGCTAATGCATCATAATATAAATGTAACATTGTGAACAAAATTTAAATATAGCAATTTTATTGCCAGGAGGTAGAATGTTTTATTCGTCTGGGAACGTTAGAAAGTCTTGCAGCACTGACTATAGGGTATCCAGACGTCTTCACCTACCCAGATGAACCCCGATGCATCACGAGAGAAGCTGACCGTTGGGATGGACGCTATGGAAGGGAAGGGACAGCGGCTTCGAGGCTTCCAGACATCTGCAGCACATTCCTAGCGCTTTTTGGCATATCCAATATGGCGGGTTGCCAATACATTCTGATCATCTAGAGAATACAGCTCCAGAATTTCTATCTTTATATGTAATATAAATTTTTAAATCCAATTGCCATATTACGCCAAATAACTATTATTTCTTTCCTTGTATAACTTATATATATATTTCGCAATATGTAAATATTTTGTTTAATCTATGTGAATTTTTGAATTTTAAATGAAGCACCCACATGTAGCCTTGTAGAACAATAGTTTAGAGTTTTATTTTCCCACAGATTTAAATATTATATTTGAAATTGGCACAGGGTCAAAAAAAGGGAAAGCAAGGGCTGTTATGCCTATATCGTCCCTGGCTTTGTAACTTAGTCAAATTTCTCTTCTTCCATATACAGCGCCCCCTCTAAATAGCGCCTCCCTCTCTATAGCGCCCGATTTTAAATACGTAGTACGATGCGATTTACATTAAAAGTGACCTGTCTATAATACCCTATTTTAGTGAGTCCCAAGAGGGAGCGCTATAGATAGGTTTAACTGTATCGATAAAATTGATAACAATTATATTTACTTTCAATGTGTTTCTTTTTAATAATAGCATCAAATCTGTTATCTCTGAAATTGGAGGCATTCACCTGGGAGCAGACAGTGACGGGAGGGAGCCGCGAGTCGCGCGGTGACTCAGTTGCGACAAATTAACGCCAATTAGGTTAATGTCCAGCCGTCTGCCATGTCGAACATTTCTTGACACTTTGACATTTCCACACAGTGGAATATTTACGCACGGAATATAGAAATATACGTAATATTCGCATATTGGTACGCTCACATGTTCAAATTTTAGGTATAATCTATTCTCAAAAACATATATGTACAATCAGGTTAAAAAACCACGAACATATCGTGAATATTTGTGAACCTATATCGCAACAAGGAAATAAGTTATTGAAATTTAATTAAATACCAACTCGCCTAAATGGCATTAAATGAGTTTGATTGAAAAATATTTGAACATTCATCACTTAATTTTTAAGAAATACAATTAAACTGATTGAATGCGCCTCGTGTAGATACAAGAAATCGCCCAAGCCTCGCCCAAAGAATCAGGCCTGCAGGTTCAAGCAATTGGATGTTGGTAAAAGCCACTTGCGACCTGCACGGTGAAAGAACACAACCTACCCTCGACCTGCACGGTGAAGGAACACAACCTACCCACGACCTGTACGGTGAAAGAACACAACCTACCCACGACTTGCACGGTGAAAGAACACAACCTACCCTCGACCTGCACGGTGAAGGAACACAACCTACCCTCGACCTGCACGGTGAAGGAACACAACCTACCCACGACCTGCACGGTGAAGGAACACAACCTACCCACGACCTGCTCTGTGAAGGAACACAACCTACCCACGACCTGCTCTGTGAAGGAACACAACCTACTCACGACCTGCACGGTGAAGGAACACAACCTACCCACGACCTGCTCTGTGAAGGAACACAACCTACCCACGACCTGCACAGTGAAGGAACACAACCTACCCACGACCTGCACGGTGAAAGAACACAACCTACCCACGACTTGCACGGTGAAAGAACACAACCTACCCACGACCTGCACGGTGAAAGAACACAACCTACCCACGACCTGCACGGTGAAAGAACACAACCTACCCATGACCTGCACTGTGAAGGAACACAACTCACCTACGACTTGCACGGTGAAAGAACACAACCTACCCACGACCTGCACGGTGAAAGAACACAACCTACCCACGACTTGCACGGTGAAAGAACACAACCTACCCACGACCTGCACGGTGAAAGAACACAACCTACCCAATGACTTGCACGGTGAAAGAACACAACCTACCCACGACTTGCACGGTGAAAGAACACAACCTATCCACGACCTGCACAGTGAAAGAACACAACCTACCCACGACTTGCACGGTGAAGGAACAGTTGGCCTCAAGGCCTGCCGCGTCGCTGGCGATGTATTCCACCCGGTGCGATCCAATGGAGAACCTGGAGCCGGGATCCTGCGACAGTCGGGCTGCAGTGAGAGCAAGGACAATACTTCAAATTCACACATCATCACACACTAAGGCAGGTAGCGAAGCCGTCTACAATTTACTTGCTGTTATAATTCAGCTACCGACCTTAGTGGCGCGGATCCGCACCACCCCCACGTTGTCCAGGAACACCGGCGCGGGCCAGCCCACCGTCACCCTGGTGGCCGGGAAGGTGAAGGCGTGCACCACCTCGGGGCAAGTCACCACCCGCGGGGGCTCCATGTCTGGGGGCAGGGCAGGTTGGTACAGAAAAATGGTGTCGGAGGACATTTGGATAAACACTAAATCATGGCGCGGTTGAATTGTAAGATATTAAATAAATGCTTGTGTAATAAATGCTCAAAGCCTTTAAAGATCAAATCTTATGTCAATGAAATAATCCCTTGTATCAATATTAAGGTGAAAAATAAGCCTCTCTTCCACGGATAATTTCAATTAATTAAAATAAACTTATCTCTAGAGAGAATACTCGATGTTTTCACTATTTAAATACTTTTACAGATCCTAGGTCAGTTAATATCAAAGATAAAAAGAGATGATAGTGTAAATTCCAGCCTTGCTTGTTTCTATTTAAAAAAAGGAGGAATAAGAAATAAGTTTATTTAATAAAATGGTGTTTCCTTTTTTTACCACCATATTTCGACAAGAGATACTCACAAGATGAATAGACAACTATACCTATGCAAAGGTCAGATATAGCCATCGGCCAAAAAAAAAAAAAGAAAAGGCAGACGTATATCAAAAGCTTCTCTATAATAAAAATAAACTGATGTTCTCTAAACATCCTGGAAGAACCTCGAGCCGAACAATTCAAGCTATAAAATAAGGACAAGGGAACAGAATACAACATTTAATCTATTACAGATCTGATTCGCCACTGTTTTAACACGTGGTTCGTGGATTGGAATTCCTTTGATTGAATATCTTTTCGAGTAAAGTGCCGCAGCGAGCCTCGTCGACAGTTATGGCATCATCATGGCGGCCATTGGTGCGACTGCAGCGATTGAACGGCCAAAATTTCCATTCATGTAAATACAACTTCAAGATGTTGCTAAATGAGAAAGGGTTATGTTAATGTTATGTTTGAAAGTTAAGATTTGCAAGATGCCCAACTGAAGGCTCAGCTGGATAGATAGAGATTAAATCCAGAACAACAAATCCACATCATTCATTGTACTTTCCCAAAGGAAACATGGAAGAATATGGAACAAGGTTTTGAGCCTAAATCTCGTTTGAGAATACTGAAATTAAAGAAGCAGTTTATAAAATTAAACTTCAAATTGTCGAATCAATGTTGGACGATTTTAAAAATTCATTGAAAATTAAAAGAGGCAGGTGCTGAGGTCAGGACTTTGCATACAGGATGCTATCAGGACTAGCAGACAGTTTTGATAGCCTGGTTATCTCTTTCGGATATGCAAAGAACTCTCACATCGAACAAAGTAATGAATATTCCACTCACAGAATTTGAAAGAAAATCTGCCTGAGGAGGAAAAGTTGAAGCCTCGGCAATGCACTACATTTTTTCAAAGGATGACACTATGAACACAAGGATGCCACCGCTGTTCAAAATCGGTTATATCGCAAAGGATTTCAGGTCACCCATCAATCAAAACTACAGTATGAATAAAAACTACGGCAAAAAGAAATAACACTTTGAATCTCCATAGAAGAATTTGCTTATGACTCAATGCAGTTTCTACAGAAGAGGAACACATCTTGGACAGCGGTTCGACACATCACATCTGTGAGAACCGACAATGGATTTCAAGTTTACAGCCGTGTGAGTCCATCCAGACTGCAATCTACATGTCGAGGAAATATCCACATGAAGATGTACTTGAATACTGGAACACAAGATTTCGCCTTGAACTACGTGCTTTTTGTACAACAAGCAAGAATAAAATTGCTTTCTGTGTTACAAACAGAGGATAAAGTCAAGCACATCAAGATTTTTAACTACAAGACAAGATTGTTCAGTGACCCCAGAGTGATATGTGAAGCAAGGAGTCTAAACATATTGTCAAGAAGCTCCATCCAGATGAGACACCTGTCAATCATCCCTGGACCCCGGGGGGACCACAGGTGTGAGGGGTTCTCGGAAGCTGATCTGTAAATAAGGAAAACGGGACGGTGGCTGACGCCGTTCATTAGGATTATCTTTAACTTGGGGTAAGTTGCACTCTCTCTCTCCCCTATAAATACCCCTTGTAATAAATTAATTATTCTCAAATTTGCCCTTGCTTTATTTATCTCCGCGACATATTGTGGTGGAGACGCCGGGTAACGAGACAGTCACCAGACAAAGTCGTCGCCTTCAAGGATTGCAACCAGAGCTATCTACAGTGCTTACTTTTCCTGCTCGGAAGAAAATGGAGAGAGAAAAAAACCGACCATTCTGCCATCGGTGGAGAGACCCTACTGTTTTCTCGGGAGAACGTGGGGAAGATTCTCAGCGTTGGCTGAGCGACTTCCAGCGTGTGGCACGTTACAACAAGTGGGATGACTCCATGTGTCTGGCCAACGTCATCTTCTACCTCACTGGCACAGTGAAGTGCTGGTTCGAAAACTTGGTTTCGTGGGAGGAATTTAAGATAAAGTTTTGTGAAATATTTGGGAACAAGGAAGACCAAAGACGGTGGACCAATTTGTTGCGTTCTGCCGCCGATTCGAGGCATTCAAGAGGATGCGTGTTGCAACGCCCAGGTTCAACCGACTGCCCAATGTGACCACCATCTCGACCGCTGAATCTGAGAACATAGAAGCCCTGATTAGAATAATAGTAAGAGAGGAGGTTCAGAAGTTTATGGCCCCTCCTTCTACATTTGCCGCGCAGGATATTGACACTCCACCTCCCGAACTACGGGATGTCATCCGAAGTGAAATCCAGCAGACATTGGCTCCTATCTCTGCCCCTCGTCAGCCCGAGAGCTTCCGCCCTCGGCGACAATACCTCCCCGAGAACGATCAAGGTTACCGACGAAGAACTGAAGGACCACCAAATAATCAAAGGACTCAGTGGCGTACTGAAGATGACAAACCAATCTGCTTTCACTGCGGACGACCCGGACATGTCGTCCGTTATTGTAGGGAACGACGGCAGGTCTTCGCTGAAGCCAGGTCAAGGAATGGCGGAGAAGGAAGAAATGTTGGATTTTCGAGTCGACCCCCGAGATATGACGCCGACGACGACTATGTAACGCCCCAAACCTCGACGTACTTCTACCGGAGCTCTTCCCCACATACAAGCCGTGCAAGGTCGCCAGTCCGAAAACAATCCTAGTCGCCAGCCCGTCGTTTCAATCGTTCTCCCAATCCTCAGAATGCGAAAAACTAAGTGGAGCGGCTTCTAACGGGAGTGAGGTCGCCATTGAGGAAAATCCTCCAGGGTATATCGCCGCTAAATTAAAAGAAAATTTGTTATAGTCGAAATAAATGGAGGCAAAATTAAAGCATTGGTAATTCAGGAGCAGACTTTTATGTTATTTCAGACAAATTTAGACCCGAACTAAAGACACCTCTCTTCAAAGAACCAGGTCCCATTATCAAAGCCGCAAACAAAAATTTAATAGAGACCCTAGGAAAATGTGTCCTGAACATAGAAGTTAATGGCCTTAAGATATCCTTTGAATTCGTTGTTATGGTGGAATGCAGCCATGACATCATATTCGCATGGGGCTTCTTCAAGGCCACCGAAGCCGTCATTGATTGTGGCAGAAATGAACTTCATCTCGGGGAAACCTCCGTCCTGGAATCTCGAGAGGAGGAAAACCAGATATTGTTTGCTTCCGACGACTTTGTCATCCCGCCTAAATCAATAAAGAAGATCAGTGTGATAAACGAAGAAATATGCGGTGTTAGAGATGTTTTAGTCTCAACTTCTAAGGACTTATTATTAAGAAAAGAAGTTCTTATACCAAACTCATTGGTTACATTTCGACACGGCCGAGGTAGCATTTGGGTTGCGAATGGAGCGTCTTGACCGCAACTGATTCCATCAGGAATGAATATGTGCACCATGGAAAGTTATGAGAATGGAAATATCTGCAGTCTTATCGAATCCAGCGATAAGTTACAAGAAACGCAGCTAATGTCACGTGAATGGTCACAGAAGATAATCCTTACTCTAGATCCAGGGCTGTCTGAAATTCAAAGGTTACAGCTTGTTTCATGCCTTGACGAGTTTATTGACATATTTGACTTTGGGGGAACTCCTATTAAGCCCACCAGTACTGTGAAGCACAAGATAAACACAGGAGATCACTCTCCTATCAAACAGTGGCCCTATAGAGTAGCACTAAGTGAACGACGACTAATTCAAGATGAAGTGAACAAGATGATTGAAAATCACATCTTGAAGCCCTCTGGAAGTCCTTGGTCATCTCCTGTTATTCTAGTTCGAAAGAAAGATGGGAACTGGAGATTCTGCGTAGATTATCGTCGATTAAATAAGATAACAAAAAAAGATGTTTACCCGCTGCCACGCATTGACGATGCCTTGGACAGTTTAGCTGGCTCTAGTTATTTCTCCACGATGGATCTTCGGTCCGGGTATTGGCAGATTGAAGTGGACGAAAAAGACAGGGAGAAAACTGCCTTCCTCACTCCAGATGGCCTGTATGAATTTCGAGTAATGCCTTTCGGTCTATGCAACGCTCCAGCAACGTTTGAAAGGATGATATATAATGTTCTGGGCAGTCTTAAATGGAACATGGGCCTTTGCTACCTGGACAACATCGTAGTTTACGCACCTACCTTTGAGGAACATCTACGTCGTCTACAACTTGTATTAAGGTTCATCCAGAAAGCTGGACTAAGCTTGAACCACAAAAAGTGTCTTTTTGGATCAAGGAGGATAAAGATTTTAGGACACCTTGTTAACGCCAATGGAATTCATCCAGATCCAGATAAAGTTGAAGCCGTCTCTAAATTTCCGAGGCCAAAGAATATCTCTGAACTGAGGAGCTTTCTTGGATTATGTTCCTCTTACCGAAGATTTATTGAAAACTTTGCTGACAAAGCTTGATCTTTGCATGGGCTACTGAAGACTGAAAACAATTCTATTGAGATGCAGCTCAAGAGAAAGCGTTTGATGTCCTAAAACCATTCTAATTTCAGAGCCTGTCTTGGGACACTTTGATGAATCCGCTGATACCCATCTACACACGGATGCAAGCGGACATGGTATTGGAGCTGTTCTTCTACAAATACAAGGTGGAAAGGAGCGGCCTATAGCTTATGCATCTAGAAGTTTGACAAAGGCTGAACATAACTATTCTACAACAGAAAAAGAATGCCTTGCTGTAGTCTGGTCTATTAGCAAATTCCGTCCATATTTGTTTGGTCGACCATTCACGGTTGTGACCATCAATCTCTATGTTGGTTGGTAGGACAGAAAGATCCTTCTGGCCGTTTGGAAAGATGGGCGCTGAAGTTGCGAGAATTTGACGTGACCGTTATCTACAAGAGCGGACGCAAACATAAGGATGCTGATTGTCTGTCAAGGAGTCCGCTTGAGAACGATCAACCAAGTGCTGTGATGTCACTAACCAACGTCGATATAGAGCAGACTAAAGACCCGGCTTTAGCTAAAATAATCGATAATTTAAACTCGGGCTACACCAGAAAGGAATTCAGCATTATCGACGGCATCTTATACAAGAAAAACTATAGCACAACTGGAAGACCCTGGCTTATGATGATTCCTAAACACTTAAGATCGGAAGTTATGGCAGTTTTACATGACGCTCCTACAGCTGGGCATTTGGGTTTCGCCCGAACGTATGACAAAGTAAAGAAACGATTCTATTGGCCTGGCCTTTATAGAACTGTTCGCCAATATGTAAGCCATTGTCGGGAGTGTCAACGAAGGAAGAAATTACCTCGACGTCCGGCTGGACAACTTGTATCCATACCGCCCGAAGAAAAGCCATTCTATAAGGTCGGGGTTGATCTCCTTGGAAGATTTCCAGTTTCTAAAGATGGAAAACCGTTGAATCATTGTGTGCACCAAATATATGACAAGGTATGCCATAACGAAAGCAATCCCAGACGGATGAGCAATCGAAACAGCTAAGTTCCTGGTTGAAGATGTTATCTTGAAGCATGGAGCTCTTATAGAAATGATAACAGATCGCGGAAGAAATTTCATTTCTCAAGTAATAAAAGAGATCAATGCTCTGTGCGGAATTGTGCACAGATTTACAACGGCCTATCATCCCCAGACCAACGGCCTGACTGAAAGGTTCAACAAAACTCTGGGAGATATGTTGTCCATGTACACAGGTGTTGAGCAGAAGGACTGGGGCCAAGTTTTACCCTACGTAACTTTTGCTTACAACACTGCCAAACAGGAGGCGACCGGCCACACTCCGTTCTTTCTTGTCCACGCCCGCGAGGCCGAGACCTACATTGATGTCGCACTAACTTACCTACCAGATGAGATCTCTGACGACTACGTTGGAGAACTTGTGACCAGAGCTGAGGAAGCGCATCAACTCTCCCGATCACGCCTTCTACAATCACAGGCGAAAGACCGTAGACTTTAAGACCAGAAACATACTCCAGTCTATTACCAGAAGGATGATCTTGTGTAGGTTTTTACTCCCATCCAAAGAGTAGGACTATCAGAAAAGCTACTGAAGAGATACTTCGGTGCCTACAAGGTGACCAAGAAGCTTTCAGAAGTTACGTATGGAGTAAAGCCCGTGGACCCGTCTCCCCGATCAAGGAAATCCAAGGATATCGTCCATGTCATTCGTATGAAGCCCTACCTGGACCCTGAAGAACAAAATTTCATTCTGCTAGGGAACACCAGCCGTGATAGATTTCCTTCCAGAACAAGGGCTGAGACAGGCTAATCAGCGGGTCGCTGTTTTCTCTAAAGAGGGAGTAATGTCAAGAAGCTCCATCCAGATGGGACACCTGTCAATCATCCCTGGACCCCGGGGGGGGGGGACCACAGGTGTGAGGGGTTCTCGGAAGCTGATCTGTCAATAAGGAAAACGGGACGGTGGCTGACGCCGTTCATTAGGATTATCTTTAACTTGGGGTAAGTTGTACTCCCTCTCTCTCCCTATAAATACCCCTTATAATAAATTAATTTATTCCTAAATTTTCCCTTGCTTTATTTATCTCCGCGACAATATTATACACTAGCGGATGTACCCGGCTTCGCCCGGTTTTACCCGAGTAAAGGTTTGTCTAACGAATCTCTCGATAAAGTGAACATTTTTTCCCGGTCCCTTGAAAAATATTCGATAAGTTGAATAAAATCAATATTAATTGGTTCCCTCGGTAATTGTAAGTTAAAGGAATAGTATCTTGCCTTGGAATTGTATCATTATTCTTGTCTCAAATAAATTGCCTTGTCATCCTGAATTTTGTCTTTCCTAATTTTCTACATTACAAAATCATCGTATCCTCATGATAATATTTAGAGAAGATTGTTGAATTATAACAGATAAATTAGAATATTTATCTTGATTATTTTTAGGCGAAAAGTTATTTCAAAAATTTTATTTGCTAGAAACCTTCCCAGTACTATACTAAATAACTTCCCAAAGTTTCATGGCGTTCCAATGAGTGGTTTGGTCAGGCATAAAGGACAGACACACACACACACACATACATACATTCATTTATATATATATAGATTACGAAAAATGTGGTTAGGCTTTCTTGATTATTCAAGAACGGGTATTTGGCCAATTCTGAAATAATTAAAAATCGACGAATAGTGGATATTTAGTCCGATAAACGGCGCAAGCCATCAGCAACTTTCAGTTTCACGATAAGGAGATGCCTTTTTCTAAATTTATCCACCTTATCCCAGTAAAATTTCACATTGTACTATTTTTTCACAGATTATCAATTGTTAGAGGTATGTCGTCTATCTCACAAGATGCGCACTTAACTAGTCCGCCTACACTAGAACGTTGACATAACGCTTTATGTATATCAATATAGATACTTTGAATAAGTTAATTAAAAATTGCGTTGTTAACGGCTTTGAAATTTCCAAAAAAGAAATTCCAATTTTCGATGAATGCTGTTTGACAAAGTCAACAATGTCGTCACATAAAAGCTCTCCATATAAATTAAAAACTAGATATTTTTGTTAGACTTAGTGCATAACGATTTATGTGGACGTTTTACAGTTGATTATTTTGCTGGGTCACGCTATTTTCTAACATTTACTGATTATTTCTCCTGCAGAGTTAGTGTTGAAACATAAAGATCAAGTTATTGGCTATTTTGACATCTTTAGGGCTAGAGCGGAAAGAGAAAAGGTCATAAGATTAAACGTTTGCTGTGATAATGGGTTAGAAAATTGTAACAAAAGCTTTCAAAAAATATGAAAAAGCCTTGGAATAAAAAGCGAAATAATAAATAGTCACAGCTCTAAGAAAAATGGCGTCTCAGAACGTTTAAATCGTTCAATGCTTGACACGGCTAGAGCACCATTGCAAAATGCTGATTTGCCACAAAAATTCTAGGCTGAGAGCGTTAATTGTGCCGCATACATTAAAAATCGTAGCCTTTGCAGCGCCTTTGATAACAAATTATAAGAAGAAATTTGAGTTTTAAGAAAAGTGATCGTACATCATTTCCAAAGTTTCGGATTTTTATACTTTATATTCATATTCCAAAGCAAAAACGAAAGAAATTTAACTATCAAGCTAATAGATGTATTTTAGTCGGATATATTCAAACACAATTCAAAGGTTGAACACTTTGTTGAAAACAGTTTCTACACAAGAGAATAAATGAACTCTAGTTAACACCAAAGAGAACACATGGCTGATATTCAAACCAGGACTTTCAAGAAGTTAAAGCACAAAGATGCATATTTACAGGTGAATTTGAGGTCGCTAGTGGGGGAATGTTGAACTCAGTGTGCGCCTCCTTCAAATACACAATGTCTTCCAACGCTAACGTTACGGGACAATTGCATGGAAAATGGAGCTTCAAAACACCGTCACAAAAGGCACTGCATTTTCTTTTTGTTGTGATGTTGTTAACCTTTATTTTTGTTTGCCTGCATAATGCTATATTATACATATATTTTAAAATCGATTCAACATCTGATTCACCACTGTATTATCTCTCATTTGACTGATCTGCTTCTGCGCAAGAATGATCATAAAGAGAGATATATCGCGCATGCGTTGATTTCTTCATCTCTCTTGGTCCTCTAGGAGCCGGGTTCCTATTACATTTCTGCAATCCCGGAGGTGGCAATGGTAGACCAATGTATAGGCACTAAACTAACCATTCACTAGAAGCTTAGGTCGTAAAAGATGGGTTAATATATATAGTTCAATGGACTGTGTGTTTTGACATAAAATTTTGATGAGATATTATCATTTGAAAAAAAAAAAAAAAACATCAATAGTAGTTAACAAAAAGAGAGAGAGTTTTTTGTGTTGTGTTGTTGTTGTGTGTGTTTTGTGTTTGTAAGTGAATGAATAGATAAAAATTAGAAAATATATGAGTAATGGAGAATTAAACTGTGTTGATAGTGAAGATAATTTAATCTCGCCCGGTAAATCCACCCTCATTACCTTCCACCCGCACCAGGACGTGGCAGTCCCTCAGAGATCCCCTCACTGTCACGTTGGACTCCCCAAGCTGGAACTCTCCCGGACCCTGAGTCAAGTTTCCGCTGCCCATGTGCCACTCACGTCCAGGGCTAGGGTCCCCCAAGGCATGAGCCTGGCCCCTGCAGGTGGGCAGGGTCACCTCGCCGGGCGGGCACTCTGCAATCCAACCACCACCACGGTAGAAACTTTTACAACTATGCGGAACATTCTGAGAATGAAGCATAGGTTTAAGCTAAGTGAATGTATAAATATTTTGAGGAGTTACTGCATTGAAAACAAAGTTATATACAGTGATTTCTAAAATAATCAAATATGATGTTATAAAAACAGTATTCAAACGTTCTTTAGCTAGGCAGAGAATGTGTGAGACTCGCCGTGGTGAGACGATGCCTTGATTGGAAAGATCTCATATCAACTCATGATCTCATTAATGACAACCACTGAGAGAGATATCCTTTGTGCGCCTTCCACACTCAAATTTTCTATGTTAAATTTCCAAAGAATCACTGAGGCAAGATAAATCAAACCTCTGCGTGGCGTGTAGTGAAGCACAGTACCTGAGAGACAAGATATCTGGGTGCCGTGTAGTGAATCACAGTACCTGAGAGACGAGATATCTGGGTGCCGTGTAGTGAATCACAGTACCTGAGAGACAAGATATCTGGGTGCCGTGTAGTGAATCACAGTACCTGAGAGACAAGATATCTGGGTGCCGTGTAGTGAATCACAGTACCTGAGAGACAAGTTCACTGGGTGCCGTGTAGTGAATCACAGTACCTGAGAGACAAGATATCTGGGTGCCGTGTAGTGAATCACAGTACCTGAGAGACAAGATATCTGGGTGCCGTGTAGTGAATCACAGTACCTGAGAGACGAGATATCTGGGTGCCGTGTAGTGAAGCACAGTACCTGAGAGACAAGTTCACTGGGTGCCGTGTAGTGAATCACAGTACCTGAGAGACAAGATATCTGGGTGCCGTGTAGTGAATCACAGTACCTGAGAGACAAGATATCTGGGTGCCGTGTAGTGAATCACAGTACCTGAGAGACGAGATATCTGGGTGCCGTGTAGTGAATCACAGTACCTGAGAGACAAGATATCTGGGTGCCGTGTAGTGAAGCACAGTACCTGAGAGACAAGATCTCTATGTGCCGTGTAACGAAGCACATTACCTGAGAGACAAGATATCTGGGTGCCGTGTAGTGAATCACAGTACCTGAGAGACAAGATCTCTGGGTGCCGTGTAGTGAATCACAGTACCTGAGAGACAAGATATCTGGGTGCCGTGTAGTGAAGCACAGTACCTGAGAGACAAGATATCTGGGTGCCGTGTAGTGAATCACAGTACCTGAGAGACAAGATCTCTGGGTGCCGTGTAGTGAATCACAGTACCTGAGAGACAAGATATCTGGGTGCCGTGTAGTGAATCACAGTACCTGAGAGACAAGATCTCTGGGTGCCGTGTAGTGAATCACAGTACCTGAGAGACAAGTTCACTGGGTGCCGTGTAGTGAATCACAGTACCTGAGAGACAAGATATCTGGGTGCCGTGTAGTGAATCACAGTACCTGAGAGACAAGATATCTGGGTGCCGTGTAGTGAATCACAGTACCTGAGAGACGAGATATCTGGGTGCCGTGTAGTGAATCACAGTACCTGAGAGACAAGATATCTGGGTGCCGTGTAGTGAATCACAGTACCTGAGAGACAAGATATCTGGGTGCCGTGTAGTGAATCACAGTACCTGAGAGACAAGATATCTGGGTGCCGTGTAGTGAAGCACAGTACCTGAGAGACAAGTTCACTGGGTGCCGTGTAGTGAATCACAGTACCTGAGAGACAAGATATCTGGGTGCCGTGTAGTGAATCACAGTACCTGAGAGACAAGATATCTGGGTGCCGTGTAGTGAATCACAGTACCTGAGAGACGAGATATCTGGGTGCCGTGTAGTGAAGCACAGTACCTGAGAGACAAGTTCACTGGGTGCCGTGTAGTGAATCACAGTACCTGAGAGACAAGATATCTGGGTGCCGTGTAGTGAATCACAGTACCTGAGAGACAAGATATCTGGGTGCCGTGTAGTGAATCACAGTACCTGAGAGACGAGATATCTGGGTGCCGTGTAGTGAATCACAGTACCTGAGAGACAAGATATCTGGGTGCCGTGTAGTGAAGCACAGTACCTGAGAGACAAGATCTCTATGTGCCGTGTAACGAAGCACATTACCTGAGAGACAAGATATCTGGGTGCCGTGTAGTGAATCACAGTACCTGAGAGACAAGATCTCTGGGTGCCGTGTAGTGAATCACAGTACCTGAGAGACAAGATATCTGGGTGCCGTGTAGTGAAGCACAGTACCTGAGAGACAAGATATCTGGGTGCCGTGTAGTGAATCACAGTACCTGAGAGACAAGATCTCTGGGTGCCGTGTAGTGAATCACAGTACCTGAGAGACAAGATATCTGGGTGCCGTGTAGTGAATCACAGTACCTGAGAGACAAGATCTCTGGGTGCCGTGTAGTGAATCACAGTACCTGAGAGACAAGATATCTGGGTGCCGTGTAGTGAAGCCCAGTACCTGAGAGACAAGATATCTGGGTGCCGTGTAGTGAATCACAGTACCTGAGAGACAAGATATCTGGGTGCCGTGTAGTGAATCACAGTACCTGAGAGACAAGATATCTGGGTGCCGTGTAGTGAAGCACAGTACCTGAGAGACAAGATCTCTATGTGCCGTGTAACGAAGCACATTACCTGAGAGACAAGATATCTGGGTGCCGTGTAGTGAATCACAGTACCTGAGAGACAAGATATCTGGGTGCCGTGTAGTGAATCACAGTACCTGAGAGACGAGATCTCTGGGCGCCGTGTAACGAAGCACATTACCTGAGAGACAAGATATCTGGGTGCCGTGTAGTGAATCACAGTACCTGAGAGACAAGATCTCTGGGCGCCGTGTAGTGAATCACAGTACCTGAGAGACGAGATATCTGGGCGCCGTGTAGTGAATCACAGTACCTGAGAGACAAGTTATCTGGGTGCCGTTTAATGAAGCACAGTAACTGAGAGACAAGATATCTGGGTGCCGTGTAGTGAATCACAGTACCTGAGAGACAAGATCTCTGGGCGCCGTGTAGTGAATCACAGTACCTGAGAGACGAGATATCTGGGCGCCATGTAGTGAATCACAGTACCTGAGAGACAAGATATCTGGGTGCCGTGTAGTGAATCACAGTACCTGAGAGACAAGATATCTGGGTGCCGTGTAGTGAAGCACAGTACCCGAGAGACAAGATCTCTATGTGCCGTGTAACGAAGCACATTACCTGAGAGACAAGATATCTGGGTGCCGTGTAGTGAATCACAGTACCTGAGAGACAAGATATCTGGGTGCCGTGTAGTGAATCACAGTACCTGAGAGACGAGATCTCTGGGCGCCGTGTAACGAAGCACATTACCTGAGAGACAAGATATCTGGGTGCCGTGTAGTGAATCACAGTACCTGAGAGACGAGATATCTGGGTGCCGTGTAGTGAAGCACAGTACCTGAGAGACAAGTTCACTGGGTGCCGTGTAGTGAATCACAGTACCTGAGAGACAAGATATCTGGGTGCCGTGTAGTGAATCACAGTACCTGAGAGACAAGATATCTGGGTGCCGTGTAGTGAATCACAGTACCTGAGAGACGAGATATCTGGGTGCCGTGTAGTGAATCACAGTACCTGAGAGACAAGATATCTGGGTGCCGTGTAGTGAAGCACAGTACCTGAGAGACAAGATCTCTATGTGCCGTGTAACGAAGCACATTACCTGAGAGACAAGATATCTGGGTGCCGTGTAGTGAATCACAGTACCTGAGAGACAAGATCTCTGGGTGCCGTGTAGTGAATCACAGTACCTGAGAGACAAGATATCTGGGTGCCGTGTAGTGAAGCACAGTACCTGAGAGACAAGATATCTGGGTGCCGTGTAGTGAATCACAGTACCTGAGAGACAAGATCTCTGGGTGCCGTGTAGTGAATCACAGTACCTGAGAGACAAGATATCTGGGTGCCGTGTAGTGAATCACAGTACCTGAGAGACAAGATCTCTGGGTGCCGTGTAGTGAATCACAGTACCTGAGAGACAAGATATCTGGGTGCCGTGTAGTGAAGCCCAGTACCTGAGAGACAAGATATCTGGGTGCCGTGTAGTGAATCACAGTACCTGAGAGACAAGATATCTGGGTGCCGTGTAGTGAATCACAGTACCTGAGAGACAAGATATCTGGGTGCCGTGTAGTGAAGCACAGTACCTGAGAGACAAGATCTCTATGTGCCGTGTAACGAAGCACATTACCTGAGAGACAAGATATCTGGGTGCCGTGTAGTGAATCACAGTACCTGAGAGACAAGATATCTGGGTGCCGTGTAGTGAATCACAGTACCTGAGAGACGAGATCTCTGGGCGCCGTGTAACGAAGCACATTACCTGAGAGACAAGATATCTGGGTGCCGTGTAGTGAATCACAGTACCTGAGAGACAAGATCTCTGGGCGCCGTGTAGTGAATCACAGTACCTGAGAGACGAGATATCTGGGCGCCGTGTAGTGAATCACAGTACCTGAGAGACAAGATATCTGGGTGCCGTGTAATGAAGCACAGTAACTGAGAGACAAGATATCTGGGTGCCGTGTAGTGAATCAAAGTATCTGAGAGACAAGATCTCTATGTGCCGTGTAGCGAGGCACAGTACCTGAGAGACAAGATATCTGAGTGCTGTGTAGTGAAGCACAGTACCTGAGAGACGAGATCTCTATGTGCTGCGTAGTGAAGCACAGTACCTGAGAGACGAGATATCTGGGTGCCTTGTAGTGAAGCACAGTACCCGAGAGACAAGATATCTGGGTTCCGTGTAGTGAATCACAGTACCTGAGAGACAAGTTCACTGGGCGTCGTGTAGTGAAGCCCAGTACCTGAGAGACAAAATCTCCGGGTGCCGTGTAGCGAGGCACAGTACCTGAGAGACAAGTTATCTATTGTGCCGTGTAGCGAGGCACAGTACCTGAGAGACAAGTTATATATTGTGCCAGGTAGCGAGGCACAGTACTTTAAGAGACAAGTTATCTATTGTCCCGTGTAGCGAGGCACAGTACCTGAGAGACAAGTTATCTATTGTCCCGTGTAGTGAGGCACAGTACCTGAGAGACAAGTTATCTATTGTCCCGTGTAGCGAGGCACAGTACCTGAGAGACAAGTTATCTATTGTGCCGTGTAGTGAGGCACAGTACCTGAGAGACAAGTTATCTATTGTCCCGTGTAGCGAGGCACAGTACCTGAGAGACAAGTTATATATTGTGCCAGGTAGCGAGGCACAGTACCTGAGAGACAAGTTATCTATTGTCCCGTGTAGCGAGGCACAGCACCTGAGAGACAAGTTATCTATTGTGCCGTGTAGCGAGGCACAGTACCTGAGAGACAAGTTATCTATTGTGCCGTGTAGCGAGGCACAGTACCTGAGAGACAAGTTATCTATTGTGCCGTGTAGTGAGGCACAGTACCTGAGAGACAAGTTATCTATTGTGCCGTGTAGCCAGGCACAGTACCTGAGAGACAAGTTATCTATTGTGCCGTGTAGTGAGGCACAGTACCTGAGAGACAAGTTATCTATTGTGCCGTGTAGCGAGGCACAGTACCTGAGAGACAAAATCTCCGGGTGCCGTGTAGCGAGGCACAGTACCTGAGAGACAAGTTATCTATTGTGCCGTGTAGCGAGGCACAGTACCTGAGAGACAAGTTATCTATTGTGCCAGGTAGCGAGGCACAGTACCTGAGAGACAAGTTATCTATTGTGCCGTGTAGCGAGGCACAGTACCTGAGAGACAAGATCTCTGGGTTCCATGTAGCGAGGCACAGTAACTGAGAGACAAGTTATCTATTGTGCCAGGTAGCGAGGCACAGTACCTGAGAGACAAGTTATCTATTGTGCCGTGTAGCGAGGCACAGTACCTGAGAGACAAGTTATCTATTGTGCCGTGTAGCGAGGCACAGTACCTGAGAGACAAGATCTCTATTGTGCCGTGTAGCGAGGCACAGTACCTGAGAGACAAGATCTCTATTGTGCCGTGTAGCGAGGCACAGTACCTGAGAGACAAGTTATCTATTGTGCCGTGTAACGAGGCACAGTACCTGAGAGACAAGACTTGCCATCAGTCCCCAGCTGTAGTTCCAGTGGACACGCACACATGGCGGAGCCGTGAAGGTTCAGGCAGATGTGCGAGCATCCGAACCTGCCGGCTTCTTCACACTCGTCCACATCTGTGCCACACCCGGAGTGGTTGGATAGGCTGCAAATAGCTATAGCATACGTTATTGGAATTTAGGGCTGGCTTAAATCCAAATTAGAACATTTAAATAAACTTTATGACCCGCAAAGGTATCTTAGCTTCTTTAAAATGACATTATGTGATCAATACTCTCGAGTTGAGGTTCTATTCAACCCAACCTTCCATCCACAACACCCAAGATCACTCACCGGAACACGACAGCCCGTCGTCAGTCAGGCGGAGTCCCGGCCCCGGACAGCTACAGCGGTAGGAGCCGGGGACGTTGTGGCATTCCTCCTCGCACGGACCTCTGCCCGCGTTGGCGGCGCACTCGTCCACGTCTGGAACAACTCCCCGTGAGATCGCCGACTTCTGTAGCCGCGGCACAACGTACCGATGCACTCCGCGCGGTCCGAGGTGAGGCGGTAACCCTGGGAGCACGTGCAGACAAACCCTCCCGGCCTGTTCTTGCACTCCCCGGCCTGGCACACCCCGGTGGCGCATTCGTCCACGTCTGCACGCCGTTGTCACATAACACCGTATACACTAGGAAACTTTGCTGAGCATGTTTCAAAACTTCATGCCCTACTTGAGGATAGCTTTGAAATATGATATATGGCTCTATATATGGCGTCTAAAGCAATAAATATTGTATTAATATACGGTGGGCGCCAGAAAATATTATACAGTTTTAAATTAACCTAACTCTCTTATGATAAAGAATTTTAAAACGCTTGTTTTTTTTTTAAATCAAATAAAGTAATTTTTGGAGAAAAGGTAAAACTTTCAACCGAGAATAATAACCATAGAATTAAATAGCCATTGTGATAGTAGTAATGATCTAGTAGAATAACATAGAGGATATTTAAAGCCTATACAGTCTAAAAAAATAATTATTATATTTTGGAATGTTAAAGCTATCACAATAGGTGCTAACAAATTCTATGATATCTATCTTCTGTGTCAAGTTAAATCTCCCAAAATTGCTTTATTTTATATAAAAATGCATTAAAATAAAAATGGCATATCCTGACCACGTTCACATGAGCATTTCTAGATGGCAGAGCGCCATCTAGTGGAACAAAAATAAACTAAATTTAACTTGTTCCGTGATATTTGGCCAACACAATTTCTTGATAAATAAAGAGAAGTCAACCACGAGCGCGTTTCGGGCTGTTGGCCCTCGTCAGCGTGGTGCAGATTATACCTCTACGACCAAAATTTGGTCCCAGAGGCTTCATGAGAAATCAAGAAATGGGTATTTAAGGCCAAGTTTGCGTAAATACGCTTTTCATGTGATAAAACGATAAAAATAAATAATATAAGAAAGGTCAGGTGTTGATATTAAAATAAATATATTGTGATTATCTATTAAACAGGAGATTTGCCAATTTTGAAATGTTCTATCTTTCTTGCTCCATCCTGTATCACTATAATGGCTAGTGCATTCATTTTTTACAGTTTCCTTACTTACGTATCACCCCTTGAGGACAGGGTACTTACTCAAGGATGTGACATATTCTCTAGGAATTCTATTTGCACATGTGAAACTTGTCCATCTTCAGCTCAATTTTAATATAGAACAAAATTATTTGGTTATTTCCTACGGAAATGTATTTTACAGAGTTGAGGTAAAGAAGAGTCAGGACGATGGATAGATAGGTGCGAATGCTAATTGAGGAACATTCTATATACAGTTACGAGCGTCATGCGTTCTTAATAATTTTTCATCTCTGTCACCGTTTGCTTTTTTTTTTGGAATGGCGCTCTCCTATTGGTTGGCTACGATCACGCCACCTTTGCCCCCCCCCCCCCCCCCCCCATCATGCCCCCTCCCTCCGCTCGCTTTTTCGTTTTTGTAACTATTGTGTTGGAGCGGGTCGCTCCTTTAATAAATGCATATATTAGTTAATAACTAAATGGAATCCTCTCTTTCTTTTTCCCAGTAAGAGACGCCTACGGAAGCCAACAGTACATAGACAGATAAAGCACATAGGCTATAGTTATTAACCAATATATGCATTTATTTAAGGCGCCAATTTATAATTGTAACAAATAGTATTTGAATAAAAACATCCAATCGGGTAAAACACGGGCGTTGACCGGGTCATTCGGCTAGTATGTTTATATTTTAGTAATTTGAGAAACACGCAGCAGAGATATGTCTCAAGCTATGTTCCCAAGGTGCTGAGGATTGGATAATATCACAGAGTAACCTACTCGGTTGATCTATCAAAGAACCTAATTCGAGAGTCTTCTACTGTAAATATGTGGTTGATATTTGCTCAGTCTGCCTTGATATTGTACCGAATAAGGTTGTAAATATTGTAAGATATGGATTATTCTATCACTATCCGCTCTGGTGTTGTTTCCAGCACAGCTATGGATGATAGTACAGCCAAGCCAATCTCACATTGTGCATGTCTCATAAGATGTACTGATATTTGTGCATGTCTTATAACATGTACTGATATTTGTGCATGTCTTATAAGATGTACTGATATTTGTGCATGTCTTATAAGATGTACTGATATCTGTGCATGTTTTATAACATGTACTGATATTTGTGCATGTCCTATAATATGTACTGATATTTGTGCATGTCTTATAAGATGTACTGACATTTGTGCATGTCTTATAACATGTACTGATATTTGTGCATGTCTTATAAGATGTACTGATATTTGTGCATGTCTTATAACATGTACTGATATTTGTGCATGTCTTATAATATGTACTGATATTTGTGCATGTCTTATAAGATGTACTGATATTTGTGCATGTCTTATAACATGTACTGATATTTGTGCATGTCTTATAAGATGTACTGATATTTGTGCATGTCTTATAACATGTACTGATATTTGTGCATGTCTTATAAGATGTACTGATATTTGTGCATGTCTTATAACATGTACTGATATTTGTGCATGTCTTATATCATGTACTGATATTTGTGCATGTCTTATATCATGTACTGATATTTGTGCATGTCTTATAACATGTAGTGTTGTTTCATAAGAGTGACATCCGCGTGCCAAGGATACTTCTGACAGAAAGTTGAAGGCAAGTCCAACTCATTGTATTCCTTCTGTTAGTGTGACATAATAAAGCGCTAACTTCAGCTGCAATCCCTTCGAATTCACGTGTGTATCTTTGAGGCATCCTGAGTAGACAAAGTACACGAATAGCGTCAGGGTATACAACGTAACAATATCTTAATTACACCCGTATGGAATTCTTCTTATAATACAATATAACGCGGCTGATGATTGTAAAACGAAAATTAAAATTATACCGCGAATATTTCTTTTTTTAAAAATCGAAATTTATTTTCAAAGAGAAATAGCGACATTTCTAACTTTGAGATGAGGTATGGAAAGGTGAAACATGAAGAGTAATGGAGAACGGAAAAATAAAAAGTGTCCAGGGGCGGGAATCTAACCCACACCCTTCTGCTTACCGGGCAGGTGCCTTGTCCACTCGGCTACCCTGGACGTATTTTTCCGTTCATAACTTATATTTAAAGTAACATTTAAAATACAATATAACGCGGCTGATGATTGTAAAACGAAAATTAAAATTATACCGCGAATGTTTCTTTTTTTAAAAATCGAAATTTATTTTCAAAGAGAAATAGCGACATTTCTAACTTTGAGATGAGGTATGGAAAGGTGAAACATGAAGAGTAATGGAGAACGGAAAAATAAAAAGTGTCCAGGGGCGGGAATCTAACCCACACCCTTCTGCTTACCGGGCAGGTGCCTTGTTCACTCGGCTACCCTGGACGTATTTTTCCGTTCATAACTTATATTTAAAGTAACATTTAAAATACAATATAACGCGGCTGATGATTGTAAAACGAAAATTAAAATTATACCGCGAATGTTTCTTTTTTTAAAAATCGAAATTTATTTTCAAAGAGAAATAGCGACATTTCTAACTTTGAGATGAAGTATGGAAAGGTGAAACATGAAGAGTAATGGAGAACGGAAAAATAAAAAAGTGTCCAGGGGCGGGAATCGAACCCACACCCTTCTGCTTACCGGGCAGGTGCCTTGTCCACTCGGCTACCCTGGACGTATTTTTCCGTTCATAACTTATATTTAAAGTAACATTTAAAATACAATATAACGCGGCTGATGATTGTAAAACGAAAATTAAAATTATACCGCGAATGTTTCTTTTTTTAAAAATCGAAATTTATTTTCAAAGAGAAATAGCGACATTTCTAACTTTGAGATGAGGTATGGAAAGGTGAAACATGAAGAGTAATGGAGAACGGAAAAATAAAAAGTGTCCAGGGGCGGGAATCGAACCCACACCCTTCTGCTTACCGGGCAGGTGCCTTGTCCACTCGGCTACCCTGGACGTATTTTTCCGTTCATAACTTATATTTAAAGTAACATTTAAAATACAATATAACGCGGCTGATGATTGTAAAACGAAAATTAAAATTATACCGCGAATGTTTCTTTTTTTAAAAATCGAAATTTATTTTCAAAGAGAAATAGCGACATTTCTAACTTTGAGATGAGGTATGGAAAGGTGAAACATGAAGAGTAATGGAGAACGGAAAATAAAAAGTGTCCAGGGGCGGGAATCGAACCCACACCCTTCTGCTTACCGGGCAGGTGCCTTGTCCACTCGGCTACCCTGGACGTATTGGAGATCCTTTGAAATTGAATTTCGACAAAAGATTCACTCCTCATTAAGATAAGTAGAAGATGTAACACAAAGGTTAGGACTGAAAAGGATCGTCTAAGTCTTCGTAAAACTCTCTTTGTATATATTCTAAGGTTATAAAAGTTATAACAGACATCCATAACTTGAGTCCATCATAGAATGGTTAACAAAAGAAAGACGTTCAACGTGTACCACATCAAGAGTAAAATTAGAGTTAGAAGCAAAAAACAGAGCAATGCTATTTCTCACGTAATTTTGGGTATTTCTGAAATTAAGAGCTTTTTTTTCTGAGCCAGTTTACATCCGATGTCGAAAATCAGATATATACCCTGATATAGAGATCTTTCTAGAATTAAACAGTCACTTCCAAAAAAAGAAAGATTACAAATTGTACACAGCCGCGCCTGCAAAACACATTGAGGTCAAGTGTTATGGGTCAAACTGGATGAAGTTTCTTTTTTCACGAGCATTATGGCAACCTTGTTGATTCCATTTTTTGAGGAACGTCCGGGAGCCTCGTGTCAAGTACATCGTCTGTACCATATTGGCTAACTGGGGATGTGCCAGAACATTTATGTCGAGAAACTACACTCCTTGTTCTACAGGTAGATGTTTTCAACAAATGTGACGTGTGCAGGGTCCTTCACAAATATGTAGGAAGAAACTATATATATATATATTATATAATCTAAAATACAAATATTTTATTTTTTTTTAAAAACATATATTTTATTTTTTCATTCATTGACTGTTCTGCATTTTTGACCATATATTCAAAAAAATATCACTTTTAATTATTGTTGTTGTAAATATGTAAAGTGAACCCTACCTTTTCTAATGAAAATCACGAATATAGAATTCATTTTCTAAATTTTATATTACTGTGATATAAATAATTTTATGTATATTTTTACTTCAAGAGATTCAAAATAAAAATCTGCTTGAAAGGTAAATAATAATTTTTATTTTTCCACGACTGCACCTCTTTTCAACAATCAAACACACAAAAAATTTCTAATTTATAACATATATATATGGTAATTTAAACCAACAACCTCATATTTTATATAATATAACAAGATTTTCATGTTGTATAATAGAAACACATCTATAAATAATTATACGCATGATTGACATGTGTCATTACATCATCATATGTAATGTATTTGTACAAACTGAAGATAAATAAAAAACTCTGAAATAGATTAAGAGTTGAACTAAAGCAAGAGATTGAGATAGAAGTCAAACGAGGCCTAGAAGATGTCAGGGCGTTGTCAGTGTACAATGATCTCTTCCGATCCATGCCCTTGTTGCATCCGCTGAAACACAATACTTCCTTTCGGCAAAGGAAGGGCCAGAAATAAATAGTCACTTCACAGTCACTTCACCATCAGCGGAAGCCCTCGTCACTTCATCTTCTGATCTCGACCATGCCGTAGATCAGTAAGGAAACTTCTCATCTCTCCATCTTTCGCTGCTTAGCTCGACTCCTATCTGTTCACGAATCTTTCCTAGTACAACTGTGTCCCTTCGTTTTTTTGTGTGGATATTCCCAAGCTTTCCACTCTGCCTCGACCACGACTGCCTGTACGCTGTGAGAACTGTTAAAGATCTTCCAAGGTGCAGAGAGGTACTGGAAAATTCTCCACACGCTGACTGTCCCTCTTGGTTACTACAGGTTTGACCCTCTCGGTTACCACAGTAAAGCGAGAGACCCCCTCGGATCTCACACCACAGCGAAAACCCTCAGGATATCACACATATATGATACTACTTTTCAAAAGGTATTATTTAGATATATATAATGTGGTGAAATCATCAGGCTTCCAGGGATAAGTTTATTTTTGTAAAATTTAATTTAGATATCTAGATTTCTCGGGCATTAAACTTATCCCTGAGAGCATGATGATTTCACCAAAACCATGCAATTGCTCGGATGAATTGGCCAGCTCGATCTCCAGACTTAAATCCCATTGAGCATTTATGAGACAATCTAGGACGGCGGATCTCATCCCTCCAACCTCTCCTAGAAACACTCATGGGCTGGAAACAGTCTTAAACCAATAGTGGGCGTTGATTCCACGGGAGCTGATAAACTTTTTAATTCTAAGTATGGATAACCGATGTAGAGCCTGTCTATCAGTTAATAGCAATCACACCCCATATTAACAACAATATCCAAGATATTTATGCACTGACTGCAAGAATATCATTGCTCTACAGGCTAATTTGCATAAAATGCGTGTTAGATTTATTTGATTTCGTGTTTTCGTGATAAATGAAAAATATGTTGTTCCTTTAATTTTGCGGGCCAGTGTGCTTGTATCTACAATGCTGACCACCCAAATTGCAACACCAAGAAAGACAAGAGATATCACAACAAAATTTATTTTGTAGATAACATGTTGACTAAGTATCAAATGATTAAATTTACAGACGTCTGCGAAGTGTGGTTCCTGCCAGAATCAGTAGCCAGAGTAGCCACCATTGTTGGAGATCACCGCTGCCACACGCCTCGGCATTGATTCAAAGAGACTCTGGATGTGTTCTTGGGGTACAGTATACCAAACAGCTTCCGCACGTTGCCAAAGTTGATCTGGTGTGGCAGCTGGGGATGTAGTAATCTAGGTCAATCATTGAGCAACCATGGACCACATGTTTTCTATCGGCGAAAGTTCAGGAGAACGAGCCGGCCAGGGAAGCAATTCAATCTGGCGATTGACGAAGAACCTTTGGACAATGCGTGCCACGTGTGGTCGCGCATTATCCTGTTGAAATATGGCTGTGGGCAAGCCCTGAAAGTAAGGAAGGACAACTGGCTCCAACACCTCGGAGATGTAGCGTTGGCTGTTTAAAGTACCGGCAATGCGTACTAGATGAGTGCGAGAGTGATATCCAACACCGCCCCATACCATAATACCCGGTTCAGGACCAGTGTGGCGGTGCATAACGCAGCTGTTCAGCATCCACTCTCCACGGTGTCTCCATCGTGGTGTTGCATACAGAAGCGTAACTCGTCAGTAAAGACAATTTCATTCCATTCTGCCGTCCACATCCTTCTTTCATCGCACCATTGGCGGCGGAGACGTCTGTGGTTCTGCTTCAAGAGTAGACGAAGCAATGAACATCTTGCAGACAGACCACTCTGCTGTAAACGGCGTCGAATGGTACGCGCAGACACTGAATGATGCGTTACAGACTAAATGTGCTGTGCTACGGTTCGTGATGTGACTGAGCGATCTGTCACTGTCATGCGCACAATTTTCCTGTCAGCACGTGAAGTGGTGCACTGAGGTGGATGCGATCGAACACGTCGGTCCGTCGTACCTTCCTGCATCCAACGATTACATATCCGCATTACAGATGTTTGGTTTCGTCCAACACGACTACCGATTTCCCTGAAAGATAATCCACAATCTCGGTAGGCCACTATCCTTCCTCTGTCGAACTCGGATACTTAATCAAAAGATGATCGCTGTTTTCTACGAGGCATAATTGATCGTGTTTTGAAAAAACACAAGAAAAACACAATTGCCGAACTTAAAATCGTCGAAATCTCCAAGCCTTAAATAGTATTTGAAGTGGAGGCACAGGCGCGCGTGATTTGCGTCTGCGCTGAAATTCTAATCATTTGCATATCTCACCTCCGCTAATGCATGTTGTGAATTTCATGTTATTCGCATGCTTCTTTCAGGGTGTTGTATTTACTGTGGCCAACAGTTTATATTAAAAAAAAAAAGATTTAAGGCCCAAAGAAAGTTAGATAAGAACTATAAATCAGAACTACATGAAAACTTTCTCCATTGAGTATTTAAAATAGTAATGAAAATTAAGGAGAAAAGATTTTTATTTAGATAAACGTGTGACAAGCTTTCGGGCAGTCACGCCCTTCAACAGGTAGCAAACTAAGTTAACAAAGGCTTTATATAGGAATCTATTTGAGGTATATTTGCATATGTGATGTATATAGTACGGCGAAAATACAATTCAGGTTAAAATTTGCATATCTAAATTGCTGATATATAACAACTACGTAAGCATGCGAATTATTTGATCAAATTTGATCAAACTAGTAATAGGTAGAGTGAAGTTAATTAAAAAAATGTGTTTTAATATATATAATAAGTGTTTATATATATATGGTAATTTAAACCAAAAAAACCCATATTGTATATAACTTATAACAAGATTTTCATGTTACCTTCCCGAATTCATGTTTTACCATAGCCATTCTGCAATTTGTTTCGTTTTTAATTCTTTAACATTACACGATTAGCATGCTTACGTAGTTGTTATATATCAGTAATTTAGATATGCAAATTTTAACCTGAATTGTATTTTCGCCGTACTATATACATCACATATGCAAATATACCTCAAATAGATTCCTATATAAAGCCTTTGTTACCTTAGTTTGCTACCTGTTGAAGGGCGTGACTGCCCGAAAGCTTGTCACGCGTTTATCTGAATAAAAATCTTTTCTCCTTAATTTTCATTACTATTTTAAGAACTATAAATTTTAAGGTTTCAAAACGGTTTCTATTTTTAGTAATAAATTAGGGGCCTAACAAGTCATACAAGCGGAACATAAGAAAAAAGTGAGAAATGAAGATAGCAAGCATAGAAAAAGAATAAAAGACAGAATTATTTGATCAAACTAGTAATAGGTAGAGTGAAGTTAATTTAAAAAAATGTGTTTTAATATATATAATAAGTGTTTATATATATGGTAATTTAAACCAAAAAACCCATATTGTATTTAACTTATAACAAGATTTTCATGTTGTATAATATAAACACATCTGTAAATGATTATACGCATGATTGACATGTGTCATTACATCATCATATGTAATGTAATTTGTACAAACTGAGGATAAATAAATAAAACTCTGTAATAGATTAAGAGTTGAGCTGAAGCAAGAAATAGAAGTCATAACGTCTAAAATCGAGATAGATTTAGAATTCCCACAACAAGGTCTAAAAATGGAAACTGTCAGGACGGCGCCAGTGTACAGTTTCGCCAGACGATCCACGCCCCTGTCGCATAAGGCCCCCGTCTTAACCTATAAATACAGTCACTTGACAGTCAGTTCACCATCTGCGTGAGCCCTCGTCGGTTGTACCCCAGGTCCACTTCATCCATCATGTAGACCGGTAAGAAATCTTCTATCTCCATCTTTCGCTCCTAGCTCAACTTTTATCTGTTTACGGAACTTTCTTAGTGCAACTGTGTCTTCGTTTTTTTGTGTATGGACATTCCCAAGCTTTCCACTCTGCCTCGACCACGACTGTCTGTACTTTGTGAGAACTTTTAAAGGTCTTCCAAGGTGCAGAGAGGTACTGGAAAACTCCCCATCCTGACTGTTCCTCTCGGTCAACACAGTATAGCGAGAGTCAACAGGATCACATCATAGATTAAGTCGACTGGATACCTCAACTCATCACAGTTAGTTGACAGGATTCTACAAGAGGCTACCAGACCTCACCATTACATATATGCATGGTGGCCGGCCTTGATGAAAAGACTAGATTATGATGATGTGCAGGCTTCAATGATAAAACTTCTACAATCATACTTTGATAATAGAAGAATAAGATTTAGATATTCCTCAACTGAAATTAATAAGAAACTAAGTAAAGGATGTCCACAGGGAGGACCACTGTCTCCCACATTATGGAACATTCTTATTAATCAGATGCTGAATAATAATCTGGATGAAAATTGTGAAACAATAGGATATGCAGATGATATTACGTTAATATGTTGGAATAAAACTCCTGAACAACTAAGAAAGACAATAGATAATGTATTAAGAAAAATCAATAAGTGGTGTGAAAGTCGTAAATTAAAATTGTCAGATGAAAAAACAAAAATATTATATTTATATAAATGCAATAGCGATATAATAGTCTCAGGTAGCAAGTTAATTAAACCGGTTGAAGAACTCAAGATCCTAGGAGTGACTATTAAAAATCACCGAGTCAGAAGCAAACTGGACTTTACGCCTCACGTTAATGAAATGGTCATAAAAGTAACTAGAGCTTGTGGATACCTAAATGGCCTGACAAAGAAAGCATGGGGTCTAGACTTTAGACGAAGACTGATATTGTATAAGACATTATATCGAAGTACAATTACTTATGGTTATCCAATATGGTATCCATTCAAAAACAAAAAGTCTAAGGACAAACTAAATTCTCTTCAATATAATATATTAAAACATTGTATACAGGCCTACAGTACAACATCATCGGATTGTACACACATACTTGCACAAGTCCCCAAACTTACTGAATATATTGAATCTAACATGTTGAAAACCGAAATAAATTACAATCGATTTGACTCTTCAAGTAGGAATATAATTTCTAATTATATAAGGGAAAAATTGCAGTAATACAATGAGAAGACTAATACCATTTTCAAGTCCTTCTTCACTGATTCCCAAATACCCAAATATGTCAAGCCAAATTTTTACAATGTCCAATTTTTTACTGGACACGGTAACTTTAGATCATATTTGTACAAAGTCAGAAAGACGGATTCGCCTAAATGCTCATGTGGTGCAGAAGAAGAAAATCCTGTACATATTCTAACGGACTGCCGACTTGTAGAGGACTTGAGATCAAAAATCAAATAAATATAAATTGTTTAAATCAAATAGTTAATAATAGATATATGTATATAAATTTTAATAGATTTTGTAGAATGTTTTTTAGTAATAGATAGCCTGGGCTGTAATAACTGGTATATAGTTATATGCTGTAAATAGCTCTAAATTTCTGTTCTTATCTGTGATGTTCACTAATATTCATTATAGGGTAATTAAATCGTTAACTAACTGACAAATATGTTAATAATTTCTATTATAATAACTAAAATCATATTAATAATTACTGTAAATAAGCTCCCAAACTTGTGTATGCATGCAAATATCCAAGACGGATATCGCGTGCTTTGTAAATGATAATAAATAATAAAACATATATATAATATAATTTAAAATTCTAGGTTTTAATTTTTTCAATATAGGAAAGCCTAATGGTACAACTGGAATGAAAACAGTTTGGTACCAGGCCGGGTATTGTCAAAAATAAACCTGGCGATAGTTCCGACCCTAATATTTGACTATTATACCATTCTCTTGAACCTTGGATCAGACAATATAAAATATAAGTAAGAATTAAATATTTCAGGACTCTGTCTGGGTGTGATTCTTATCATGCTGACTATCATAACTGTGGGTTAAGTTTTTTTTAGATTTCAAATATATTATATGGGGTTCTGTTATACTAAGAGTGTAATTGTTGGAATACTCTCCGCTTATGTAAATTGTGGTGTATCTTCAACAATAAAAAAGCTCCAAATAAATTTAGGGGTGGAACCATTGAAGCACGAAAGTTTCTTTAAAGATAAAACAAACTTCTACTGTCCTTACTGCGATGAAAAAAATATTAGGAGGGCTTGGCGCTCATCGTGGTAAGGATAGTAGAAGTTTGTTTTATGTTTAAAAGAGAGAAACTTAATGGTTTAATGGTTTTATTTGTTATATATAGATGGCGCGTTATCGTCGTAGAATTAAATTTCGAGATGTCTTTTTCTGTAATATGTGTACATTTACATTGCACAATTACCATGATGTGCATATTGATATGCATATTTATTCTTGTGTGCACTTACCATGATTATCATGTTCTGTTAACTGATCATTTGTTTTGGAAATTGAAGAGAAAGATTAAAAAATGTCATCAAATAACAATAAAATTTCTAAAATTGGGTAAATATAATAAATGAAGGTATTTGATTCATTTTAAAGATTTCTAGGGTGAAATATTTAGTTATATGCGGTAATTTACGACTAGACGGACAAATGAAAAATGACCTAAGGACGTTATTGATACATGGGTAAAATATGTTTGCATATTGTTGGCGAAATTTCCTTTTAAATTATTGGACTAGTTATAGTATACACTTTATATGATTGGATTTCACATTTGAAAATATATTTTTCAATTTAAAATATCTATATCTTATAAAATTTTCTCATTGAACAGTTTAGAATCTATTATATATATATTTTTGGTCGTTTAGGTACAAACTGCACCACACTGACAAGGGACAACAGCCCGAAACGCGTTCTTTGTTGGCTCTTCTTGATTTATCAAGAAAATGGGCTGACCAAATATCATGGAACATGTTAACTTAACGTTTAATTTATTTTTGTTCCACTAAATGGCAAAAGGCTATCTAAAATGCAAATGTAAGCGGTCAGAATATTCCTTTTTAACAGAAATCCTCTCTCTTCTCTCCTGTAACTTTATGTTTATATATCTATGTGTACAATCAACGAATCGTTGATTTTTAATTATTCCAACAGCCCGAAACGCGTACGTGGTTAGCTTTACTTGATTATTCAAGTAGTTGGCCAATTCTGGAATAATTAAAAATCAACGATTACTTGATATTTATTCCTATAGATGGCGCAAGTCATCAGCAACTTTTAGTTTCACGATCAGGAGATTTAATTATATATATGTGTGTGTGGGAATTTAAAGCAGCAGCCACATAAAACTGTGATTCTGTATGCCTACTGATAGAGGACAACTTGGAAGTGGGGTTTTCAATAACTTTGATCTATTCCAAACTCACCACAAGATCAGACATCACTTTGACAACAGGAATATAATTGCATTTATCACTCACATAGAAACATATTAATTTAAGGTGTTGACCCATGGCATTAGTTCAACACCAAGTGTTTTTCCAAGGTACTTAAGCGAACCTCTAATGGACATTGAAGACGTAAATTGTTATAATAATCGGTCGGAACAAGATATTGATAGGAAACTTAAGCGAATTTCAACTAGACTTAAAGAAGTCGATTTCTCCAAATTATAAAAATAAAGTGATGACTTTGCTTAGGATTTTTAATGAAACTGATTCCAAGAATATTATTAATTAAATATTATATTTATTGATAAAAAAAGAAGGATTCGCCGCCAGGTGACTACGAGAGACGGCCGCACTTAACATCGCTCCCAGCTAAGTACTTTTTATTTCTCTAAACTAGTAATTCTTTTAATTTTTTTCCATATACACTGCGTGACTTTGAAAATGGAACACCAAGAAATAGTGGCCAGAAAATTATGCAAATTTCAGGGTAGACGCGCCTAACCGAGTTATGCAAATGATGTAAAATGCGCAGCCCTCGTGCGCACATGGAGTAAGATATAAGGGAAGGAACTTGCAGAAAGGTCAGTATTCGTGTCGTTATTTCTTCAAGGAAAATCATTGTAGAAATTTTGTTCTTGTGTCAAAAGACACGTGTAATAACAGAGAATGCCAGGTCATCGTAAACGGAGGCAGTTCAAGCAGACAGACGCTTTTACGAGGGGCATGGTGATCGGACTGAAAAGGGCAGGTTGGTCCATACGTCAAATCGCAGCTGATACACACCTTGGTGCGTCCACGGTGCACCGACTGTGGAGAAGATGGTTGGAACAAGGAAATGTGGCAATTTATAGGAATGTCGGTGCAACCAGAGTGACGTCAGCACGTGTGGATCGGCGTATCCTTCGACAAGCAGTGGCGGCCCCACAAGCCACTTGTACCGCCATCCTGCAACATGTGCAAGACACCCTAGATCATTCCATCTCGACCAGAACCATTTCCCGTCGATTGGTTGCTAATGGCTTGCACTCATGCCGTCCGCTAAGAAGACTGCCATTGACCCCACCGAATAGGCGTCAACGTTTGGAATGGTGCCGGGCTAGATCGACGTGGATGACGGAATGGCACAGGGTCGTGTTCTCAGATGAGTCGCGTTTCTGCTTGTCCAGTGATAGTCGCCGTGTACGCGTGTGGCGTCGACGTGGAGAAAGGTCCAATCCGGCAGCAATTGTGGAACGCCCCACCGTGCGACAACGTGGAATCATGGTTTGGGGCGCAATCGCGTATGATTCCAGGTCACCTTTACTTCGTATTCAGGGCGCTATGACGGCCCAACGATACGTTGATGATGTGCTGCGACCGGTGACACTTCCCTACCTTCAGGGGGTACCCAATGCCCTTTATCAGCAGGATAATGCCCGACCGCACACTGCTCGCATTAGCCAACAAGCTCTGCAAGATGTACAGATGCTTCCCTGGCCACCGTACTCTCCTGATCTCTCACCAATAGAGCACGTCTGGGACATCATTGGACGCCGTTTGCATGCCTTGCCACAGCCGCGTTCAGAAGACGAACTGTGGCAAATGGTTGAGAGGGAATGGAGAGCCATCCCTCAGGACGCCATCCGTACTCTGATTGACTCTCTACCTAGACGTGTTGCTGTGTGCATCGCCGTCCGCGGTGGTCCTACTTGCTACTAAGCCGACGCCGTTCTCGCTCTGTATTATGACTATCATTTTGAAATAAAGATCACTTATTGTTCGTCCCTGTCTCTCTCTGTCTGCCGAGTTTCATCACTTTCTGGCCACTATTTCTTGGTGTTCCATTTTCAATGTCACGCAGTGTAATATACATTGATAGACTGTCACTCTTTCATAAAGCATTCAGAAAAAGATGAAAATTCTGTCTGGCGCCAACATTACTTTTGTTTTGTATTTGCTAATTTGCATACAAACGCCAAACTTTCTGTTACAAAAATATGCTAATTTAAGGATGAAAATCTATAGGAAATTATCGCACAATATTTACTGCTCCCCTCTACCTTCGTCAAAACTTTCTCAAATGTTCCATGCTAGGGTTTTAGCTATTTTGCTAATAATTGGAGGTATTGAACTCAATCCTGGACCTAAGAGACAAACAACTCTGACACCCGCGATTTCACCGGCAACACACGAATCGGCAGACAGTGATTTAAAGGTGCTAATATTGAATTTGTCAACTGAAATGAAAAGTATGCGAGAAAGACTAGATTCGGGATTGGCGCAAATCGAAAGACGATTGGAAGAATGGGATAAGAGAGCTCAAGAGATGGAGACGAAAATAACTCAAAGTATAGAGGCACAACGCAACACCGATAAAAGGGTTGTCGGCAACACTCTGCAACTGCACGAACTGGAGGCTAGAATGGAATATACATAGGCGAGACTTCGCGAACAGAATCTTATTTTCTATGGCATTGTAAGAGAGGAAAATGAAAACCCATTCGACTGTAACCGCAAGGTCAAAAGCATAATCACTGATAAAATGGGACTCACCGATGAAGTCAAAATAACAAAATGCCATAGGCTATCCCGAGCTGAGAATTCATCAGTACTGGCGGTAATACCGGACCATGAAGAAAGAGCAAGAGTGCTTTCTAATGCAATTAAACTCAAAGGGTCAAAAATATTTATCAGTAAAGACTATAGCCTCAAGTAAGGGACCAAAGAAGAATTCTAATGGCGAAGAGAAAGGAGCTGTTTGGGAGAGGTATAAAAGCCAAATTAAGGGACAACAAACTCATCATAGATGATACGACTTATAGTGTGGTGAATGGTGAGATCGTTAATTCTAGGGGAAATACCATATAGCAACAAGAAACGGTGATCACGGTTCCGAAAAGAAATGTTAAGCCACATTTTAATAAGATTGAAAAAATATGTAAAAATAAAGATTCAAGAGCTGGCGTTGTACCATATGTAAATACTTTAAATAATGAAATATGCAAATTCGCTCCTAAAAAATTTTCAAAGCAAGATCATGCTAGGGAAGCGAATACTAGTCTCAAGATTGTAAATGGAAGAATTAAATATGGCGGAAAGAAACAGCTTTCACTGTTGTGCTGGAATATTAACGGTTTAGTCAGGATTTCATCCACTTTTCCTTTAGTTGATTACCTGAAAAAAATTAACATATTCGTTCTAACTGAAACATGAACTGATCATTACGTAGGATACAAACTGAACGGATTTCAATTGATCGAATCTAAGGCCTCCAGAAATCACAAACTGGGTAGATCTTCGGGCGGTATTATCGTTGGAATTGGAAATACTATTAAAGATTTATTAGTAAATTATGAAATAGAAAAACACTGGATAATTATTACTATAAAATTGGACACCAGAATATTAACATGCATTTTTTTGTTTACCTACCACCTAATGAAAATTATATGACTAACACACAGAAATATTTTACAGGAATGTATAGAAGTTAAAATTTCAGAGGGATACGAAGTTGTACTAGCTGGTGATTTGAACACGCGCACAGGAACACAGGAACACCTATACAACCCACTAATGCTGCCCACCTCTTTAAATGCCAGTCGTAACTCCAAAGACGAGGTAATTTCCCCTAATGCAGTGCAATTTATAAATTTTCTTGAAGATAACCTCCTGATAATTATAAATGGAAGAACAAAGAGTGATGAAAATGGGGAATACACCTACATATCAGAACGGGGTTCCTCTGTGGTACATTACTGTATAGTTTCTCACACGCTCCTAGAACATAGAATTGAATTGTTGATTAATCCACTTCCATAATCGGATCATATGCCAATGGTTATTAAAATGGACTCCAATTTAGATGGAATGAAACTTGAAAGCTCTACACCTTGTACCTTTAAAAAGTACAAATGGGCATCCGAAAAAGAGACTACCTTCATACAGAATCTAGTCGCAATACAAGGATCTTGGAATTCACCGATTGAAATGCTAACTAATTATTTCACCAATCAAATCCGGAGTGCAATGCATACTGCTGGTATGCAAGTAGTAATAACACCCGATAGTCCTAAATCCAAACCTTGGTTCGACCGTGAGTGCTACTTAACAAAAAAATCCCTAAAATCTCAGCTTAAAATCTACATAAGATCAAACAGTGAAGGTGACCGCAAGGCATACGCTTTATTAAAAAAGAAATACTCATCACTTCTGACCGGCAAAAAGAAAACCTACTATACTAAAATACAAGAGAGGTTGAAGGAGGTGAGGGACTCTGCGGGTTTTTGGAAAACAATATCACTGTTTAAAAATAGAAGAAAACTCTCGGAAACATTTCTATTCAAAAATGGCAACAGTTTTATACCGAACTTCTCGCGACTTCGCCACCAGTCAAGTACGATTGGCCCATAAGAGTTATACTGATGCCAGACGACGAGTTAATGGCCGAAATATCCTTGTCGGAGATAACTGGAGAAATCGCTCACTTGAAGCGCAATAAAGCTTGTGGACTTGATAATATTCCTAATGAAGCTATAAAAGCTCTGCCCCCAGCTTATTTGACTGCTTTAAAAGATATATACAATAGAGTTCTAAAAACTGGCCAATTCCCAACAACCTGGTGCAAAACAATTATACATCCCATCTTTAAAAATGGTGATGCCGACAATCCTCACAATTATCGGGGAATAGCACTTCTAAGCAACCTCGCTAAGCTTTTCTCATCAATAATGAAAATACGGCTAAGCAACTGGACCGAAAATAGAGCAATTATACCGGAAAATCAAGCGGGTCTCAGAAAAGAACATTCATGCCAGGATCATATTTTTACTTTAGTCTCACTAATCCAATTAACACTTAGACATAAAAGACGAAAATTCTACGCTTTCTTTATCGATCTTAAAAAGGCTTTTGATACGGTGCCCCAAGCCCTCCTATGGAAAAAACTGTTAGACATTGGATTGCATTTCCGATTTATAAATCTAATTAAGAATTACTACGAAAACATGACAGCTGCGGTGAGATGGAACAATTCATTCACTGAATTTATCAAAATAAAATCCGGAGTGTTACAGGGTGAGCCACTATCTCCTTACTTACTCATAATTTTTATTAACGACCTGATTAGTACTTTTGACTGCTCTGATATACCTGGTATTTATCTGCCAAAGCATGGAAATACCCATTTGTTACTATATGCAGATGATATTGTACTGATAGGCGAATCTGAGAACAATTTGCAGTTAAAAATTAATATGATACGAAAATATTTTGAGGAAAATATGCTAACGCTGAACGAAAACAAATCAAAAATAATGGTATTTCGCAATGGTGGGAAGCGGTCAAAATCCGATAATTGGTATTGGGGACAACAAACACTGAATGTCACGGAAAGATACATGTATCTAGGATATCCACTCACCTCAACAAACTCTTTTAAGCAAGCCGCATTATACTATAAGGGTAAAGCTCTCGCGGCAAGTGGTGCGGTATGGCCTATTCTGACCAGGTCGAGAATGAACTCTTTTAAATCCTCTATGAAACTTCTTGACACGATGGTTCTATCAACCCTGCTATACGCGGCACCTGTTTGGACAAATGAGCATACATTAATTGTTGATCAAATTCAGGACTCATTTATGCGAAGATATCTAAATTTACCAAGATACACCCCCGGATACATGCTCAGGATAGAATTGGGAAAAGTATCACTCAACGTTACAGTCTTGAAACTTACCTTAAAGTTCTGGTTGAGAATGCTGGGAATGGGTGAAACTAGATTGCCGCTGCTCTATTTGTCCTAGCTGTGGGAAATCTCAAACGCAACGAAAAAATATATAGGTTTCACAGGAAGTATATAGTTAATATTTTAAACACCATCGGATTTCAATGGTTGAATTTCTGCACAGACTATAGCACATTACAAAGAGAAATTTCCCACATAATCAGGACTGCAATAGATCAATCTCTGCAAAAGGGTCACACAAGAATAACAAATTCAAGACTATACCCCCGCTATAAAAACATCTGCTCAACTCCGTTACCGGAACACTATCTGTCCAGCGATTTCCCGCTCCGGGTTAAACGGTGTATTGCCGGACTGAGAATCCTCTCGGTGCTCTTTACTGATGATCGCCCCAAAATATTTAAAACAGACGGATGGACATGCGAGATTTGCGGGACAAAAATGGAGCCGGGGCTACATCACCATATATTCTCATGTATGGGGCTGAAAGACGAACGAGAAGTGCTCCTCAGTGAAATAGGCCTTGAGGGACTCTCTTTGGAGCTCCTGTTGAATGAGGTGGTGAGAAACAGAGCTGGAGCGTTTGCGTCGTTCAAATTTTGGAAGACGGCTGAAGAGAAGAGAAAGCTATATACATAATCTAATTGATGTAAATAATTATATGTAAATAATCTTTGTCAGGATTAGAATTACGAATCCTGTATAGGACTTTGATTCCAGTAAAAGGCTTGTTGCTGCTTTTGTATATAGTCACAGTGTAGAAAAATACTACACTATACCTACTACTTATAGGCTTCTCTCTGTATTCTTAGTTCTCTTCTCTTCAATTACTCTGTAAACTGGCGAATCCTTTATAGAACGAGAGGTCCTCACTAAAGGCTTTGGTTGGTTGGTTGGTTGGATATATATTTAAAAAAGAGAGAACAAATATAAAAGGGAAACTAATATTAAAACAAAGGAACTTTTTTCTTTCGGTTAGCGCCTATTTACCTGTGAGCTTACACACTCCGTGGAACAATTAATTAATATATATATATACAACACACGCTCCCCTGTGTGAAAGCCCTAATCAGCAAGTCCAAGGCTATCTGCACATTTTCGTAGTTTGTCCTTAGGTAGACTCTTCTTCCATTACTTTGAGCCATTCATTTCTTTTTCCACTATCCATTGCTTCTTTAAAGTTCTACGTAATATAATGATCTATTTCCATAATTAAATTTGCTTCATTCCTATCCTTTATTCTTTGTGAGCGTCGAACTCCTTCTTCAATCAATTTCCTTTCTTGTTCTTCAAGTCTTGCTTTGTGCCGTTCTTCTAATATGCTCTTTGTTTCTCCTTTCTTTCTTCCTCCTTTTACGCATCTTTCTTCTATCAGTTCAGTTTGTGATGAGTCATTTTCAGTGTCACCACCTGGTTTTACTGAAGTATCCTCCTGAGACTTCATTTCATTCTCTGTGACAGGATTGTCTTTTTCCAAGAGATAAGAAAATGTTCAGCAACTATATTTTCATAATTTCCTTTATAGGTCAAATTATCACAATTTGTATCTTGCTGAATATCATTTGCATAATCAATTCCTCTCTTATCTTCACTAAATTTTACTGATCTGACTTCATGAATTCTCTTTGTCATTATATCATACTAGACGAATGGCCCGGGCAACCCCCGGGTTTTACCCGAGTGCGAATTTATTTTAAAAACGTTGTCTTGGGTGGTCGCTATAGGCAGGGTGGTCTGTATAGACAGGTGTATGCATCACACAGCTGATAACAGGGTTGTCTAGAGTGGCCGCTATAGACAGGGTGGTCTGTATAGACAGGTGTATGTATCACACTGCTGATAACAGGGTTGCCTAAAGTGACCGCTATAGCCAGGGTGGTCTGTATAGACAGGTGAATGTAACACACTGATGATAACAGTGTTGCCAAAGGTGACCGCTATAGTCAGGGTGGACTGTATAGACAGGTGGATGTATCACACAGCTGATAACAGGGTTGTCTAGAGTGGCCGCTATAGACAGGTGTATGTATCACACAGCTGATAACAGGGTTATCTAGAATGGCCGCTATATACAGGGTGGTCTGTAAAGACAGGTGGATGTATCACACAGCTGATAACAGGGTTGTCTAGAGTGGTCGCTATAGGCTGGCTGGTCAGTGGTCGCTATAGACAGGGTGGTCTGTATAGACAGGTGGATGTAACACACTGCTGATAACAGGGTTGTCTAGAATGGCCGCTATAGACAGGTGTATGTATCACACAGCTGATAACAGGGTTGTCTAGAGGGGGGCATGGAGGACACGTGTTCGCCGGCAGCCAATGGGCGCGCATTCTATCCGTGAGCTTCAGACAGAATAAGGCAATTATATATATAGATATTCTGTAAGCTTTTCTTTTGATGGAATATCCAATAAATATTCCCTTTCTACCCTTTGGTGAAAACTTGTTTCTTCTTGGTTTGCTCTCAAGCCAATGTGCCAAACATCCAAATATTCGAATGTGTTTGACCGATGGTTTCCTCTCATTCCATCTCTGCATAGCTGTATGGTGCTTGATAGACCTGTGGGGAGGGAAATTCTTAATGTATACAGCTTTAGCAATTGACTCTGCCCAAACCTTCATGGGTAAATTTGAGTCAATTAGTAAGGTTCTCGCTCTGTATCTATAAGAGTCCTATTCCACTACAACTTACTTTGTGGTGAGTATGTGGTGGTAAGTTGGTGATGGATCCCACTTCTCTTGAAAAGTCCTTCAAATCCAGAGTTACAAAATTCAGTTCCATTGTCGGTTCTTACATATTTTTTTTTCTAAGACTTAATTCGTTTTCGGCTCTTGCTTTAAATTCTTCAAATCTTTCAAAGGTCTCATCTTTTGATATGAGGAAATATACAAATATTCTTCTACTGTAATCATCTACTATAACAAGAAAATACTTAGATCCTCCTAAAGATTGACATGGCATTGGTCCACCTAAATCCATATGAATCAACTGCAGGGGCTTAACTGTATAATTTTCCGTAATATTATATGGCTTCTGAACCAGTTCTCCCATTATGCATGCTTCGCACTCTGGTAACCTTTCGAATTTTAGATCCAATCCTCTTACAATATGTCCTTGAATCATTTTTTTCATGTATTCTTCATTTATATGGTTTAATCTTTTATGCCATAAACTTATATTGCTATTTTTATTGGATAAATGTGTATTTATTACCATGACATTTTCATTTTTTTTGCTATTGGTACATTTATTAGTTTTGTTTCCACCATAAACGTTCTATCTTTAATATATGCTAAAGCAACTAAATCATTTCCTTCATTAATATTTTTGCTCCATCCTTTTTGAAAATGACTGAATTTACTTTGTTGACTAATTCGTATACTGACAATAAATTATTTCTCAAGTTTGGTACATGTAAGATATCTTTGATGCGAATATTTTCTTGACCTTCACTTGTGCATGTAGTAAGTCTCATATCTCCTTTGGCTATGGCTTGGGTAGTTTTGCCCTTCTCAGCTAGGTTGATTTCACTTTTGTACTCTGTCACATTTTCCATCAAAGTTAGGTTTGGGGTTAAATGTGCGGTGCATCCTGAACCTATACACCATATTTGCCTATCATTTCTCCCATCTGATGAGTCTTCAAATTCTTTTACATATGTTTCAAATGCTTGCTCATTAATTTCACTTCTCATAGTATCCACTAGGTTATTTGAATGTTATTTACTGTATTTGTGATTTCTATGATCAGGAGTCCATTTCTTTTGATATCCTTGTTTCGGTTTACCTCGAAACCAGCAATCATTAGCTAGATGTCCCTTTTTATTACAAATAAAACATCTTTTGGCTGAAATTGTTTAACCTTTCTGTCTTTAATTCTGTATGCTTGTTCACGCCCATTCTCAACCGATTGATTCAGTCTCATATTTCTTCTTAACTCCTCTTCTCTTAGAGTTTGTTGAATCTCTTCAATTGTTGCCTCTCTCTTAGATCGTAAGACAATAGCAATATTTTCATACCTTGGATGTATGCCTCTGACAATATGAAATGAAAGTTCTCTTGAGGGAAATTGATGCCCTAATGATGAACTTCTAGCAGCAATATTTTTTGCCCTTGTTATATATTCATCTACTGTTTCATTTTTTTTATCTTTCATTCTAATGTTCTTTAATTCTAAGCCTATATCAATAATTTTATCTTCCAAATTGCCCGTGTATGTTTTTCTCAGTGAGTTCCATACTTTCTTCGCATTTGTATCTCCTATGAACATTTCAGCTTGTTCATTTGTCAACGTAGTGATGATTATCCCTAAAGCTTCATAATTTTCTCACTCCAAATTTCCCAAGAACCTTTGTCTTCCATATCAGGTTCTGGATCGGAAATTACACATTTAAATAATATTCTACCTCTCAGAACTGCGCCGATTTTCAACGCCCATATTTTATAATTAGTTCCTGTTAATGGTTCAATTTTTGTGTGGGATAAAAAATTATATTCAGTCATTTTCGCCTTTTGAACTAATATAAACAAACCAATATATTTTAAATATATTTAAATATTGGGTAGCTTTTAAACATGCAATATATAGATATAATTCAAATTAATCTATATAAATACCTTTAATCTTCTCAGAAGTGCTTCAGTTTACCGATCAGAATAAACTTCTTGCTTAATCTACTGATTGAATATTAACGCTTTTGAGATTTATATCAAACAACCACGTTCTGCTACCAATTGTTGACTTTGCTTAGAATTATTAATGAAACTGATTCCAAAATTATTAATTAAACATTATATTTATTGATTTACAAGAGAGAGAACAAAATATAAAAGGGAAACTAATATTAAAATAAAGGAACTTTTTTCTTTCGGTTAGCGCCTATTTACCTGTGAGCTTACACACCCTCTGTGGAACAATTAATTAATATATATACAACATAAAGTCACAATCTAAGAACAGAAATCTTTAAATTCTTGAGATACATCCTTGACGAACTTGCAGTTCACTTAGTGATAAAGAGATCATAAACCCTCTAAACCTTTCACAAACAGGTCCTTAATTGATTTTATATATAAACTGGTTTCAGAATAAAAATCTAAAATAGAGTTACGGAACCGCTACAAAATTTCCCGGCAGCGGTCGCGCCCTCTTTTATACCTTGAAAGGTCGCGGTGGGTAAAATTTACTCACTTTTAAAAACCTAAATAGATCAAATATTCTTTTCAATATTTTTATTGTTTTCTGTGTTAGAATAATGATTTGTCTATTAAATAACTTTACATATAATCCTGAGATATAAAAATCATATTTTATTTATTTTATTAATAACAAATCAAAATATAAAATATTTATGATATATTTGACTATTTTATGAAAATATAAATATATATTGAAGATAGGTTATAAAATATGATATTTGTATGAAAGTTATCACTTCCTTTCATAGAAATTAGGACTTGTTTCGTCCTTTATGACATTCTTGACAAATTATTACAGAGTGTTCCTTACACAAAAATGCAAAACAGTACTGGGAATGTTGAATAGTTTTTCTGTCATTTTTTTCTTTCTGGCATTTCTTGCATCGATGTCTTTCTCCTATTTTTGGCTTTTTAGATGGACCAGGCTCTAACAAATTAAAAATATCGGATGCCTTTTCCTTTATTTCACATGGCATTCTTCCGCTTACTGTGCGAACTTTGACCATCTCTTCAATAAGATCTAAGGATAAGGTTTTCAAAAAATGACGTCTTGATTTAACCTTTAATGCGTTGCCATTTTCAAAATGAATTATCTGGGAATTTATTGCCCCAATATTTAAAAGTGAATAAAAAATAACCATGGGCCATCTTCTTGAATTTCTAGCACAGTTATATGTAGCTGTCATTTCGTCCATCATATCTACACCACCCTTTGTCATATTATAAAACATTATCATCTCTGGCTTTTTCAATTCTCCCGTTGAATCATCTATATTTGCATCGTGGTGCAGAGTTGAAAGCATAAGTACAACTTTATTCTCTTCAGGCTTGTAAGAAAGAAGTGTCATTTCACCTTGAAAGCCAAAAAACACTAGTGTGTACATTTCTACCTCTGCTGATGACAAACTCTGAGGGGATTTCCTTTTTATTTCTTTTTAAGGTACCAACAATTGTTAGTCTATATTGTTGTAAAAGTTTTAGAGCTAAAGAATAACTGGTAAACTAGTTATCCATTGTTACATTGCGGCCAGTCTCTGATTGGCTCACACAATCGTTCCACAACGTCACTTGGACGGTTGCTGACATTGTAAGGACCTTCAGGGTTTTTTCCTGAATAAATCTCCAAGTTACAAGTATAAACATTTTTGAATCCACGAGAGCAAATAATTTTATTCCATATTTATTCTGTTTACTCGGAATACGAGGTGTGTTCAAAAAGTATCGCGAATTTTGAATTTTCGCGGGTTACGTATATTCGAATTTCGATCTTTTTGTGGCTTCATGTTGGTACCCATGTCTCTCACTTATGCCGACAAGCTCGGCCATTTTGAATGTTCACTTAATTGTTGACAGCTGCTTTGCTTGCAGGTGTTTTGGATCGTTTTCGATTTTTACCTATTAAAAAAAATGGATCAAAGAACCTCTATCAAATTTTGTGTGTGAAAAACGAAATTAAGTGTGCGGATGCATTCCGAATGTTGACTGTGGCATACCGAGAAGCTACCTTGGACCGGGGCAACGTTTATCGGTGGTTCAAAATGTTCTCAGAAGGCCGAGAAGATGTGAACGACGAAGAGCGTGCCGACGCCCGAGCACTTCAACAACAGACGAAAAAATTAATGAAGTGGAGAAAATGATATTGGCAAATCGTCGAATCACCGTTAGAGAGGTTGCTGAGGACCTAAACATATAGATTGGCTCGTGCCATTCGATTTTTATCAATGATTTGGGCATGAGACGGGTCGCAGCGAAATTCGTACCAAAATTGTTCAATTGCGACCAAAAACAGCATCGCATGAACATTGCTAATGAGATGTTGGACTCTGTCCGCGACGACCCAAATTTGCTCCAGAGGGTCATAACTGGTGACGAAGCGTGGGTTTATGGTTATGACGTGGAAACCAAAGCTCAATCATCTCAATGGAAGCTGCCGCACGAACCAAGACCGAAAAAAGCGCGCCAAGTTCGGTCGAATGTGAAAGTTTTGCTGACAGTTTTCTTCGATTGCAGGGGCGTGGTGCATCATGAGTTCTTGCCACAGGGTAGAACGGTCAATAAGGAATATTACCTGCAAGTTATGCGCAATTTGCGCGAAGCAATCCGCCAGAAACGCTCAGATTTGTGGAAGAACAAAAATTGGCTTTTGCACCACGATAACGCCTCTGCTCACACATCGTTGCTTGTGCGCGACTTTTTGGCCAAAAACAACACACTTATGATGCCACAGCCACCGTATTCCCCAGATCTGGCCCCCTGTGACTTTTTCTTGTTCCCTAAACTGAAGAGGCCCATGAAAGGACGACGTTACGCTACGCTCGACGAGATAAAGACGGCATCGAAGGAGGAGCTGAAAAAGATTTTTAAAAATGATTTTTTGAAGTGCTTCGAAGATTGGAAAAAACCGTTGGCACAAGTGTATAATATCTCATGGGGATTACTTTGAAGGGGACAATATAGGTATTCATGAATAAATAAATAATTTTGAAAAACACAAAAGTCGCGATACTTTTTGAACACACCTCGTATACTGCCTGAAATTGCATTTCCCTCTGAAAGCGTCAAGCTTTTCATCCACCGTTATATATTCCGAAGGAGAATAATGCTTTTGGCAATTTTTTACAAAAGTATCAAGAATCAATCTCACAGCTGCTAATTTATCTTGACGAAGTCTTTCATTTCTTGTAGCTTTGTCATCAAAACGAATTACTCTGAGAAGAAATCGGAATCTGTTTTCAGACATAGCTATTCTACACAATTCAAATCCAGTACTATCTCTTGCCCATGCATCATCTGTATTCAATTTATTCGCTTTCATGACCCCAAGAAAGTAAATAATTCCCAATAAAGCTTTAATTTCATGTAGGTTTGTCAAATTAGCATCTCATTCTCTGCTATAGTTCTGCTGAATATTCCTAATGTAAATGGTAGTATTTGTAACTATGCATTCAAGTATATTGTCATCTATAAAGAGATTCCAATAATCTAATATCGATTTAGCATTTTTTGCTTCACCCTTTACCCCTGGTAGATGGGTGATAATATTTTCACTGCGAGTTCGAACATTTTTTGGGGGAAGAGCTTTCTTCCATTTTAGTCTTTTGGTCCTTTCCTCTATAGTAATTGAAGCTTGGATCCTCATTGTTTTCTTCTTCTGATAATGTATACTGTTCAGTGTCTGTACTCCAATTCTTCTCTTCTATATGATCATCAGTTTCTGATTCCTCATCATCGGGATTTGGAATATTATTATCATCACGGAGAAAATCAGCATTTGAAAGCATTTTATGTAAAATAATGTAAAAAGAGGAAATAAAATATAAATCCTATCTTATTGTTGGAAGAATAGATTGTATTATTGCACTTGGGGCAGCAAAACCAAACAACAAGAAGCCAGAAAGTAACTCGAAACTCAATTACGCAAACCAAAACCAAAAGCGTTAAAAGGTCGCGCTGGGTAAAAATTACCCAATGACGAGAACTCAAAAGGTCGCACTGGGTAAAATTGACCCAAACATGCTAATAAAATGAATATATGTCATAAAATTAAAATTATAGGTTTATTATAATAATCTTTAGATAGATTTAGAAAGGTACTGAGAATATATTTCAAATATATATTTTTTTTAATATAGAAATATTTTCGAAAAGTTCCTTCTGGGTAATTTTTACCCATTGCGACCGCTTAAGGGTTAAGAATTGTTGAGGGTTTTGGCGAGAATCCTCTCGCCACTTCGCCCCTGGCGTCGCCAGATTGGAACCCGGCGGTTTGGTTTCGGTTTTGCTTGTGCACTGAAGGAGTATCTCCGCGTCTGGCTGTGTGTGGTGTTCTCCTCATGTTCCGGCACTGATTATAAATAAAACGGTACTAAGGAAGCTCCGATGACTCAGAGTGGATTATTGACAAAACAACGGGCACAACACTACAAGAATATAATGTTCAATTTAAATATGGGAAGAAGAACAGGAAGCCTTATATTCATATACAAACAGTAAAGGACTCACTTAAAATCGACATGTTCGTGCCTTATTTTGTCCATCTTTGCCATGGTTATGAACACTGATGCATCTAATGCTGTTGTCTCACAGCTTTAAGAAAAGGATGAATATGCGTCAAGAAAATTTTTTGATGTTGAAAATAAATATGAAATCGTTGAGAACGAAGCTCCCGTTTGTGTGTGGTCTTTTGAAAGTTCAATAGATGGATCTGTATCGCCCTAAGAACGAATCAATCTTCTTCGACGAAAAGACTTAGAGCCAAGAGCTGAGAATTACAAGGTGTTGTCAACCAGACAAATGAACTTCTATTTAAAACATTTGGAATAAAAAGGATGAGAAATGTGTTTCATGATAATCTTTCAGCATTCCCACTGATTAGGCAAATGTTCAAGAAGGTGATTCAACTACGAAAAGACGTTTCCAGTAAAATGACCCGTTTGCTATAAAGAAACAACTATGTTCATCCATGGCGAAAAAATCAGGCTTCCAAGGATAGCTTTTTAAAAAATGTAATTTCAAATATCTAGATTTCGGGCATGATAGCCCTCTTCTAAAGGAGAAAAATAATAGAAGGGCTATCATTCCTGAAAGCTAGAGATTTGAAATTAAGGCCTGATGTTTTCGCCTTGATATTGTAACAGGGAATTATTCCATTGAAATATGTTCATTAAGACTGTACTGCCTGATGGCAAAGTGTGGAATGATGTTGACTTTGCTTAGAATTATTAATGAAACTGATTCCAATAAGTATTAATTAAACATTATATTTATTGATTTACAAGAGAGAAAACAAATATAAAAGGGAAACTAATATTGAACAAAGGAACTTTTTTTCAGTTTCGGTTAGCGCCTATTTACCTGTGAGCTTACACACACTCTGTGGTAACAATTAATTAATATATATACAACAAATGAACAGTACCAGATGTATGCCTTCTCTACATGAACTGATACCCAACATCAGCTGTAGAAATACACCCACTCACCCAAACACCACCTCCTGACTACTCTACCAACGTCTCGAAATCCGGTTTTGGCAGATTTCCAAATAGGACAAATATGTCTTGTGTAATAATCGAACTGCCGTTAGTAAGTCACAACCAGACTGAGTGGCAGCAAATTAACATATAAACGATATACATGTTATATCAATCGAAATAAATGCAAAAAATTTCTTTATTAAATAAAATTGGTAAGCTTTCAAGCGTTAGCTTATCATCAGGCCAATTGTTTCGCAAATTCCGACAATATATATATAGAGGTGTAGGAGGTATTTCTCCGAGAATTTTTTAACTTTTTTTTTTTTCAAGTGTAAATATGTAAAAATACCTCCTACACCTCTATATGGTTACACTAATTTTAATGCGCCTTACATTTATTCAAAATATTCTATGATATTTAATATTTATTTAAAACAGAATATTTAGATTATCATCATCCCTTTTTATAGTTTCATTCCTTTTGTAATATTTATTGTACATATATCTTGATTGGTTATTGGAGCGAGAGAGGACCTAGACGAAGACTGAGGGATCACGACCTACGAGGAAGACCACGAATAAATAAACACAATACTTTGAAAGGTAATTTATTTTTATTTACTTTTATTTATTTACTTTTACTTTTATTTATTTACTTTTACTTTTATTTATTTGATTTGAATATGGAAACCCGCTCGGGAAACGTGTATAACACCAAGAAGGAAGAAACCAAGGTCGGCGACCCTGCAAAGCTTCAACTTGGTGCAACAATATTGAACCTGGATTTGTTAAAGAAATGGAAACATTTTTTCTCTAAATATTTCGAGGGATTGTTCCATCTTTATCAATTTATTTTATAATACGCTAAAATAGTTTTTATGCAAAATTTTTATAAATAGGACGCGCAATCTCTTTAGATAGTTTTATAATTATTTTTCTTGAACAGATCCAGGTACGACCATTTTAAAAAATATATATATATAAATATGAATGGTTCCTCTGCGCTCTAATACAAAAAAATCTTTATCTCCGATTCAAATATGAATTAGTTCGATCTAAAGTTACGTTGTTGTTTTTGAGTGTGTGTTTCATACATAAATAAACTGAAAGAGGTTTCCCAAGCCCACTCCGCTATGTCTTAAGCACAATGGGGGTATGCCCTTTAACCCAATACTTTCTGTTTTATTACAGTTGGTAGGTAATTTCTTAATGTTTACTTCACTTTTGCTTCAAAAATAGATATATCGCCTTAATTCTCTTCTCTCTGTCTATAAATCGGTGGAGGTATGTCCCCAAGTCTACTTCTCTCGATCTAATACACGGTGGAGGTATGTCCCCAAGTCTACTTCTCTCGGTCTAATACACGGTGGAGGTATGTCCCCAAGTCTACTTCTCTCGGTCTAATACACGGTGGAGGTATGTCCCCAAGTCTACTTCGCTCTGTCTAATACACGGTGGAGGTATGTCCCCAAGTCTACTTCTCTCGGTCTAATACACGGTGGAGGTATGTCCCCAAGTCTACTTCTCTCGGTCTAATACACGGTGGAGTTATGTCCTCGAGTCTACTTCGCTCTGTTTAATACACGGTGGAGGTATGTCCCCAAGTCTACTTCTCTCGATCTAATACACGGTGGAGGTATGTCCCCAAGTCTACTTCTCTCGGTCTAATACACGGTGGAGGTATGTCCCCATGTCTACTTCTCTCGGTCTAATACACGGTGGAGGTATGTCCCCAAGTCTATTTCTCTCGGTCTAATACACGGTGGAGATATGTCCCCATGTCTACTTCTCTCGGTCTAATACACGGTGGAGGTATGTCTCCAAGTCTACTTCTCTCGGTCTAATACACGGTGGAGGTATGTCCCCATGTCTACTTCTCTCGGTCTAATACACGGTGGAGGTATGTCCCCAAGTCTACTTCTCTCGGTCTAATACACGGTGGAGGTATGTCCCCAAGTCTACTTCTCTCGGTCTGATACACGGTGGAGGTATGTCCCCAAGTCTACTTCTCTCGGTCTAATACACGGTGGAGTTATGTCCTCGAGTCTACTTCGCTCTGTTTAATACACGGTGGAGGTATGTCCACAAGTCTACTTCGCTCTGTCTAATACACGGTGGAGGTATGTCTACTTCGCTCTGTCTGATACACGGTGGAGTTATGTCCCCAAGCCCACTCAGCTCTGTCTAATACACGGTGGAGTTATGTCCCCAAGTCTACTCCGCTCTGTCTAATACACGATGAAATTATGTTCCCAAGGCTACTCCGCTTAGTCTAATACAGGGGGGAGTTATGTCCCCAAGGTTACTCCGCTCTGTCTAATACACGGTGAAATTATGTCCCCAAGTCTACTCAGCTCTGTCTAATACACGGTGAAATTATGTCCCCAAGGCTACTCCGCTCTGTCTAGTACACGGTGGAGTTATGTCCCCAAGTCTACTCCGCTTCGTCTAATACACGGTGAAATTATGTCCCCAAGGCTACTCCGCTCTGTCTAATACACGGTGAAATTATGTCCCCAAGGCTACTCCGCTTCGTCTAATACACGGTGAAATTATGTCCCCATATCTACTCCGCTTCGTCTAATACACGGTGAAATTATGTCCCCATATCTACTCCGTTCTGTCTCATACACGGTGAAATTATGTCCCCAAGGCTACTCCGCTCTGTCTAGTACACGGTGGAGTTATGTCCCCAAGGCTACTCCGCTCTGTCTAATACACGGTGAAATTATGTCCCCATATCTACTCCGCTTCGTCTAATACACGGTGAAATTATGTCCCCATATCTACTCCGCTCTGTCTAATACACGGTGAAATTATGTCCCCAAGTCTACTCCGCTCTGTTTAGTACACGGTGGAGTTATGTCCCCATGCCTACTCCGCCTTGTCTAATAAACGGTGAATTTATGTCCCCAAGTCCACTTCTCTTTTCTATTGCACGGTGGAATTATGTCCCCAAGTCAACTTCTCTTTTCTAATACACGGTGGAGTTATGTCCCCAAGTCTACTTCTCTTTTCTTATACACGGTGTAGTTATGCCCCATGTCTACTCAGCTTTGTCTAATACACTGTGGAGGTATGTCCTCAAGTTTACTCGCTCTGTCTAATAAACGTGGAGGTATATCCCCATGTAAATTCTGCTCTGTCTAATAAACGTGGAGGTATGCCACCATGTTTATTTCGCTTTGTCTAATACACGGCGGAGGTATGTTCCCATGTCTACTCCGCTCTTTATAATAAACAGCGAAGTATGACCCCAACTCCACTCCGCACTTTCTAATATACGTTGTATATAGATATATCCCTCAAGTCCACTCCACTATGCCTAGCATACGGTGTAGTTTCATATCTTGTATCCACTCCGCTATGTCTATATATCCTTGTAGATACATCCCTCAAGTTCACTCCACTATGTCTAATACACGGTGTATCTATATCTCCAGAATCCACTCCGATTTCCCAAGTCTTTTCCGTTCTATATTATCACACGGTGTAGATATATGCCTTAAATCCACTCTGCTATGTATATCACACCGGGTAGATGTTTCCTCCAAGTCAACTACAATATATCTATTACACAATTTAGAAATTTCCTCCAATTCCACATGGCTCTTTCTACCAAACGTACAATCCATCAAGTACACTGCGCCTTTTCTATTACGCGTTGTAGATATATCCCTCAAGTACACTCCACTTCGTCTATTACACGTTGTAGATATGTCCCCCAAGTCACTCCACTTCGTCTATTACACGTTGTAGATAAGTTCCCCAAGTCCACTCCACTTCGTCTATTACACGTTGTAGATATGTCCCCCAAGTCCACTCCACTTCGTCTATTACACGTTGTAGATATGTCCCCCAAGTCAACTCCACATCGTCTATTACACGTTGTAGATATATCCCCCAAGTCCACTCCACTTCGTCTATTACACGTTGTAGATAAGTTCCCCAAGTCCACTCCACTTCGTCTATTACACGTTGTAGATATGTCCCCCAAGTCAACTCCACATCGTCTATTACACGTTGTAGATATATCCCCCAAGTCCACTCCACTTCGTCTATTACACGTTGTAGATATGTCCCCCCAAGTCCACTCCACTTCGTCTATTACACGTTGTAGATATGTCCCCCAAGTCAACTCCACATCGTCTATTACACGTTGTAGATATATCCCCCAAGTCCACTCCACTTCGTCTATTACACGTTGTAGATAAGTTCCCCAAGTCCACTCCACTTCGTCTATTACACGTGTAGATATGTCCCCCAAGTCAACTCCACATCGTCTATTACACGTTGTAGATATATCCCCCAAGTCCACTCCACTTCGTCTATTACACGTTGTAGATAAGTCCCCCAAGTCCACTCCACTTCGTCTATTACACGTTGTAATATATCCCCCAAGTCCACTCCACTTCGTCTATTACACGTTGTAGATAAGTCCTCCAAGTCCACTCCACTTCGTCTATTACACGTTGTAGATATGTCCCCCAAGTCCACTCTACTTCGTCTATTACACGTTGTAGATATGTCCCCCAAGTCCACTCTACTTCGTCTATTACACGTTGTAGATATGTCCCCCAAGTCCACTCCACTTCGTCTATTACACGTTGTAGATATGCCCCCCAAGTCCACTCCACTTCGTCTATTACACGTTGTAGATATGTCCCCCAAGTCCACTCCACTTCGTCTATTACACGTTGTAAATATATCCCCCAAGTCAACTCCACATCGTCTATTACACGTTGTAGATATGTTCCCCAAGTCCACTCCACTTCGTCTATTACACGTTGTAGATATGTCCCCCAAGTCAACTCCACATCGTCTATTACACGTTGTAGATAAGTTCCCCAAGTCCACTCCACTTCGTCTATTACACGTTGTAGATATGTCCCCCAAGTCCACTCCACTTCGTCTATTACACGTTGTAGATATGTCCCCCAAGTCCACTCCACTTCGTCTATTACACGTTGTAGATATGTCCCCCAAGTCCACTCTACTTCGTCTATTACACGTTGTAGATAAGTCCCCCAAGTCAACTCCACTTCGTCTATTACACGTTGTAGATATATCCCCCAAGTCCACTCCACTTCGTCTATTACACGTTGTAGATAAGTCCCCCAAGTCCACTCCACTTCGTCTATTACACGTTGTAGATATGTCCCCCAAGTCCACTCCACTTCGTCTATTACACGTTGTAGATATGTCCCCCAAGTCCACTCCACTTCGTCTATTACACGTTGTAGATATGTCCCCCAAGTCCACTCTACTTCGTCTATTACACGTTGTAGATAAGTCCCCCAAGTCAACTCCACTTCGTCTATTACACGTTGTAGATATATCCCCCAAGTCCACTCCACTTCGTCTATTACATGTTGTAGATATGTCCCCCAAGTCCACTCCACTTCGTCTATTACACGTTGTAGATATGTCCCCCAAGTCAACTCCACATCGTCTATTACACGTTGTAGATAAGTTCCCCAAGTCCACTCCACTTCGTCTATTACACGTTATAGATATGTCCCCAAGTCCACTCCACTTCGTCTATTACACGTTGTAGATAAGTCCCCCAAGTCCACTCCACTTCGTCTATTACACGTTGTAAATATATCCCCCAAGTCCACTCCACTTCGTCTATTACACGTTGTAGATAAGTTCCCCAAGTCCACTCCACTTCGTCTATTACACGTTGTAGATATGTCCCCCAAGTCAACTCCACATCGTCTATTACACGTTGTAGATATATCCCCCAAGTCCACTCCACTTCGTCTATTACACGTTGTAGATAAGTTCCCCAAGTCCACTCCACTTCGTCTATTACACGTTGTAAATATATCCCCCAAGTCCACTCCACTTCGTCTATTACACGTTGTAAATATATGCCCCAAGTCAACTCCACATCGTCTATTACACGTTGTAGATAAGTTCCCCAAGTCCACTCCACTTCGTCTATTACACGTTGTAGATATGTCCCCCCAAGTCCACTCCACTTCGTCTATTACACGTTGTAAATATATCCCCCAAGTCAACTCCACATCGTCTATTACACGTTGTAGATATGTTCCCCAAGTCAACTCCACTTCGTCTATTACACGTTGTAGATATGTCCCCCAAGTCAACTCCACATCGTCTATTACACGTTGTAAATATATCCCCCAAGTCCACTCCACTTCGTCTTTTACACGTTGTAAATATATCCCCCAAGTCAACTCCACATCGTCTATTACACGTTGTAGATATGTTCCCCAAGTCCACTCCACTTCGTCTATTACACGTTGTAGATATATCTCCCAAGTCAACTCCACATCGTCTATTACACGTTGTAGATATATATACCTCAATTCCACTCACTCAGTCTAACACACCGTTAATATTGTGACAAAGAAATAATTATTTCATTAACAGAGTTACATTTTTGATGCTTATATTTTGCTACTCTGCAAACCTCCCTGATTGCTCATCTTTTTTATCATTCATAGTTTGCTCTTAAATAAATTTGCGGTGTCATCCTGAAGTTTGTCTTTCCTAATTTTCCAAGTGGTATTTTGGTGTAGATTTTGGGTAAATTAGGGAAGATAAACTGAAGATCGCCGAGAAGACTTAGAGGCCATGGGGGCTGTGATCTACATTTTCAGAGACTGGCTCTAGGATTCCATCGCCGTGTCAAAGCCAAGACTTCCCTCCAAGATGACGATGTCCCTATAGACGATACGACGACAAAGCCGCTCAAATTGCCGTGTCATCCTGAAGTTTGTCTTTCCTAATTTTACACGTGGCAATATATATCCTACAAGTACATTCTACTCCGTCTATTACACTTTGTAGATAATCCCTCAAGTTCAATCCGCCCTGTTTATCACACTTTGTAGATATATTTCCCAATTCCACTCCGCTCTGTGTATTACACGGTGTAATACATACTATCTATATATAGAGGATGAAAGCATTGAAGCACGAATGTTTCCTTTACACATGTACAACAAACTTACTACTTTCAGTGTAGCATATATAAGCAGAACTTCTAATACAGTATTAGAGTTCTAAGAAGCAGTCTGGTAGATTAAATTGGCGAAAACGCTGGGAGGATTCACAACTGATGAGCTAAGCCCTACCAATATTTTTTCATCGCAGTAAGGACAGTAGAGAGTTTGTTTCATGTGTAAAAGAAACATTCGTGATTCAATGTTTTCATACTCTATATATTGTGTTTCCCAGATAACCTACTGCATCTCTCTGTATCACTCTCAATTGTTCAATAGGGAATCGTTAGAGTGAGGCGGGCAGTCCTGGGCCTGGATATTACTGTTCCTGTAACCCCAGCGGTAGACGTATCGTCACGCCGTTAGCACTCAAGGTGAGAATGAAAAAAAGGCACATTTTCATAACTAGGGGATATTCTAGCTAACGTAGCCATGCTGACGGAACTCTCCCTGAAAAGCCAATATCGTTGTGAGGGACCAACAGCCAGTACCTGATCTCTGCTCCACCAGATTGGTAACACAATGTAAACTTCATCTTCGCCTCAATGTATATTCGGCGTTCCACTCTACGCCGACTGCACCTCACGTGTCAACTCCAGGCAATAGTGTAGTGTATTTTCAAAGAGGAACAATGTGTCTCTGAAAACTTAACATATAAACATATATTTTATTTTGAACAACTTATTATAAATACAAAACAAGTTTAAAATTACCAATGTGCAAAATAATCAACAAAAAGAAAAGCAATTGTGCTCTTAAAAAAAAAAAAAAAAAAAAAAAGAATTTGAGTTATTAAAAAAAAAAAAAAATTGATTATATTATAAAAATTGTTCAAAAATAAATCTCAAAAATCAACAATAAGTACGTAGTTGGAAAGTTTAAAACGAACATTTAAATGAGAATAAAAACGTGTAAAAAATGGATATCTTAAACAATGACCCTCAGAAAACACGTGGTCAGAGAGGGAGGGAATCACACGGCGCGCACACACTCAGGCGGTCCTGCCGTGGGGCTCCACCTCCCCTGCTGACAGGCCAGGCGGTCGTGGTCCGGGTTGGCCAGCCTGAAGCCGTCTATACAGCCGTAGACAGCCAAGAGGGGGCCTCCCCGCGGGATCATGTACTTCATCACGTAGGCGTTACGGATGAACGGCGGCCTTGAGTTGGAGAGGCTGCACGACTTGGTGCGGATGGAGGAGGTGCTGTTGAGTTCTGTACAGTAATTGTTGGTGCCATGTCAGCTGGTAGTCCAGAGAGAGGAGGGTTTGCTGAGCTTTGTTGTTAGTGGCGGTTAGGCTGGGAGAGCTTCGTTGTTTTTATCAGTTAGGCTGGGAGCTTTGTTGATAGTATCGGTTAGGATGGGAGTGCTTCGTTGTTTTTATCAGTTAGGCTGGGAGCTTTGTTGTTATTGTCAGTTAGGCTGTGAGCTATGTTGATAGTATCGGTTAGGCTGGGAGCTTCGTTGTTATTATCAGTTAGGCTGGAGCTTCGTTGTTAGTAATAATGAGAGTAGGAGCTTTGTTGTTAGTGACAGTTATGCCTAGAGCTACGTTGTTAGTATCAGTTAGGCTGGGATTTCGTTGTTAGTATCAGTTAGACTGGGAGCTACGTTTTTAGTATCAGTTAGGCTGGGAGCTTCGCTGTTAATAATAAAAATTAGAGTGGAAGTTTAGAAAATATGTTTGCTAACTTTTACTATTGGAGGAGGTAAATTAGGTTAGTACTTAATTAGGTATTGATTCTTACGTGCTTCGTGCTGTTTTCTCTGCTCGTTCTCTCTTTGGTTTTCTTTGGTCTGCCCACTTTGCTGGTAAGTGGAACTCTGGGAAGACCGCCCACCTTGGTAGTTGGGATAGGGCGCAGGGGCGGAGCTACCATATGATTGTCCGCCTCGGTGGTTGGGGTTGTATTGTGGGTGGGGCGTGGAGGCGGAGCTACCGTATGATTGCCCGCCTCGGTGGTTGGGGTTGTATTGTGGGTAGGGCGTGGAGGCGGAGCTACCGTATGATTGCCCGCCTCGGTGGTTGGGGTTGTATTGTGGGTAGGGCGTGGAGGCGGAGCTACCGTATGATTGCCCGCCTCGGTGGTTGGGGTTGTATTGTGGGTAGGGCGTGGAGGCGGAGCTACCGTATGATTGCCCGCCTCGGTGGTTGGGATTGTACTGTGGGTAGGGCGTGGAGGCGGAGCTACCGTATGATTGCCCGCCTCGGTGGTTGGGGTTGTACTGTGGGTAGGGCGTGGAGGCGGAGCTACCATATGATTGCCCGCCTCGGTGGTTGGGGTTGTACTGTGGGTAGGGCGTGGAGGCGGAGCTACCGTATGATTGCCCGCCTCGGTGGCTGGGGTTGTACTGTGGGTAGGGCGTCGAGGCGGAGCTACCATATGATTGCCCGCCTCTGTGGTTGGGGTTGTATTGTGGGTAGGGCGTGGAGGCGGAGCTACCGTATGATTGCCCGCCTCGGTGGTTGGGGTTGTATTGTGGGTAGGGCGTGGAGGCGGAGCTACCGTATGATTGCCCGCCTCGGTGGTTGGGGTTGTATTGTGGGTAGGGCGTGGAGGCGGAGCTACCGTATGATTGCCCGTCTCGGTGGTTGGGGTTGTACTGTGGGTAGGGCGTGGAGGTAGAGCTACCGTATGATTGCCCGCCTCGGTTGTTGGGGCTGTACTGGGGATAAGGCGTGGAGGCTGAGCTACCATATGAAGGCTGCCCACTTCGATATTGTGGGTAAGGCGTGGGTGATGGACCACCGTATGGGGATTGTCCACCTCGGTAGTGAGGGCCAGGCGTAGAGGCATATCTATCTTGTGAGGACTGTCCACCTCTATAATGCGGGTATGGTGTGGGGTTGTAGGGAGACGGCCTGTAGGTAGGACGTGAGGTGTAATAGGGGCCTCGGGTGGCGTTTCCATATCTCCGTGCATGCTCCAACTTTGCTAGAAATCTTTCTCGAAGTTCTGGAGAAAGGCGATTCAACCATTCTTCGTTCACGGGTTCCCTCGTCTTCTCTGCTACATTGCGGTTGAATTCATTTTCTTGCTTGTATGGAGCCTCCCCTATTTGGCGTTCTAGCTCTTTGTTGATGATGTCATCTTCGGACATGTAATTCTGTCCGCGGCGGTTGTCCTCAGGCCAGACGCTCTGGGTGGGGTAGACTCTCACAGACACAGAGATGGGGGGTCGGGTGTGGGTTTGGCGGTACCGATCGTAAGGATTGATGGTCGGCCGGGAGGTCGGAGGCGGATATCTGTCTCGCCCCACATGGCTCTCTTGTTGGTCTCTCCTGTCGCCCGTCTTCAGTCCGTCGAGAGGTCTTGAAGTTTGCCTTCCACTCTCATAGCCTCCCTTGACCGAAACTGAAGTTTGAGAGACTAAATCATCGGTCTTTCTTGATTCTAATTTTTGTGGAGGCGTTTCCTTTACTGCACTTGTCTTTGAGTCCGTGGAGCCCGAGTAACGGCCGCCTCTCTGTGAATCGGTCTCCTTCCGGTGTGGCCCACGTTGTATCTCGGTGGTTTCACCGCCTCGGGAGTAGGTCCCCACGTTCCTCGATGTATCCTCCCAGTTCCTTCTCGTTCCGTCTGGTTGACTTGTCTGAGTCTTAATGCCTTGAATCGGTCTTGAATCTCGGTTTCTGGAAGATTCCTGATTCATACCTCCTTTAACATAGTCGTGTGCCCTATATCTGTCACTCGGGTTTGTTTTATCCTTGCCTAGATCCACGGCTCGGTGCGATCCTCCACTCGGCCTCGTCTCAGTGCCCCTCGACGATGTTCGGTTCCACCCACCTTGGACAGAATCTTCGTGTCTGTAGACACTGGGTCTTGTTTCTGGATATCTGGGGTTGGAGCTGTCCCGGTTTCTGTAGCCACTGCCAGTCTCCTGGTGACCGTAGCTTCCTGCCGTAGCTCTGGGGTCCTGACTTGAAGGGTTCTGGGGGTACGGCTTGTGTTGGGGCTCGCCCCTGCCGCCATCGTATTGCCGTCTCCGGGCCGACTCCTCCTCTGGGCGACTCCCGGCTGGAACAGGCAGCCATGCAAACTTACTTACTCGGCATCTACTAGCTACACACATTTACGTGGACAATCGCCATCTTCGTTGCTGTAACAATTAGAGACCATTAAATTATGGCTGCTAATAATAATGTGGTGCCCTGCGACGTCATATGTCTGCAACGGGACTCACCCATGGGGACACACACGGGGGCCGGGAAGGACCACTGGCCGTCAAAGCACCAGGCTCGGGGAGCTCCCCTCAGCTCGTACCCCGGGTGGCAGCTGAAGCGAACCTCACTTCCGTCTCCGACCATCGTCGTGGCTCCGTTCAAGGGACCCCTGGGGGCTGGGCAGGGGTGCACGGCAAACCCCTGGACATCGACGGCCGTTATTTCCCCATCACCAAATTCAGTAGAGTGGTTGATCTCCACAAATGCAGGATTTACTCTGTCAAATCTCAGGGTTACATATCTGGAGGAGACAAGCACAGGTATCAGACTGAAAGAACAACAATGAAGAATATCAACAATCGAGACAATAAGCTATCAGCATGAAATAGACTATAATTTAAATCTAACGAAGCAGCCCCTGTGAGTGATAATCTTACTTGTTTTTACAATACCATATTTTTTATTATCGATATATTTTATATATACTCTATGATTAGCAGTATGTAAATATAATACAGAATATATATAATACATCAAAATATCAAAGGAAAACATTGCCGTTTATTTTTAGAAAGCTGGAGCTCATTAGAAAATAAAAATAGTATCAATACGACTTGCCAGATGTATATACTCAGTTTAGAACCTCTTAGATAATTATGATATTTACATGTTTATTATATTTCATTTTTAAATCGGCTATTTATTACTATTATTTGTATTTTTTTCACAGTTATTTCAATTTTTATGATATTTTATTTGTTTAATTAATTCGATATCCCTTAATTTTCAATAGTTATTTACATATATCACATTGTTTTTCTTTTGATTATATTTACTCTGTTTAAAATGTATATATTAGATGTTTATCGCCCAATAAGCTTGGAAGACGTCTAGTGGCTCACCTGGGGCACGCGACCTGCTGCGTGCTTCACTGCAAAATACCTCGTAAAAGATGGAAGATTGGTCCATCGAAATATCGGATTAATAAATAATCTTATTACAATCCAAAATAAGCCTTATTTTTAAGAATATTTTATAAGTTTGGTGTAGATACCATCTATAAATAAGATGTGAATATATCACCATTAACTTAATACCTGATTTATAAGATAACTTTGGAGGAGCGTGAGCTCAAAATCTCAATTCATGTTTGATAAAGTAACTGATTTGTTGAAACATTTTATCTCTTCTTTATATTTCCATATTTCCACTGATATGAATTTTACAAATAAAGATACCTTTTATCTTGTTTATTATTTGAAAATAGAATGTCAGAATGCCTTTAATTAGGCGAAAAATATGTAATGGGAAGTAGTGTTTTCTACAACTTTGAATAGTGGCTACTCGACGGGGTAAAACAGTATGCCTAATAGTTTGTTGTATATAAATTAATTGTTACTACAGAGTGTGTGTAAGCTCACAGGTAAATAGGCGCTAACCGAAAGAAAAAAAAGTTCCTTTATTTAATATTAGTTTCCCTTTTATATTTTGTTCTCTCTCTAGTAAATCAATAAATATATTGTTTAATTAATAATTTTGGAATCAGTTTCATTAAAAATATTCTAGGCAAAGTCAACAATTGGTAGCAGAGCGTGGTTGTTTGATATAAAGCTCAAAAGCGAAAATATTTTATCCGAAGATTAAGTAAAAAGTTTATTCTGATCGGTAAACTGAAGCACTTCTGAGAATATTAAAGGTATTTATATAGATTAAGTTAAATTATATCTATATATTGCGTGTTTAAAAGCTACCCAATATTTAATTAAATTTAAAACATATAATCGTATTTAAATTATATTGGTTTGTTTCTATTAGCTCAAAAGGCGAAAATATCTAATTCAAATTTTTTATACCAAATGAAAATTGAACCATTAACAAGAACAAATTATCAAATATGGGCGTTTAAAATCGGCGCAGTTCTGAGAGGTAGAAAATTATTTAAATGTGTAATTTCCGATCCACACAGAACCTGATATGGAAGACAAAAGTTCTTGGGAGATTTGGAGTGAGAAAAATGATGAAGCATTTGGGATAATCATCACTACGTTGACAAATGAACAAGCTGGAATGTTCATAGGAAAAATAAATGCAAAGAAAGTATGGGACTCACTGAGAAAAACATACACAGGCAATTTGGAAGATAAAATTATTGATATAGGCTTAGAATTAAAGAACATCAGAATGAAAGATAAAAAATGAAACTGTAGATAAATATATATAACACGGGCAAAAAATATTGCTGCTAGAAGTTCATCATTAGGGCATCAATTTCCCTCAAGAGAAATTTCATTTCATATTGTCAGAGGCATACATCCAAGGTATGAAAATATTGCTATTGTCTTACGATCTAAGAGAGAGGCAACAATTGAAGAGATTCAACAAACTTTAAAGAAGAGGAGTCAAGAAGAAATATGAGACTGAATCAATCGGTTGAGAATGGGCGTGAACAAGCATACAGAATTAAAGACAGAAAGGTTAAACAATTTCAGCCAAAAAGATGTTTTGTTTGTAATAAAAAGGGACATCTAGCTAATGATTGCTGGTTTCGAAGTAAACCGAAACAAGGATATCAAAAGAAATGGACTCCTGATTATAGAAATCAAAAAGACAGTAGAGAACATTCAAATAACCTAGTGGATACTATGAGAAGTGGAATTAATGAGCAAGCATTTGAAACAAATGTAAAAGAATTTGAAGATTCACCAGATGGGAGAAATGATAGACAAATATGGTGTATAGGTTCAGGATGCACCGCACATTTAACCCCAAACCTAACTTTGATGGACCATGTGACAGAGTACAAAAGTGAAATCAACCTAGCTGAGAAGGGCAAAACTACCCAAGCCATAGCCAAAGGAGATATGAGACTTACTACATGTGCACAAGTGAAGGTCAAGAAAATATTTGCATCAAAGATATCTTACATGTACCAAATTTAAGAAATAATTTCTTGTCAGTATACGAATAAGTCATCAAGAGAAATTGAGTTATTTTCAAAAAGGATGGAGCAAAAATTTATAATGAAGGAAATGATTTAGTTGCTGAGGCATATATTAAAGATAGAATGTTTATGATGGAAACAAAACTAAGAAATGTACCAATAGCAAAAAATGAAAATGTCATGGTTATAAATACACATTTATCAAATAAAAATAGCAATATAAGTTTATGGCATAAAACTTTAACCATATAAATGAAGAATACATGAAAAAAATTATTCAAGGACATACTGTAAGAGGATTGGATCTAAAATTTGAAAGGTTACCAGAGTGCGAAGCATGCATAATGGGAAAACTGGTTCAGAAGCCATATAATATTACGGAAAATTATACAGTTAAGCCCCTGCAGTTGATTCATATGGATTTATATGGACCAATGCCATGTCAAACCTTAGGAGGATCTATGTATTTTCTTGTTATAGTAGATGATTACAGTAGAAGAATCTTTATATATTTCCTCAGATCAAAAGATGAGATCTTTGAAAGATTTGAAGAATTTAAAGAAAGAGCCGAAAACTAATTAAGTCTTAGAATAAAAGATGTAAGAACTGACAAGGGAACTGGATTTTGTAACTCTAGATTTGAAGAACTTTTAAAGAGAAGTGGGATCCATCACCAACTTACCACCACATACTCACCACAAAGTAATGGAGTCGCAGAGAGAGTGAATAGGACTCTTATAGATACAGCGAGAACCTTACTAATTGACTCAAAATTACCCATGAAGGTTTGGGCAGAGGCAATTGCTAC
>CP092872.1:30815476-30825747 GCA_030710605.1 Cordylochernes scorpioides
AATTGTTATAATAATCGGTCGGAACAGGATCTTGATAGGAAACTTAAGCGAATGTCAACTAGACTTGAAGAAGTCGACTTCTCCAAATTATAGAAATAAAGTGATGACTCTGCTTAGGATTTTTAATGAAACTGATTCCAAGAATATTATTAATGAAACATTATATTTATTGTTTTAAAAAAGAGAGAACAAATATAAAAGGGAAACTAATATTAAAACAAAGGAACATTTTTATTTCGGTTAGCGCCTATTTACCTGTGAGTTTACACACACTTTGTGGAACAATTAATTAATATACATATGTATATACAACACACGCTCCACTGTGTGAAGACCCTAATCAGCAAGTCCAAGGCTATCTGCACATTTTCGTAGTTTGTATTTAGGTAGACTCTTCTTCCATTGCTTTGAGCTATACATTTCTTTCTCCACTATCCATTGCTTCTTTAAAGTTCTATGTAATATAATGATCTATTTCCATGATTGAATTTGCTTCATTCCTATCTTTTATTCTTTGTGAGCGTCGAACTCCTTCTTCAATCAATTTCCTTTCTTGTTCTTCAAGTCTTGCTTTGTGCCGTTCTTCTAATATGCTCTTTGTTTCCCCTTTCTTTCTTCCTCCTTTTACGCATCTTTCTTCTATCAGTTCAGTTTGTGATGAGTCATTTTCAGTGTCACCACCTAGTTTTACTGAAGTATCCTCCTGAGACTTCATTTCATTCTCTGTGACAGGATTTTCTTTTTTCAAGATAAGAAAGTTTTCAGCAACTATATTTTCATAATTTCTTTTATAGGTCAAATTATCACAATTAGTATCTTCCTGAATATCATTTGCATAATCAATGCCTCTCTTATCTTCACTAAATTTTACTGATCTGACATCATGAATTCTCTTTGTCATTATATCATATATTATGTAGGCTCTTCTTTTAATGGAATAACCAATAAATATTCCCTTTCTACCCTATGGTGAAAACTTGTTTCTTCTTGGTTTGCTCTCAAGCCAATGTGTCAAACATCCAAATATTCGAATGTGTTTGACCGATGGTTTCTTCCCATTCCATCTCTGCATAGCTGTATGGTGCTTGATAGACCTGTGGGGAGTGCAATTCTCAATGTATACAGCTGTAGCAATTGACTCTGCCCAAAACTTCATTGGTAAATTTAGTCAATTAGTAAGGTTCTCGCTGTATCTATAAGAGTCCTTATTCACTCTCTCTGCGACTCTATTACTTTGTGGTGATTATGTGGTGGTAAGTTGGTGATGGATCCCACTTCTCTTGAAAAGTCCTTCAAATCTAGAGTTACAAAATTCAGTTCCATTGTCGGTTCTTACATCTTTTATTCTAAGACTTAATTCGTTTTCGGCTCTTGCTTTAAATTCTTCAAATCTTTCAACGGTCTCATCTTTTGATCTGAGGAAATATACAAAGATTCTTCTACTGTAATCATCTACTATAACAAGAAAATACTTAGATCCTCCTAAAGATTGACATGGCATTGGTCCACCTAAATCCACATGAATCAACTGCAGGGGCTTAAATGTATAATTTTCCGTAATATTATATGGCTTCTGAACCAGTTTTCCCATTATGCATGCTTCGCACTCTGGTAACTTTTCGAATTTTAGATCCAATCCTCTTACAATATGTCCTTGAATCATTTTTCATGTATTCTTCATTTATATGGTTCAATCTTTTATGCCATAAACTTATATTGCTATTTTTATTGGATAAATATGTATTTATAACCATGACATTTTCATTTTTTGCTATTGGTACATCTCTTAGTTTTGTTTCCATAATAAACATTCTATGTTTGATATATGCCTCAGCAACTAAATCATTTCCTTCATTAATATTTTTGCTCCATCCTTTTTGAAAATGACTGAATTTAATTTGTTGACCAATTCGTATACTGACAAGAAATTATTTCTTAGATTTGGTACATGTAAGATATCTTTGATGCGAATATTTTCTTGACCTTCACTTGTGCATGTAGTAAGTCTCATATCTCCTTTGGCTATGGCTTGGATAGTTTTGCCCTTCTCAGCTAGGTTGATTTCACTTTTGTACTCTGTCACATTTTCCATCAAAGTTAGGTTTGGGGTTAAATGTGCGGTGCATCCTGAATCTATACACCATATTTGCCTATCATTTCTCCCATCTGGTGAATCTTCAAATTCTTTTACATATGTTTTAAATGCTTGCTCATTAATTCAACTTCTCATAGTATCCACTAGGTTATTAGAATGTTCTCTACTGTATTTTTGATTTCTATAATCAGGAGTCCATTTCTTTTGATATCCTTCTTTCTGTTTATCTCGAAACCAGCAATCATTAGCTAGATGTCCCTTTTTATTACAAACAAAACATATTTTTGGCTGAAATTGTTTAACTTTTCTGTCTTTAATTCTGTATGCTTGTTCACGCCCATTCTCAACCGATAGATTCAGTCTCATATTTCTTCTTGACTCCTCTTCTCTTAAAGTTGAATCTCCTCAATTGTTGCCTCTCTCTTAGATCGTAAGACAATAGCAATATTTTCATACCTTGGATGTATGCCTCTGACAATATGAAATGAAAGTTCTCGGGAAATAGATGCCCTAATCATGAACTTCTAGCAGCAATATTTTTTGCCCTTGTTATATATTCATCTACAGTTTCATTATCTTTCACTCTAATGTTCTTTAATTCTAAGCCTATATCAATAATTTTATCGTCCAAATTGCCCGTGTATGTTTTTCTCAGTGAGTCCCATACTTTCTTCGCATTTGTATCTCCTATGAACATTTCAGCTTGTTCATTTGTCAACGTAGTGATGATTATCCCAAAAGCTTCATAATTTTTCTCACTCCAAATCTCCCAAGAACTTTTGTCTTCCATATCAGGTTCTGGATAGGAAATTACACATTTAAATAATTTTCTACCTCTCAGAACTTCGCCGATTTTCATCGCCCATATTTGATAATTAGTTCCTGTTAATGGTTCAATTTTTGTGTGGGATAAAAAATTATATTCAGTCATTTTCGCCTTTTGAACTAATATAAACAAACCAATATATTTTAAATTTATTTAAATATTGGGTAGCTTTTAAACATGCAATATATAGAAATAATTCAAATTAATCTATATAAGTACCTTTAATCTTCTCAGAAGTGCTTCAGTTTACCGATCAGAATAAACTTCTCGCTCAATCTTCTGATTGAATATTTTCGCTTTTGAGATTTATATCAAACAACCACGCTCTGCTACCAATTGTTGACTTTGCTTAGAATTTTTAATGAAACTGATTCCAAGAATATTATTAATTAAACATTATATTTTTATTGATTTACAAGAGAAAGAACAAAATATAAAAGGGAAACTAATATTAAAATAAAGGAACTTTTTTCTTTCGGTTAGCGCCTATTTACCTGTGAGCTTACACACCCTCTGTGGAACAATTAATTAATATATATACAACATAAAGTCGCAATCTAAGAACAGAAGTCTTTAAATTCTTGAATCCATCCTTGACGAACTTACTGTTCACTTAGAGATGAGGAGATCATAAACCCTCCATCCTTTCACAAACAGGCCCTTTATTGATTTGATATATAAACTGGTTTCAGAAATACCTTCCTAAAATAGAGTTATGGAACCGCTACAAAATTTACTTAAGAATTGTTGAGGGTTTAGGCTAGAATCCTCTCGCCACTTCGCGCCTGGCGGCGCCAGACTGGAACCCGGCGGTTTGGTTTCGGTTTTGGTTGTGCGCTGAAGGAGTATCTCCGCGTCTGGCTGTGTGTGGTGTTCTCCTCATGTTCCGGCACTGATTATAAATAAAACCGGTACCAAGGGAGCTCCGATGACTCAGAGTGGATTATTGACAAAACAACGGGCACAACACAACAAGAATATAATGTTCAATTCAAATATGGAAAGAAGAACAGGAAGCCTTATATTCATATACAAACAGTAAAGGACTCACTTAAATTCGACATGTTCGTGCCTTATTTTGTCTATCTTTGCCCATGGTTATGAACACTGATGCATCTAATGCTGTTGTCTCACAGCTTTAAGAAAAGGATGAATGTGCGTAAAGAAAACTTTTTTTTATGTTGAAAAGAAATATGAAATCGCTGAGAACGAAGCTCCCGTTTGTGTGTGGTCTTTTGAAAGTTCAATAGATGGATCTGTATCGCCCTGAGAACGAATCATTCTTCCTCGACGAAAAGACTTAGAGCTAAGGGCTGAGAATTACTAGGTGTTGTCAACCAGACAAATGAACTTCTATTTAAAACATTTGGAATAAAAAGGATGAGAAATGTGTTTCATGATAATCTTTCAGCATTCCCACTGATTAGGCAAATGTTCAAGAAGGTGATTCAACTACGAAAAGACGTTTCCAGTAAAAAGACCCGTTTGCTATAAAGAAACAACTATGTTCATCCATGGCGAAAAAATCAGGGTTCCGAGGATAGATTTTTAAAAAATGTAATTTCAAATATGTAGATTTCGGGCATGATAGCCCTCTTCTAAAGGAGAAAAATAAAAGAAGGGCTATCATGGCCGAAAGCTAGAGATTTGAAATTAAGGCCTGATGTCTTCGCCTTGATATTGTAACAGGGAATTATTCCATTGAAATATGTCCATTAAGACTGTACTGCCTGATGGCAAAGTGTGGAATGATGTTGAATTTGCTTAGAATTATTAATAAAACTGATTCCAATAAGTATTAATTAAACATTATATTTATTGATTTACAAGAGAGAAAACAAAATATAAAAGGGAAACTAATATTGAACAAAGGAACTTTTTTCTGTTTCGGTTAGCGCCTATTTACCTGTGAGCTTACACACACTCTGTGGTAACAATTAATTAATATATATACAACAAATGAACAGTACCAGATGTATGCCTTCTCTACATGAACTGATACCCAACATCAGCTGTAGAAATACACCCACTCACCCAAACACCACCTCCTGACTACTCTACCAACGTCTCGAAATCCGGTTTTGGCAGATTTCCAAATAGGACAAATATGTCTTGTGTAATAATCGAACTGCCGTTAGTAAGTCACAACCAGACTGAGTGGCAGCAAATTAACATATAAACGATATACATGTTATATCAATCGAAATAAATGCAAACAATTTCTTTATTAAATAAAATTGGTAAGCTTTCAAGCGTTAGCTTATCATCAGGCCAATTGTTTCGCAAATTCCTACAATATATATATAGAGGTGTAAAAGGTATTTCTCCGAGAATTTTTTAACTTTTTTTTTTCAAGTGTAAATATGTAAAAATACCTCCTACCCTTCCATATTGTTACACTAATTTTAATGCGCCTTACATTAATTCAAAATATTCTATGATATTTAATATTTATATAAAACAGAATATTTAGATTATCATCATCCCTTTTTATAGTTTCATTCCTTTTGTAATATTTATTGTACATATATCTTGAAAAGTAATACTTTTTTTAAAATTTACTTTTATTTATTTGATTTGAATATGGAAACCCTCTCGGGAAACGTGTATAACACCAAGAAGGAAGAAACCAAGGTCGACGACCCTGCAAAGCTGCAACTTGGTGCAACAATATACACTGGTCCGCAAAATTAAAGGAACAACATATTTTTTCATTTATCTCAAATTTTAACGAACATTTATCAATGAAATTTTATACACAAATTTATTATTCCATTATTGATTAGAATACCCGAATTCAAAGAATTCTAACACGTATTTTATGCAAATTAGCCGGTCAAGCAATGATCTTCTTGGAGCCAGTGCATAAATATCTTGGAAATTGTTGTTAATATGGGGTGTGATCGCCTTTAACTGATAGACAGGCTCTACATCGGTGACCCATACTATGAATTAGGGAGTTTATCAGCTCCTGTGGAATCAACGCCCACTCTTGTGTTAAGGCTGTTTCTAACTCATGAGTGTTTCTAGGAGGAGGTTGGAGGGATGAGATCCGTCGTCCTAGATTGTTCTATACATGCGCAATGGGATTTAGGTCTGGAGACCGAGCTGGCCAATTCATCCGAGCAATTGCATGGTTTTGGAGAAAATGGTCGGCCACATCAGCCCTATGTGGACGGGCATTATCATCCATTAGAAGAAAGTTTTCTCCCATTTCAACTGATACAATACGCAGAAGGCTTCACATGAAGGGCCTCTATGCTCGACGACCCATAATTTGTGTGCCGTTGACACCACCTCAAAATAGAGCAAGGGAACTTTGGCGCAGACAACATGTCGCCTGGAATCCAGATGAATGGAGACGTGTAATGTTCACTGATGAGCCCAGATTCTCTCTAAACAGCTATTATCGTCGTGTCTTTGTCTGGAGAGAGGTAGGAACCAGAAATAATCCCCGAAATATGGTTTAAAGAGATCCCTACAGAAGCCTATGTTTTATGGTCTGGGCTGGAATCTTCTTGGGCGGTCGCACAGCACTCCATATTTTTCGGCAAGGAACCCTGACTGGACAGAGGTATCAGGACGAGATTTTGGCAGCATATGTGATGCCTCAAGCATTGGAAATGGGAGAAAACTTTCTTCTAATGGATGATAATGCCCGTCCACATAGGGCTGGTGTGGTCGAAACTTTTCTCCAAAACCATGCAATTGCTCCGACGAATTGGCCAGCTCTATCCCCAGACCTAAATCCCATTGAGCATGTATGGGACAACATAGGACGGTGGATCTCATCCCTCCAACCCCCTCCTAGAAACACTCATGAGCTAGAAACAGCCTTAACACAAGAGTGGGCGTTGATTCCACAGGAGCTGATAAACTCCCTAATTCTTTGTATGGGTTACCGATGTAGAGCCTGTCTATCAGTTAAAGGTGATCACACCCCATATTAACAACAATATCCAAGATATTTATGCACTGACTGCAAGAAGATCATTGCTTGACCGGCTAATTTGCATAAAATACGTGTTAGAATTCTTTGATTTCGGGTATTCTAATCAATAATGGAATAATACATTTGTGTATAAAATTTCATTGATAAATTTTCAATAAAATTTGAGATAAATGAAAAAAATATGTTGTTCCTTTAATTTTGCGGACCAGTGTATATTGTAGGAATTTGCGAAACAATTGGCCTGATGATAAGCTAACGCTCGAAATATTGCCAAATTTATTTAATAAAGAAACATTTTGCAATTATTTCGATTGATATATCGTTTAAATCTTTTGCAATTATTTCACAATCTAAATTAACATATATTTGAGAAAAAAGAAGATGGCACCTACAGCTAAAAGTTGCTGATGGCTTGCGACAACTGTCGTAATAAATATCAACAGATGAGGCAAGCCATCAGAAACTTTTAGTTGCACGATAGATAGTTTTTCCATAATTTAGTCACCAGATTGCAGTACAATTTCACTTTTGTACTTTTTTTCTAACATTTAATTGTTTGACTCAAAAAGTGACCTATTGAATATATTTATATTGAACCTGGATTTGTTAAAGAAATGGAAACATTTTTTTCTAAATATTTCGAGGGATTGTTCCTTCTTCATCAATATATTGTAAAATACGCTAAAATAAATTTTATGCAAAATTTTTATAAAAAAATAGGACGGCAATCTCTTCAGATAGTTTTAGAATTATTTTTCTTGAACAGATCCAGGTACGACCATTTTAAAAATGTATATCTCTATATATATAAAAGTCAATTTCTGTCTGTCTGTCTGTTTCGCGATAAACTCAAAAACTACTGAACCAATTGGTACCAAATTTTGCATGTCGCTTTTTATAAACCTGAGGAAAATTTTCGGCTGCATTTTGATTAGTATTTTTGGCTATTTCTTTTTTTCATTTGAAGAACTTTTTTTTACGCGGACTAATCCGGAATGGAATGAATACCTAAATATGGCCATTTTTTAAAGCATCGGTGGTTCAGTGGTAGAATGCTCGCCTGCCACGCGGGCGGCCAGGGTTCGATTCCCGGCCGATGCTTTTTTTTTAAACAATTTTTAAAACTCATTTATATTATTAATTAAAGGGCATATTTTGGATCTAAAATTTATATTATATCTTCTATATATATAAAAATGAATGTTTGTATGTTTGTTTGTTGGTTTGTATGTCCGGTATACAAATTCGCAGTAGTTCACTAATTCAAACCAAAATGTCCATACATAGGTGAAAAATACGGGGAAGACGATAGGCTATTTTAAAAAATATATAAATCAATTATTAAAACTATATATTATTAGTCAGAAAATGATGATGACGATATTGCTGTATCATGTAAGATTATCAGATACAAAATTATATCGGGAAAATTCCAAAAAGCAGAGACCACGGGTGAAACCAGCTCATTATTTTGTACGCAGGAACAAAATTCTTACAGAAAAACATTCATTCGAGCAGAAAACAAAAGCCAGATCATATTTCTATAAAAATATCGCTTCTCAGACACAAAGTTTGGAGCGGGACGTTTCACAAGAGTGACATCCACGCCGCCAATTTATAATTGTAACGAATAGTATTTAAATAAAAACATTTAATCGGGTAAAACCCGGGCGTTGCCAGGGTCATTCGGCTAGTATATCTATAAATATGAATGGTTCCTCTGCGCTCTCATACAAAAAAATCTTTATCTCCGATTCAAATATGAATTAGTTCGATCTAAATTTACGTTGTTGTTTTTGTGTGTGTGTGTTTCATACATAAATAAACTGAAAGAGGTTTCCCAAGCCCACTCCGCTATGTCTTAAGCACAATGGGGGTATGCCCTTTAACCCAATACTTTCTGTTTTATTACAGTTGGTAGGTAATTTCTTAATGTTTACTTCACTTTTGCTTTAAAAAATAGATATATCGCCTTAATTCTCTTCTCTCTGTCTATAAATCGGTGGAGGTATGTCCCCATGTCTACTTCTCTCGGTCTAATACACAGTGGAGGTATGTCTCCAAGTCTACTTCTCTCGGTCTAATACACGGTGGAGGTATTTTCCCATGTCTACTTCTCTCGGTCTAATACACGGTGGAGGTATGTCTTCAAGTCTACTTCTCTCGGTCTAATACACGGTGGAGGTATGTCCCCAAGTCTACTTCTCTCGGTCTAATACACGGTGGAGGTATGTCCCCAAGTCTACTTCTCTCGGTCTAATACACGGTGGAGGTATGTCCCCAAGTCTACTTCTCTCGGTCTGATACACGGTGGAGGTATGTCCCCAAGTCTACTTCTCTCGGTCTAATACACGGTGGAGATATGTCCCCAAGTCTACTTCTCTCGGTCTAATACACGGTGGAGGTATGTTCCCAAGTCTACTTCGCTCTGTCTAATACACGGTGAAGGTATGTCCCCAAGTCTACTTCGCTTTGTCTAATACACGGTGGAGTTATGTCCTCGAGTCTACTTCGCTCTGTCTAATACACGGTGGAGGTATGTCCTCAAGTATATTTCACTCTGTCTAATACACGGTGGAGTTATGTCCTCAAGTCTACTTCGCTCTGTCTAATACACGGTGGAGGTATGACCCCATATCTACTCCGCTTTGTCTAATACACGGTGGAGTTATGTCCCCATATCTACTCCGCTTTGTCTAATACACGGTGGAGTTATGTCCCCAAGCCTACTCAGCTCTGTCTAATACACGGTGGAGGTATGTCCCCATATCTACTCAGCTCTGTCTAATACACGGTGGAGTTATGTCCCCAAGGCTACTCCGCTCTGTCTAATACACGGTGGAGTTATGTCCACAAGCCTACTCAGCTCTGTCTAATACACGGTGGAGTTATGTCCCCAAGCCTACTCAGCTCTGTCTAATACACGGTAGGGTTATGTCCCCAAGGCTACTCCGCTCTGTCTAATACACGGTGGAGTTATGTCCCCAAGCCTACTCAGCTCTGTCTAATACACGGTGGAGTTATGTCCCCAAGCCTACTCAGCGCTGTCTAATAAACGGTGAAATTATGTCCCCAAGCCTACTCAGCTCTGTCTAATACACGGTGGAGGTATGTCCCCAATTCTACTCCGCTGTGTCTATTGAGGTTTAAGGTATGTCCCAATGTCTACATCGCTCAGTCTAATAAACGGGGGAGATATGTCTCCAAGTTAACTCCGCTTGTATAACATACAGTGGATGTATGACCCAAGTCTATTCCACTCTGTCTGAAAAACGTGGAGGTATGTCCCCATGTCCACTCTGCTTTGTCTAATACGCGGTGGATATATGTCGCCATATCTACTCCGCTTCGTCTAATACACGGTGAAATTATGTCCCCATATCTACTCCGCTTCGTCT
>CP092872.1:30825847-30837090 GCA_030710605.1 Cordylochernes scorpioides
AATACACGGTGAAATTATGTCCCCATATCTACTCCGCTTCGTCTAATACAAGGTGAAATTATGTCCCCATATCTAATCCGCTTCGTCTAATACACGGTGAAATTATGTCCCCATATCTACTCCGCTTCGTCTAATACACGGTGAAATTATGTCCCCATATCTACTTCGCTCTGTCTAATGCACGGTGAAATTATGTCCCCATATCTACTCCGCTTCGTTTAATACACGGTGAAATTATGTCCCCATATCTACTCCGCTCTATCTAATACACGGTGAAATTATGTCCCCATATCTACTCCGCTTCGTCTAATACAAGGTGAAATTATGTCCCCATATCTACTCCGCTTCGTCTAATACACGGTGGAGTTATGTCCCCAAGCCCACTCAGCTCTGTCTAGTCCACGGTGGAGTTATGTCCCCAAGCCCACTCCGCTCTGTCTAATACACGGTGGAGTTATGTCCCCAAGGCTACTCCGCTCTGTCTAGTATACGGTGGAGTTATGTCCCCAAGGCTACTCCGCTCTGTCTAATACCCGGTGAAATTATGTCCCCAAGGCTACTCCGCTCTGTCTAATACCCGGTGAAATTATGTCCCCAAGGCTACTCCGCTCTGTCTAATACCCGGTGAAATTATGTCCCCAAGGCTACTCCGCTCTGTCTAGTACACGGTGGAGTTATGTCCCCAAGGCTACTCCGCTCTGTCTAGTACACGGTGGAGTTATGTCCCCAAGGCTACTCCGCTCTGTCTAATACACGGTGAAATTATGTCCCCAAGGCTATTCCGCTCTGTCTAATACCCGGTGAAATTATGTCCCCAAGGCTACTCCGCTCTGTCTAATACCCGGTGAAATTATGTCCCCAAGGCTACTCCGCTCTGTCTAATACACGGTGGAGTTATGTCCCCAAGGCTACTCCGCTCTGTCTAATACACGGTGGAGTTATGTCCCCAAGGCAACTCCGCTCTGTCTAATACCCGGTGAAATTATGTCCCCAAGGCTACTCCGCTCTGTCTAGTACTCGGTGGAGTTATGTCCCCAATGCTACTCCGCTTCGTCTACTACACGGTGGAGTTATGTCCCCAAGCCCACTCAGCTCTGTCTAATACACGGTGGAGTTATGTCCCCAAGTCTACTCCGCTCTGTCTAGTACACGGTGGAGTTATATCCCCATGCCTACTCCGCCTTGTCTAATAAACGGTGAATTTATGTCCCCAAGTCTACTTCTCTTTTCTAATACACGGTGGAGTTTGTGCTGAGAACATGTATGTTTTCCCACGTGACGCAGCGGAGCGTGACCGTGCCTGCCCGGGTGAGTAGTTGTTGTTTTGAATTCTGTATGGATGGACATTAAAACATGGTGGCAGCGATAACTGGATAAAATACGAACCCGTATATTGCAAAATATCGATTTTTGCGTACCTTGGAAGATAATTCAACATGGCTGATGTATATAGTTGTTCATTTGTTTTAAATAAATATTAAATTGATGTATATAGTTATTCATTTGTTTTAAATAAATATCAAATTGATGTATATATTTGTTTAATTATTTTGCATATTTTTCATCTGTGAATTAATCTTATAATTTGGTCTATGAAAATAAAAATATTGGACCAGTGACCAAAACAAACTGTAAATAGATCGCTTAATGTTAGATGGTTAGTATAGAGAATGGTTAGGCAGGATATATATTTAAATGTTATGCTTGTGTAATTTTAATCTTAATTGAATAAAAAATTATAAATTTAAATGTGTTATAAATCTTAAATACCAAGCATTAAAACAACTGGCGACGAGGAAAAGCAAATTTTGTAAAGAAAAAAGAATTTAAATAGTGAAAAGAAATTATACTTTAAAAATGTCTTCAAGTATGTTTGAAAAATTTGACGAAAATCTAGAGAATGTTGAGAAATATATTTATCGCTTGAAGCAATTCATGCTAATTTCTAAAACAAAAGAAGACTTTAAGACGCCATTTCTTATTTCAAGCATCGGCCCTAAATATTTCGGGATCTTGCGAAACTTAGTTTTTCCGGAAGAAGTTGATCAAGTTCCCTTTGATAAATTGTGCAGGATCTTATTGAAACATTTCAATCCTAAGACCAATATAATATATGAAAGATTTGTATTCCAGAAAATGGATCAAAAATCAGGCGAGGCAATTTCGAAATATATAATACGCCTAAAAGAACAGGCTCAAAGGTGTAACTTTGGAGATTTTCTGCAGGAATCACTAAGAGACAGATTTGTGGCGGGCATCATTGATACACCAACCCAAAAGAAGCTGCTACAGGAAGAGGGATTAACTTTTGAGGGAGCATTAGACATCGCTCTGTCTGCGGACTCTGCAGATAAAGACCTACACAACCTCAAGAGATCTGAAGATGCCCATCGGTCCCCACAGCATCTTCATGCCATCAATAATCCCTGCAAACACTGTGGTAAGAACAACCATCTACACTATAATTGTTTTTTTAAATCAGCTAATTGTAGAGTTTGTGGTAGGGTAGGGCATATTTCTACAATCTATATATATAAAAATGAATGTTTGTATGTTTGTCTGTTGGTTGGTTGGTTTGTATGTCCGGTATACAAATTCGCAGTAGTTCACTAATTCAAACCAAAATTTCCATACATAGGTAAAAAATAACGAGGATGATGATAGGCTATTTTAAAATATATATAAATCCTTTATTAAAACTATATATTCAAATTATTCAACTTAGCTCACGAGCAGCGCCCTCTAGAACACTCAGGCGGGCGACGGTGGCGCGCGACGATTGGCTGCCGGCGCAGCACGTGACTGCCCTGCCCCCCCCGCCGAGTAAATGAGATCTCCCGGGTGACGGCCGGCCGAGCAGCGCCCTCTAGAACGCGTGACGATTTTGACGGCGCGGGGCGCTCCCAGTTGGACAGTTGCGCGGGGGCAGAGTGACCTCGCGGGTGCCCTCCGGGAACTACGTCCATCTTCCATATGTAATATACATTTAATCGTGTAAACCCGGGCGTTGCCCGGGTCATTCGTCTACAAATTCGCAGTAGTTCACTAATTCAAACCAAAATTTCCATACATAGGTAAAAGAATACTGGGTTTAGTTTGATTATCAGATACAAAATTATATCGGGAAAAATTTCAAAAAACAGAGACCACGGGCGAAACAGGGTACATTTAATAGGGTAAAACCCGGGCGTTGCCCGGGTCATTCGTCTAGTATGTTATAAAAAAGACAGTTCTGCCCGTAAATTGCCCAGAAATCCCAAAAATACTTTTAATAAATTTAAAAAGCATGCTAATGATAATAATCCTTCGGGATCTCAAAATAATTTATCATTGAATAATATAAATTTACATCCTCCTTTGACTGAAACAGTATATGTAAATAATATAAAATTGTTGGCTGAAATTGATACTGGAGCAGCCATTACTACATTAACTAAATATGAGTACTTTAAATATTTCAAAAATGTTAAATTAAATAAATGTAATACAGTCTTGACCGGCTATAGTGGCTCTAAAATACCTATTTTGGGCAAGGCTAAATTTGATATAAAATTAAGAAATGTTTCTAGAACCATTGAAATACTAATAACTAATTTAAATTGTTCTAAATTTCTCTTAGGAAGAGATTTCCTTAATCTTTTCAATATTTCATTCAATTATTTGCATAATTTGGACTCTTTTAATATAGATTCACTTTTAAATGATTATGGGTCCATTTTTGAATACAAATCTAACCCTATTAAAGGTATCAAATGCCATCTTGATGTGAAAGCTGATTTTATCCCAAAATTTTACAAATTCAGACAAGTTCCGTTTGCATTAAAACAACTTGTGGAAAATGAAATTGATAAATTGGTTGATTTAAATATTTTGTCTCCAATAGATAAAAGTGATTGTGCTTCACCACTCGTTTGTGTTGCAAAACCAAATGGCCAAATTAGACTTTGCGCTGATTTTAAAAAGAGTTTAAATCCTTACTTAGAGGATGTCAAATATCCTATTCCTAACATAGATTCAGTCTTGAGTAATTTTCAAGGAAAGAAATTATTCACTAAATTAGATTTGTCAAAGGCTTACCATCAAATTGAGATGGATGATATTTCAAAAAAGTATTTGGTTGTCTCCACTCACAAAGGTTTATATAAATATAATCGTTTGGCCTTTGGTATAAAGACTGCTTCTGAAATATTTCAGAAGACAATGGAATCCTTCTTCTCGGGAATCAATGATATTTACATTTATTTTGATGATATTCTTATCGCATCAGAGGATTTGGAAAGCCATTTAGATATTCTTAAGAGAACACTTAATATTCTTAAAGAAAATAATTTTACAATAAATAAAAATAAGTGCTTGTTTGTTAAAAATGAGATTGAATATCTTGGACATAAAATTAATGAATTTGGTATATACCCCTTGAAAGACAAGCTAGCTTGCATAAAGAATTGTCCAGTTCCTAAGAATATAACTGAATTAAAAAGCTTCCTTGGATTTTTGTCATTTTATAGTAAATTTTTGCCAAATCTTTCAGATTTAGCACATCCTTTATACAACCTATTAAAAAAGAATGTTAAATGGTCTTGGAATGCTGGGACAGATAGATCCTTCAATTCCTGTAAAAATGCATTAGATGAGACCACATGTTTATCGCATTATTCCCTAAATTTGCCTTTAATTCTCTCTTGTGATGCAAGTCAGGTGGGAATAGGAGCAACCCTTTCACATTTGAAGGATGGGGAGGAAAGGCCTGTGTGTTTCATTTCTAGAACTTTAAATGTTCATGAAAGAAAATATTCTCAAGTTGAAAGAGAAGGACTTGCAATTGTCTTTGCAGTAAATAAATTAAAAATTATCTTTTTGGTAGGAAATTTACCATTTATACGGATCACAAGCCCTTAATAACTATTTTTGGAGATAAAACAAATTTGCCTCCACTCATTGCAAATAGACTTCATAGATGGGCTCTAACTCTTTCAAATTATAGTTTTGAAATTAAGTATAAAAGAGGAAAGGATAATATTATTCCAGATTTCCTATCTAGATTTCCAGAGTGTCAAGAGGATAATTTGGAATATAATGATGGGAGTGGTGAAATTTTACTCTTAAATACTTCCATCATTGACCATGTTCTTGTGGCTCATGAAATACAGTTAGACAGGACTTTAATCAAATTGTATAAAATTATTGAGACAGGGGAGTTACCCTCAAGTCCCAATGATGATCTCATTCCTTATTTAAAAAGGATTGATGACTTTACCATTCTCCAAGAATGTATTTTTCTGGAGAATAGGATGGTTATCCCAAAAAGTCTACATGAAAGGGTACTTCAAATTTTACATGAGAGCCATGCAGGAACTAATAAAATGAAAATGATGGCACGTTCATCTATTTGGTGGCCCAGCATGGACTCTTCAATAGAAATAATTACAAAAAATTGCAGAACTTGTCTTTCTAATGAAAGTTTGCCTCCTCAAAGAACTGAGAGTTGGCCTAAATATGCAGGACCATGGAGGAGGGTTCACATGGACTATTTCAATTTCAAAAACAAACTGTTTTCACTAGCAGTAGATTCATTTTCTTCATGGGTTGAAGTTTCTGAAGTACCATCTACCAGTGCATATTTTTGTATAAATTTTATGAGAAATTGTATTGCTCGCTACGGATTTCCACAAGTAGTGGTTTCTGATAATGGTCCTCCTTTCTTTAGTAGTGACTTTGGTGATTTTTTGTCTAAGAATGGCATATCCCATGTGACATCTCCCCCATATCACCCACACAATCGAATGGACAGGCAGAAGTCTCTGTAAGAGAGGTAAAGAAATTGCTAAAAAAGCAATTATATGAAAATGAGCAGGTGGAACTAAATTTGGCTCTGTCCAGGGCTTTGTTCTTTATAAGGACCGATGTAAATATTAGGAAAGGGACATCACCTGCGGAACTGTTTCTTGGAAGAAAGATCAGATCAAGACTTTCGGTGTTATCAAAAGAAGAAGTAAAAGCCTCCAAATTCAATAGTCAATATGTTAACAGTAAATTTAAAGTGGATGAGACTGTGAAGTTTAGGTGGATTACTAATGGGCATCCCTCTTGGTATACAGGAAAGATAATTAAAATACTAGGATGGAATGTTTATTTAATAAAACAAGGTGACAGTATAAAAAAGGTTCATCAAAACTACATTAAAAAAATGTTGCCTGGTAAATCACATCCCACTAATATGAATGATGCTGAACGTGTGCCAACTCCAATCTCGGAGGAGAAAAGTGTTACAACCCCCAGGTATCCTCAGAGGGAGCGCAGATGTCCGCAGAGATATGGAGAGTAAATAAATAAATAAGGGGGGCCAAGCCTAAGAAGGGGGAATTGATGTATATAGTTGTTCATTTGTTTTAAATAAATATTAAATTGATGTATATAGTTATTCATTTGTTTTAAATAAATATCAAATTGATGTATATATTTGTTTAATTATTTTGCATATTTTTCATCTGTGAATTAATCTTATAATTTGGTCTATGAAAATAAAAATATTGGACCAGTGACCAAAACAAACTGTAAATAGATCGCTTAATGTTAGATGGTTAGTATAGAGAATGGTTAGGCAGGATATATATTTAAATGTTATGCTTGTGTAATTTTAATCTTAATTGAATAAAAAATTATAAATTTAAATGTGTTATAAATCTTAAAAACCAAGCATTAAAACAATGGCTTAGATTCAACCTCCAGAAACTTTCGACTTCTCGTCTACCAACGAATGGCCAAAATGGAGGAAGAGATTCGAACGATACCTCGTGGTCAGTGGAATGAAGAAGAAAGAGGAAGCGGACAAGATCGATTTGTTCATGTACTTGATGGGTGACAGCGCGGATGATATATTCAGGACCTTCAAGTTCGAAAAGGAGGAAGATGCAACGAAAATTGATTCCGTCCTCAAGGCGTTCGACAGCCACTTCTGTGTCAGGAAGAATATTATCTACGAACGTGCGAAATTTAATTCAAGAATCCAAGAGGATCGGGAGACAGTGGACGAATTCATCACTTCATTGTACAAATTGGCTGATAGTTGCGAATTTGAGGGTCTTCATGAGCAGTTGATCCGTGACCGAATAGTGGTTGGAGTGAGGGACAAAGTTTTATCTGAAAGAATGCAGTTGGACAGCGAACTGACTTTGGAAAAGGCGGTGAAATTGGTTCGACAGCAGGAAGCCGTTCGATAGCAGCAAGTCGACCTGCAGCGTCCCTCAACAAGCCAAAAGGTCAATCAGGTGAAGTTCAACTCGAAGAAACGATCACCGAAACAACAACAGCAGCCTTCGAGGAAGAAGGAGAAGTCAGCCAAAACAAGATCACGATGTCCAAAATGCGGAGGTTTCGTCCACAGGGAAGGACAGGCTTGCCGTGCTGAAGGACAAAGATGTAACCTATGTTCAAAAACTGGCCATTTTTCAAATTGCTGCCCAGATAAGCAGGCGAAGACTGCGGAAGTCAAAGCTGTTTCTGAACTTGATGAAGAAATTGATTTTCTCCTGGAGGTCTCAGCTGTGGAGGATTAATCTAATCTCGATGATGATGAAGGCGAGTGCAGGAGGCGATGGACAGCAGAAATCCAAGTAAACGGGAAACAGGTGAAGTTCAAGCTCGACTCCCAGGCGGATGTTACATGTGTTCCTCTGTGTCTCTTCAAGAAGATAATGGGACAACAACGACTAGTGGAAAGTGATGTCAACATTAGAGCTGCTGAATTTTCCGAACTTCAGACTGTGGGTATGTTTATATCACCGCTGCGATATGGCAATTATGAAATCAAGGAGAAGATTTATGTCATTCGTCGTTTGAGTGAACCTCTTCTGAGTCGCCGGGCATGTGAGCTCTTGAACCTGGCGAGGCGGATTGAAGTGGTTGCGAGGATAATTAACCCGATCAAGGAATTCCCTGAAGTATTTGAAGGACTGGGACAGATCGGAAACCCTTACGAAATCAAATTGAAACCTGGAGCAAAACCATATGCTGTGCATACTCCTCGACGGGTACCAATACCTTTGATGGAAAATCTCAAAACAAGATTGGAAGAGCTCGAGAAGGCGGGAATCATAGCACAAGTTAACGTTGCGACTGAATGGTGTGCACCGACTGTGATTGCTGGTAAACCGAATGGCGACATACGACTCTGTGTGGATCTCTCAAGGCTGAACGAACATGTACAGCACGAAGTGCATCCCATGCCAGTGGTGGAGCACATGCTGCGGCAACTGGGGGAAGCAAGATTCTTTTCGAAACTGGACGCGAACAGTGGCTTTCACCAGATTCCGTTGAGCCCGGACTGCCAGCATTTAACGACCTTTATCACTCCTTTTGGGAGATATAAGTACTGCAGGATGCCATTTGGAATCTCACTCGCCCCAGAGTATTTTCAGAAAATTATGTCAATAATCTTGCAAGGCATGGACGGTGTAATGTGTTACCTGGACGATATCCTGATATTTGCCTCCGACTCCAAGACTCACGATCGAATTCTTCGTTTAGTGCTCCGAAAACTGAAAGAGGCGAAAGTTACACTAAACAAGGCCAAGTGTGTCTTCGGCGTGCCAAGAATTAATTTTCTTGGGCACATACTGGATGAAGATGGTATCCGACCAGCTCCAGCGAAAATCGAAGCAGTGGCGAAGATGCCTGCTCCGACCGATGTTCATGGCGTAAGAAGATTTCTTGGCATGGTGAACCATCTGGGACGCTTTGTGGAAAATTTATCTGAAATTGTGGCACCACTGAACCAGTTGTTGGTGAAAGGTCAAGACTTCGTTTGGGATTGCAGCCAGGAGCGAGCATTCCGAAAGTTGAAAGAATTGCTAACGACTCAACCCATCTTGGCAGCATACGACGTCAGGAAACCAACTATGGTGTCATCCGACGCATCTTCATACGGCTTGGGAGCGGTACTGAAGCAAGAAGGTAAGAATGGAATCTGGCGACCTGTTGCTTATTCTTCTAGAACTATGACACCTACCGAAAAACGATATGCTCAGATCGAGAAAGAGGCTCTCGCAATTACATGGGCCTGCGAACGTTTTCAAGATTTCCTGCGTGGAAAGCGTTTCCGAATTGAGACCGACCATAAGCCTCTCATTCCTCTATTTTCGACGAAAGAATTGAGTTCGCTGACCCCAAGACTGCAACGTTTCCGAATGCGTATGATGAGGTTTGGATTCGAAATAGTGCATATCCCTGAAAAGGAGCTGCGCGACGCCGATGCATTATCCAGACAACCGCTTCTTACAACCGAGGGAGGTGAAAACGAACGGCAAACCTCAGCGCATATAAATGCAGTTCTCTCGTGTATAACCGCAAAGACGAGATGTTGACGAAGATTTTTGAAGCTCAACAAGAAGATACGACCCTGAAAGCAGTAGTCAACTACTTTGAGCAAGGCTGGCCAGATAAGAAGAAGATGTCACAGGCTCTGCTCTCTTATTGGCATGTCAAGGATGAATTCGGCGTTCAAAATGGACTACTGATGCGTAGCTGTCGTCTTGTTATTCCAGCAAGTATGAAACTGGAGATCCTAGATAAGTTGCACGCTGGGCACTTCGGGATTACAAAAACAATACTTCGCGCACGTGAGACGGTATGGTGGCCTGGAATTTCGGAAGAGATCGCGGAAACAGTCAGAAAGTGCAGTGTCTGATCCAGGAAGCCGTCTCAGAACATGAACCTTTGATACCAACCAACTTTCCTACACGACCTTGGCAAAAGATTGGAATGGATTTGTTCAAGTTCGAGAATAAGTGGTATCTAGTCGTCATTGACTATTATTCTCGCTTTCCTGAAATGATTCAGCTGGATCGGCTCACAGCCAATGTGGTGGTGCGTAGTTGCAAATCCATATTTGCCCGACATGGAATACCAGAAACTGTTGTAAGCGATAATGGGACGCAATTTGGAGCTGCTCGTGAATTTGCTAATTTTGCAAGGCAGTACGGATTCACACATGTCACTTCAAGTCCTCGATTCCCGCAGAGCAATGGGATGGCAGAAGCAGGTGTGAAAATTGCTGAGTTGATCCTCAAGAAAAATCAAGACCCATCGCTTGGACTCCTGGAGTATCGATCGACCCCTTTGGAGAACGGTAACAGCCCTGCTGAGCTTCTCATGGGACGTAAACTCCGAACGACCTTGCCAATTGCACCAGATAATCTTAATCCTAGGTTGGTGGACTCTCAGACCCTGAAAAGAAAGGAGGGGAGAAGGAGAAAGGATATGAAATCCGGATATGATCGACGCTGCGGAGCTACGGACATGGAGGAGCTATCCGAAGGTGACACGGTTTGGATTACAGATATGCGAACCTGGGGGATTGTAAAGCAGAAGGCATCGACACCAAGGTAATATATGGTTGATACTCCAGTTGGGACTTTACGTCGAAACAGGTTTCATCTACGAAAAGGAGTTACAGTGCAATATCCAGCCGACCCATCGACGCCGACCTTTTCGGGGGAGGAACTGGTTGAAAATGAAAAGACCCCAGTTGTGGATTATCCCTCTAACGACTCAGAAGACGGCCAGATAAGAACCCGGAGTGGACGAATTGTTAAACCCGTGGATCGCCTTCATTATTAATTATATTATGCATTTAAAGTTTGTAAAGTATATATATTTCAAATCTTTAAAAGGGGGATGTGCTGAGAACATGTATGTTTTCCCACGTGACGCAGCGGAGCGTGACCGTGCCTGCACGGGTGAGTAGTTGTTGTTTTGAACTCTGTATGGATGGACATTAAAACAGAGTTATATCCCCATGTCTACTCCGCTTTGTCTAATACACTGTGGAGGTATGTCCTCAAGTCTACTCCGCTTTTTTAATACACGGTGTAGTTATGTCTCCAAGTCTACTCCGCTTTTTCAATACACGGTGTAGTTATTTCCCCAAGTCAACTTCTCTCTTCTAATACACGGTGGATTTATGTCTCCAAGTCTACTATCTTTTCTTATACACGGTGTAGTTATGTCCCCAATGTCTACTCCGCTTTGTCTAATACACGGTGAATTTATGTCACCAAGTCTACTCCGCTCTGCCTAATAAACGGTGAAGTTATGTCCCCATGTCTACTCCGCTTTGTCTAATACACTGTGGAGGTATGTCCTCAAGTTTACTCGCTCTGTCTAATAAACGTGGAGGTTTATCCCCATGTCAATTCTGCTCTGTCTAATAAACGTGGAGGTATGTCAACATGTTTATTTCGCTT
>CP092872.1:30845271-30899686 GCA_030710605.1 Cordylochernes scorpioides
GCTTGTGTAAGTCTAAAAAAGCAGCTATTGTGTGGTTAGATGGTTTCCTGTTTTGTGCATCTTTTACCTTTTGTGTGAAAATGTCCTTTTCTAAATCCATATTGTTCTTCTGGTAAGAGATTTCTTGTGTCGAGGTGGTAAGTGAGTCGTCTGAGTATAATTTTTTTTCCATTAATTTGCAGCAAATACTTGTGAGGGAGATAGGTCGGTAGTTTTTTGGGTCATCAGCAGATTTGTCAAGTTTTTTAATAGGAATTATTGTTGCAGTTTTCCAGTCTTGAGGCAATTTTCCAGGGGTTATTGAAAATATGAAGAAGTCTTCTTTGCCATTTTTGCCCAAGTTTGATATCATTTGGCCCAGGAGTCTTGTTCAGGTCAGTGTTTTCTAATGCATAATCTAGCTCTTTCATATTGATTTTTTCATGAAAATATTATGAGTGCTAGTGACGTTTTTACAGTAATGGATAATCTTTCGGGCCTTTTTTTCAAATTTCTTATCTTTTATTTCAAATTTGATTTTACTACTTATTTGATATGAATTACTTAAAAGATTAGCAGCATTTTTGTCATTAGTTGCTGGGGTACCATCTGTATTCTTAATCATATTTGTGTTTTCAGTTTGTGGCTGGGCTCTGTCAATTTGTTTTGCCAAATGCCAAAGTTTTGTATTTGGATTTCTTGGGTTCAGGTTTCACAAGTTTGTTTCCATTTTTCCTTTTCATATTTACATATATTCTTTTTATTTTTGCATTCACAATGTTCAGTTCAGTTCTACAATTTGTTTGTTTTGGGTGCACTTTTTTTGTAGTTCATTTCTTTTAGTTATAAGTGTTTGAATAATATCTTTTGCCTGGTGTGTATAATTTGGAATCCATTTCTTAATATTACCTCTTGGTATTGAAACTTTGGCTGCTTTAATAATGGTGTTTTTGAAAGATATCTAATTTTGTTCCAGATCTTTTTTTCTAGTGGGTGCTTTTCTAAAGTCTTCATTGGTGCTTTGCTGGTAAAGATTCCATTTAGCCTTTTTGAAGTTCCAGAATTTTTCTTTAATCGAGCTGGTTTTGGTCTTGGTGCTAATTTATATAAAAATAGGCAAATGATCACTTCCAATACTTTTTAATATTTGCCATTTGCATTTGTGTAAATGTCAGGACTGGAGAAACTTATATCAAAGACAAACTGTGACAAATGGTTGAAAGATAATGGAGAGCCATCCCTCAGGACACCATCCGTAAGACTCTGTCTAGACGTGTTGCTGCATGCATTGCCGTCCGCAGTGGTCCTACTTGCTACTGAGCCGATGTGTTCTTGTTCTGTATTATGACTATCATTTTGAAATTAAGATCACTTATTGTTCATTCCTGCCTTTCTGCTTTCCAAGTTTCATCATTTTCTGGCCCCTCTTACTTGGGTGTTCCATTCTCAATGTCACGCAGTGTATGTAAACATCCAAGTTAAATTGCTGCCATTATAAGGAGGTAAATATTTGAACAGCAAAGTTAGTGCTAATAATAACCACAGTTCTTCACTGATGGGACAGACTCCCCCACTAATTTTCCATTGCAGAGCAAAGACCCAAATGCATATTTCCCTAATAATTGTACCTAAATAAACATAATGGAATAGAAGGGGGGGAAACAACTGGAGGCCCTTCCAATAATTGCTGGAATGGCTGAAGAAATCTCATTCTCTATAAATAATCTATAGATAGATAATGAATGCCCCTTGATACATGATATTACAAATTAATTTGCAATGATTTGAAAGAGGCCTTATCTAGCTAGACTGTATGCTAGGGTAGCAACAACTTGCCCAGAGAATGTCACCAGCTTTAAATATCCAAATCCTTGATATAAAAGAAACTGTTCAAATTGATATACAGTAGAACCTCTCTGCAAAGGACACCTAATTGCAGAGTCAAAGTGTCTTTTAGGGAGAGGTGTCCTCTTACCAGAGTTGCTAAATTGTAAAAATAGCAATTTTGCAAATGAAAACTGTCCTTTGTAGAGAGGTGTCCTCTAGCGTGAGTGTCCTCTCATGGAGGTTCTACTGTTATACATATAAAAATTTAGGATTATTTTAAGTAATATAAGAACATCTCCTATTAAATGACAAGAACCATCCCACTTTGTAAAAAGGACACTAGTTGCAGAGCCGAAGTGTCCTTTATGGAGAATTGCTAAATAGTAATTTTGGTGAAGAAAACTGTCCTTTAGCCTAGGTGGAGGTTCTTCTGTATAATGCCAGTTTGCCATATAATAGCTCAAAATTCCAGTTATTAGCCATCCTGATCAGAGCTATGACAGGTCGTTCATCAATATGTGGAGTAGCAGTAGGTTCTCTAGAACTTCACACATCTGTGTATGTATATGCGATACTTGTCCAACCACACAGGTAGCCTACTTCCTTGTAGACATGTAGGTGTTGGAAACCTTCTTTTCCAACATGAATATAGCCACCAAAATGTGTTAATTTGAACCATGGTAACACAACCTCTACTTGGTGCCAAATAAGTTGTTTCTTATCCCCTTGTGATTACAATAAAGATTTCATGAGTTCATGCTCCTTGAGCTATTTTATGATAAAACAGCGACCTCTCCCAAAGGTTTAATGCAAGCCAAAATTGCCAAGCTACATTTTGGGCAAGTGGCGTAGATTTTGTGTTGATATTTTTTATATTCAAAGGCTTTAGGAAAACAAACTGACTTCTAAGGAGCCTATTGAGAATTGATTCATCAAAGTTAGAATCTTGGGAGTTAGTTCAGCATGTAATTCCAGATATGAAAATTGGAACTATTCAGTACAAATTTTTTCCTTGTTACAAATGAAGCAACTTTCTACCATCCTTACTGAGGTGTAGTGGAGAGACCTGTGGAGTGAACCTGCCCTCTACCACAACACACAAAGCCAGCAGTACCTAGGAAGACATCGAGCCTTCTACAAACAATACAGAGATAAGCCAGTGTGTTACTTTCCATCCAGTAAGGATGGTAGAAAGTTATTTGTGAAATGAAAAAATATATAATTGTACTAAATACAGCACTGGTCATACATGCTACAGATGTGAAATTTACACAATAGGAAGAAGATACTGTTTTTTTTCTTCTTATCCCTAGTACCTGTGGTACAGGCCATGATAATCATGGTGGGTAGAAGAAGGCGACTGCTTTTACTGTAAGTGCACCACATGTCTACACATGTGAAAAGCAGTTTGACTTTGCACTTACAAATGCTGTGATTGTAATATACCTTGTAATATAAGAGAAAAAAGAAAGGAGAGAAAGCTATAAATTGTTTGCCCGCCACGTGCGCCTTTCGTGCTTGAGTGACGTCACGAGATGCGCGTGCATCCAACAGCGCGTCAAACGGCTGTTGTTACCTTTTGTTCATTGAATAATAAAGTTGATTTATCTTTTGCTTCTTATTTACATTAATTTAATAAAATAAATTAGAATATAACAGTGATATATGTAAATGATTAGATTTTCAATGAATTCAGGCAAAAAAGCCACCAGCAGCGACAACTAAAACAGCCAGACAGTGCTGTTATTGCTGCTGCCAGAGGAAGTTCTTCTGGGCATTTATTTTTCAGGCTGAAAATTTAAATCACTTGCTATTCCTATTATTTGTTCAATGAATAATTTGATGCATTAGTGTGTTATAAGGAATTTTAACTATTTTTGACACATAGGATTCTTTTCAAGATGAAAAATAAATAAAATTCTACTGCTCTTACTGCAATGATAAATTGGGCCTGGCTCAAAGTGGCAAAACTGCTGGAAGGTTCACTAATGGTGACCCTCCCATTAATTTATTATTGCAGTAAGGGCAGTAGAAAAGAATTACACGTCAAAACAGTTAAAATTTGAATATAATTTTGTTATCTGAATTTCTTCTCTCCTAGTGTTTTAATGGCCAGTAGTGTAGTTTCAGGCTTATACAGATGGGATTCAATGTTGTTACACCTGGGTGTGTGTTATTATACCAGTTTTTATCAATTGTTGTCTCAACATGTTGAAGTGGGGTGAGATGTGAGCAAAAAGGTCCCGGGTAACAAGTGTTTATTCATTTGTTTATTTATTTAGTAGTCGAGATGTAAAAAAGGTATTTTACAAAGGTCGGCAAAAAGTGTTGATAGGAAATGAGGTGGGAGGAGAGAAGGCCCTTCCAACAAAACAAAACAAAAGTAAAAAATATATTTATATAAATCTTATATATATATGCATATATGTAGGTATGTAACAAGTTTCTTTTTTTAGAAAAAAAAAATGTCTTCTCAAATATAAAAAATCAGATTCACTTTAGTTTGTAGGCCACCACAAATGTGGACACACACCTTGTTTCTTCCTCCTAGAGAGAGATATAACTAAAAAAAAAAATTAATAAAAAAATAATAATATTAATAAATGGATATTAAGGAGCAAGTAATAAAAAATAAGAGAGTGTGAAGGGGACAAAGAATTCCACACAACAGAATCAACCTGTACAGCAGCGGCGGGCGGCGCGGTGGAAGCAGCGGCAGTTGGGGACTGTACAGCAAAAAAAAAAAAGATAAGAGAGAGGGGGGGGGAAGGCAGAGTCCACTTCTCATCTTCTCGCAGAGAATCCTGGACATGCAGTTCGGGGTTGACACAGCCTGCAGGTGGACAGGGAGTCCAACTCACCTTCTAGCAACATCTATTGCCGGCTCTTGCTTCTGCAGCATTCACCCGCACTCGGTCTGGTTGCTCATTTTGATCTTTGCCGGCCATTTGCTGCACACACCACATGTACTGAAATCAAGGTGATGCCACAGTAAATAAGCCACAACTCTAATGGACCAATGGAACTGAGGGGTCCAACAAGACCGCCTCCTTGTCTGGATGAGGACACTCTCAAGGTGGAGAATCATTTGTAATTACGGTATAATATTTTTAAATTGTAACTTTTGACTAGGAGAGTCAATAAAGATGTTTAAATTGTCAAAAAAAAAAGTATGAAAATAAGGTCAGCAGCTCACTACACTAAGCATTCTGGAACTCACACAGACTGATAGTTTTTTTAAATTTTAATTCTTGTGATGTCTTGATAAGAGGCAGGTAGAACTTCTTTAAAGGAGACTTAGTTGCAGAGCCAAAGCAATGCTTATAGAGAGGTGTCCTCTTACTGGAGGGCTACTGATTAGCTAAAATATACTTTTTTGGGTGAATAAAACTGTCCTTTGTAGAGAGGTGTCCTCTCTCATAGAGGTTTACTATATATATGTTATATTGAAATATTATTTTATTTAAAATTATATTTCATAGATTCAAATACTCTGTTAAATCGACCGCCAGAGGTCAAGCTCCCCCTATAAAACTCATTGTTGTTGTTTCCCGATGGCCGGCTCAAACCTTTTGTACATTATGTAAATAAGTTTTTCATTTTTTAGATTTTTATGCCTTAAAGCCAGGCATTACTTTTAACAAATTGTTTTTTTTTTTTAATTTATATTCCATAAGCTTAATTAAAGCTATTTCTAATCTTCATTATTTTAACTATTTTTATTTTCAAGATTTTAACCACGACTGCATTACCCTAGCATAATCCTCAAGATAATCAAAATCAACAGAAAAATATCATTTTTTTTATAACATATAGGTTAAAACCCAAATAAATATATAATAATAAATAGGTCCAAATGAAAGTTCTGCTCCTGTAAAGGTCCACCCACCCTGGAACTATATACTGGACCCCCCCTGTGACGTTTCTTCTGTAACAACATTATTACCAAAACATCATACACTATTTATTTATTTGGATTTGGACTTATTACCCTGTGTTTATAATCTATATTCCAAATTGTGCCATTAAAACAAAGAAAAATACTTGTCTTCTAATTATTCACAGGAGCTGTTACTTACTTTATTTAAAATAGTTTCTGCTAGTTCGTAGAAGGCTTTTTCTATATTGATGTCTGCTTTTGCACTGGTTTCATAGAATTTGTTGTTGTGTTCTCTGGCAATCTGGAACACACCGAGTTCAATCAAATATATAAAACAGATATCACCAACACATTTGGAATACAACAACAGACTTTTCTACAGTCAAATTCATGACATTTAAACCTTTCCAGCTTGGGACCAACATTGTTAGAACACCAGGTTGAACCAGGGTTAGTTAAAACATGGGGGACACTTGAACCATGTTGCTGTTGTAAAATACTGTTCCATTGAAAACTACAAAAATACACTTTTTGGTATGTGCATGTTATTTCTTAATCTACACTTCAAACTACATCGAGAGATCTTTAAAACTATAAACAAAACTCCTCTATAATAAACCCCAAGGTACCAAACCACTGGTTTAGCTGTTTTTTAAACTTTTCTAAAATTTTACATTGTATAATTAAAAGACAGCCATGCATACAGAAAAAGCCTACCTCTTAACAATATGGTCAATTTATTTTTATTCCTTAAATTGACTTATTTCCGTACATTAATGCTGAAGAATATCAAAATAGTCACAAATGGATGATGGTTCTTATCATATGCATATGTACCTCCAATTTAAAAATCAAAACAATTCCTAGGCATTATTAATTATTATTAAAAGTTATAAAACTTTTAAAAACAACTTTTATCTTATTATACTCTATAATACAAAGTTTACTTGAAAAAAAATGTTTCTAATACTTTGTTGCTTGAAAGCACTTTTCAGGCATTGCCCCTTTCAAATAAAGTTACTAAGTATTTTTCTTCCAATTTCCACACATGGCAAATATGTCACCAATAAAGAGGTATATATTATGGGGAATAGTTTCACACACAGGACTATTTACATAGTTCTGGATCTAATACCACTAAAAGCTTATTGAGAAACATAACATTAATCACACAAAACAATATTTCAATTCATAACAGTCCTCCACATATTCCTTCACAGGAGAGGCAAGATATCTCTGTGACTGTAATGCAAAAAAGAAAGTTTTAATTTGCATCAAAGAGAAGGAAAAGTCTGGGCAATCCGGGGAATAAATACAGAGAGCTCAGAGATATTAGACAACATATAGAACTTACTGCATCCCCCTTTCTTTGCTGATCTTCCGCTTGTCCTCCATGTCGCACTTGTTTCCTAGGATCATCTTCTCTACGTCCTCATTAGCATGCTGCAACAGTCCAGGTTGGTCAACAACACCCAGTATTGACAACTGTTTGGTGTGAGATTTTTTCTTTAAAAAAAAAAACTGTCTTTAATTCGATGCCACTCTAATAATGCATTTGGCTGTATTACTTATACATCCAGCAAACTTTTGAGGAATTCTTGATTACAATGACATAAGCTTTGAGGACAATAGAAATCTCTACAAATAATCAGAAATGATCTATTCACCATCTAGGGCCCTTACATAGGGCCTCAGAACAAACTTACAGTGGAGCTTGTGATGCACTAACTTGGTAATTTATTTAAATAATTATCAAGGGAATGTTCTGTTATGTGAGCCATTAAAATATAGATTTTGCATTTTTTTTAAAACTATAATTTCCATTAAGAAAAAATAAAGGCATCTCCTGATCGTGCAATCAAAAGTTGCTGATGGCTTGTGCCATCTGTCAGAATAAATATCAACTAATCAATTTTACAATTATTCCAGAATTGGCCATATACCTTCTTAATTAATCAAGAAAAGTTAACCACGTATGTTTCAGGCTGTTGGCCCTCACAGTATAGTGTGCTAGCTCAATGGCCTAATGTTTTTCATATAATTTCCATGTTTGTGGCCAATCCAGAGTCAGGTGGCCTTCCAAGTACCTCATCAATGTTACGTAGCCACTTGGCGATGTTGTCAAAGCTCTTGGGGCTGGTGACGTCGTACACCAGCATGATGCCCATGGCCCCCCTGTAGTAGGATGTGGTGATGGTGTGGAACCGCTCCTGGCCCGCCGTGTCCCTGCATTAACACAGAGACTTTTCACTTAACAATAAAGTAGAATAGACCAAATGACATACAAACTTCATTAGAACAACATTTATATGGGAACATTAGGTTTTTATAACATGGTTATTAAAAAAAGTGAAATCTTGTTATAACAGCTTCCCATTTTGGTAATACCATCATAATTCTAAAGTTCCAAGTACCAATTGTTTTAACTTGTGATAAAATTAAATCATAAAACATCAAATCTTGGTCCCATATGATATCCGTTGTTCTAACAAGGTTCCACAGTAGTTGAAAGTAATAACTCCATTCATATCCTATACTAGATAGATCCTCTACCCTTGATTCATCCATATATATAAAACTGTATAGATGCCTGATACAGTAGAACCTCCCTGTAAAGGACACCTAATTACAGAGCCAAAGTGTCCTTTAGGGAGAGGTGTCCTCTTACCGGAGAGTTGCTAAATAGTAAAAATTTAATTTTGCAAATGTAAACTGTCTTTGTAGAGAAGTGTCCTCTCATGGAGGTTCTACTGTATAATACACTGTTGTATATTTATTTTCCACTTGTACTAATCTAAATTTCTGTCATTACTACTAATGTTCTTTAGGAAAAAGAACTTTTTGTTCTTGATTGCTTGTATATAAATTTGTGCAAGCCCCTTATTTAATACATTGTAAATAACATTGCTGATTATTGTCAAGTAGGATTGAATTGATATCAACAACAAAGTTAGATGGCAATCTAAATATCCTCCTCAGTATTTACAGTGAAAAATTATCCTTGAGGCACTCTCTGCAATAAATCTATTTTTGTAAATAACTTGTACAGTAAAACCTTCCTTAGCGGACACCTTTAAACAATGGACAGTTTTTATTGCCAAAATTGCCCTACCATTGAAAATATGTCCGCACTAGCGGACACCTTCAAACAATGGACACTTTCCCAATGGCTCATTTATTGATTTTATATGAGATAGACATTCCCCCTAGTGGACAATTCAGAAGATTGAAGTTGAACAAAAATATATATATTTTTATATAAAAATCATTTCAGAGTTTAAAGGTTTTTTTTTTAAATCTAGTTTATTATAACCATTTGCTAAGTGCTAAACACGGATATAATATGCTATTATAATGGATAATAAATAAAATATGCTCATAAAGATATTTAACATTAAAAATAATAGTAACTCTCCAGTAAGAGGACACCTCTCTGTAAAGGACACTTTGGCTCTGCAACTAGGTGTCAGGGTGGTTCTACTGTACTAAAAAATGATATTAGATAGGCAGATGACAATTAATACAAGAAAGGATCTAGAAAAGGTACTAAACAAAATTAGAAGCTTGGGATTCAGTTTATGGAATGGGACTTGTGTCAAGAAGAAGAAAAAAACCCATGGCTGTCAATAACCAACACCAAAAGAATGCCATATAAATAAATATTAAAGATGTTAAACAAGGGAAGATCTCAGACATTTGGCACACAATTCTTCCTTTAATTGATCTCCACAAGTATTGCACAATACTCCTGTTATTGTTTTTCCATGTTTCAAGTGGCCAATTAGAATTATTCCTTGGGAATCCCAAAAGACAGTGGTCATCAAATTTCCAGCTGACACAACAGTCTGCCTTCTTTGGAGTCCTTTCACCCGGACCGCTGCTTTAACTGCTGTTTGAACTCTGGTGTGTAGTGGTGCACCTAGGTCTCTCTACCATCACAAAACAGTGCTAAAAGTCCCAAAGATTAAGAGCGATAAAAAAATAACACTGCTGGGAAATGTCTGTCCGCCTTCGTTTTTGGTCGAAGCAATCGCTGCACCCATCTCGCACACAGCTTCTTCATCTGTAATTTTACATGAAAGATATATGGTGAACCCCCCCATGTCTAATAAGATGTCTGTGGTCTCAGTTATCTCACATATCTTCACTCGTCGATCTTCCATAACTATGCAATGGATTTTTGATGCCTTTTCTGGCGTGGTTACAACATCCATAGACCGTCTGGGACATGGTCCTCTTGTGTTGACTTTCAGTCAAGTTTAAATTCATTTATCCAGTAATAAATGGTGGGGCTGAGTCTCCATGAACTTTGTTCAGCTCGGCTCTAATTTGGGAAGCCGACAACGTTTAAAAAGGAAATGTTTGATAACAGCTCGTAATTTTTTTATCCATTTTGGAATCAATCACTATGTTGCGAGCTTTTTAGAAGGTGGAGCCATGAGGTTTGACATCATATAAATAAACCTCCTTCTATCTATCACTATCTAGGGGGATAGGTGTCGCCATCTATATTATTTTTACCTTACTTATCCAACAGCCCCCTTGTAGATTAGAGAGAAACCCTTTCAATCTTAGTTTTGAAAAATTAAATAAGTTGTCTGTTTATAAAAATAAAATATTACCCTTTTCAATAATAGCATCAAATAAAAAAATATATAAAAAGAAACACATTGCCAGAAAATTTATTTGTAACAAATTTTATCGATAGATAGCAATTGAATTTATAAAAATGTTACCATTTAAATAAATGAGAATAGGCCAAAAAGCAAACTTCACATGAACATGAAAGCAAACTTAGGATTTTCTCAACTTTTTTGACAAAAGAAAGCAGAAAAATGTATTGTATAGTATACTTTATAAGATTATTAAGTACAATTTGGATTATAAATTAGAAACACAAGGCAATAAGACCAATACAAATAAATAAACAGCATTGTTACAATCATCATCATGAAATCAAAAGCATGAAATAAATAAAAATGGAAACCATATTTCTCAATATATCAACAAACACAAGAACACCCAATTACCAAAAAGAGCGGGGTTTAACTTTTGCAGTGAAATGTGTGACCAATGTTATGTAGGACAAACAACCAAGAAAGAATGGAAAACCATGAATATTGAAGCGATGCAGCAGAGAATAGAAGAGAAGACGTGGGGAAGCCAAGAGAGAAGGTATGCCGGGGCTCCCCAGGGAAGTGTGGATTGACAAATTCCAGAGGGGGGGGTGGCAGACGGAGGCAGTCCAGCTGGCGTCGCCGTGGGGAAGGGATCAGCGAGTCCAGCTGGTGTCGCCGTGAAGGAAGCCGGCCTGCCGGGGATTGGTGTGTGCCGAGAAACATGGCAGTCTGAGGGAAGAAGCCTGTCTGATGACAACGGGACCTGCAGCAGGGAGAACGGCGGGACAACAGACGCAGCAGGTGGGCTCCGAACGTGTGGCCGTATGGACTGACCGGGAAGACGGTAGCGGAGAAGGATCCCTCTAGTGGCGGCATTGAAGGCAAGTCAATCTTCTACTGTATAGTTACTTATCTACTCTTTAAGCTCTTACAATAAACATACCGCACTAAGCTGTATCCTAAAGAATCCACATTGTTCTCTTAGAACCTTGAACGCAAACCTCGACGGCTGAGAATCGTCGTAACATTTGGTGTCAGAAGTGGGATACAGCTTAGTCAATTTTAATTGAAGATTTTATTTTGCGCTAATTCAAAAAGAAAAATGGAAAAACTAACCGACCCCGAAATCGAAAAATTCACAAAATTGCTCCGTCAGATGAGCCAGAAATTAGATGTGCTCGGAGAAACCGTTAGATCGACTACTAAAGGGATTACTCCATTGGAATCTCGATTGAGCCGACTCGAGCATAATCGGAATGTCAAACGTTCTGCCACACCCATGTCTTGCGAAGTTAAGTTCAATGTACTACCGCCAGAAAATCCTGATGGCTTTTCAAAAACAATCACAGCAACCAATAGCCCACGTATTCAATGTCTGAGGGACAAAAGACGTCCCAGGTGATGAAGATCCCGACAAGACCATCACAACAAAGATCATCACGTCAGGAGACGTTGTAAGTGAACTGCCAGAATCTACGCTAGAAGATTCTCCCGTGATCCAGAAGTCCGAAGAGTGTCGACAGCAGGAAATGATCCAGACTGGTTGTGTAGCGGAGGAGGGTGAGCTGATCGCCTCCGACAACGGCTGTGGCACGAGTGTTTTGTATAAAATCAAGCGACGGAAGGAGAATGCCCTCAAGGTGATATACAGAGCGAAAATTCAACCCCTGGGATTCTTTCTGAAATACTCCATGAGAACAGCAACGATCTTGGCGAGCTGCAGTGCGACAGCGTGGCTGACTTCAGCGACAGTGTCAGACTGTCAGGGACTAAGCGGCAATCCAACTGGACGGGACGGAGCTGGATGCTCCGTGGAAGTGCGACAAGGCTAGATGGTCGAAGCACCCTGAAGTTGGAGCCGGCAACCCGACTGAACGGGATAGAGCATTGGACGCTCTGTGGAAGTCCGACGACAATGTCTGTGACGCGGAAGTCGCACGCAATGTGTCAGCGCCGTCGTCTGCAATGCAAGCTGAAAAGATGTGCCAAGAATGTGCACCATTCATCTTCGTTCCTTCGCCCGACAAGGTACAGATCAAGCAGCCACCGCCTAGGAAAAGTTCTCCCGATCTTGAGACTGCCACGGGATCCGACACCTCCAGAAGGTTTAAGAAATTCACAGCCCTGTGCGTGGTCGGCACTAAGAAGCCCAGGTTTGAAGGGTTTGGAAAGAGAGAGCCTCTAGAAAGAGAATGTGAAACCTAAAGAAGAAAAGGGAGGCCACGATATGGACAGCGTAGATCGGGTGGACGAATCCACTGTAAAGATCGGCGATCTACAGCCCCGTCGTGGAAGGAAGCGGCGAAAGCGCAATACAAACGATCACAACCCTTTGTACATTGTGGCTACAGAGTGTTCTCAAGGAGAATTCAAAATATCAGATGGGAGCATCGTAGGCAGTGAAATATGGCCGCCATCTTGTGGAGAACCACCGCCCTGTGCTAGACAGCGAGACCAATCAATGGCGTTGGCACTGGTTGAGAGTGGAAAGAAAGCCCGAGTTGAGATGTGGTTCTGCAAACAAGGGTTGGTGTTAACCCTGCCGTTACGCTTCCGGGAGGCTGACGACCCTCATGTGGCCAGAGACGTCAGGGAGATCAAAGGGCCGCCGATCAGCGCCTCTGGTGAAATCAGCCTTTTCGGGACGAAAAGGATTGAGAAGGGGGCAGTGAAGCGATGCAGCAGAGAAATAGAAGAGAAGACGTGGGGAAGCCAAGAGAGAAGGTATGCCGGGGCTCCCCCAGGGAAGTGTGGATTGACAAATTCCAGGGGGGGTGGCAGACGGAGGCAGTCCAGCTGGCGTCGCCGGGGGAAGGGATCAGCGGAGTCCAGCTGGTGTCGCCGTGAAGGAAGCCGGCCTGCCGGGGATTGGTGTGTGCCGAGAAAACATGGCAGTCTGAGGGAAGAAGTCTGTCTTATGACAACGGGACCTGCAGCAGGGAGAACGGCGGGACAACAGACGCAGCAGGTGGGCTCCGAACGTGTGGCCGTATGGACTGACCGGGAAGACGGTAGCGGAGAAGGATCCCTCTAGTGGCGGCATTGAAGGCAAGTCAATCTTCTACTGTATAGTTACTTATCTACTCTTTAAGCTCTTACAATAAACATACCGCACTAAGCTGTATCCTAAAGAATCCACATTGTTCTCTTAGAACCTTGAACGCAAACATCGACGGCTGAGAATTGTCGTAACAATATGTTCTAAATGGGATAAAATTGAGAATTCTGCACTTGTAGAACATAGGAAAAACACATAATTTCAATCTAAAAGAAACAAAGATCTAGATTATGAGAAAAATAACTAGAGAAACAATTTAAAGAAGCCTTTTTCATTCAAAAGAAATGTGCTACAATAAGCAGAATGGAAGAAAAGAGGAAATATCAATGATATTTACAGATATATTTTTATTATATCTAAAAAAGGTTTTTTTTTCACTTTAATCTTAAGAATAATGTTTTAGGTTTCTTATATAGAAAAATATTATATTCTTATCTGCTATCTTGTTTACACAACTGATAACAGTACTAACTATTTAAAAAGAGTGTTAAGATTGTTTCATTCAATACTTTTGTCTGATGATTGTAACAACGCTGTTTACCAAATATCGTACTTTATTTATATATTTGGGGATTTTGTCGTATTATCTTGTAATCTCTAAGAGTCATGCAGGACGGGAGGTGAAATGATGGCTGGCATGAAGAAATAAATGAAAGGTTCCAAACAAGCTGCCAGTAATGTCCACTACAACCCCCTTGTACCTTACATACAATGCTGAACAACAAAAATGCTAAGTAGTGAGTGCCCTTACATTGTGGTAGTACAACTACAAAGAGACCTGGGAGAGATTCACAGCCTCCTATGTACTTGGGAGGGGAAATAATAAAAAAGGTAGGTATATATAAATGGCAATTTGTGGTTAAGCTGAAATATATAGCCAATGATAGCAGAGAATAAATGGCAGCACTACACATCATAGAGACAGATGGATGCTGAGACCCTCTCTCTTCCAATTATTGTATAACACCTTGGGATAATAGCACAAAGTGAATAAATAAATATTGTTCAATATTATGGCACACTAATCAGGAGTCCCAAAACAAATGACCCTAACCTACAGGCCTCATCATATTGCTGTGTCATGGCCTTGGCCAGGCTCCAAGACAGTGAGTGAGTGCACTGGGAGGAACTTGTGGTTGGTTGGTCAGTATTATGTTACTGTCCTATCTGGCTATTCTTCCACAGGACATCAAACCAAACACTTCCAAGATCCAAATGCCTGAATCATTCGCATTAAAAGACTCAAGACACAATTTTATTGTTAAACTTTTGTGTTACTGCACTCTTTAGATAGGTTAAAAAAAAGCACTCTTTAGATACAAAGGTAGTTTAGATAGGTAAAAAAAGCCTGCAGCATGTCCAATGGTGGTATGTAGCAGCCAGTCAGGGTGACTCATAAATAAAGCTTTACATCAGCTCAGTGAAACTTCCTGCCCAAATAAATACAAGATACAACAACAAGGTTGTTGTTTCATTTTATGTCTCGGCAAGGTATTTTACTTAAAACATCGCACAAGATGATGGAACCTCATAAAACATCATGTAGTGTTTGATAGGGAAGAAAGAATTAAACAGGATCTGATGAAGTATGAAACTGCAGTCAAACCCATTCTAATCAGCTTATAAGCAGCCTAGTTTCATCAGCTTAAGGAAAACATGGAAGCTTGATCCCTAGTGGTGTTGTTAGGATGAGGTTCAACTGTATTATCTAATAAATGCTTTCAGTGTGTGACATGCAGTTCCCACTCTGAAGTGAGCTGATTGTGGCCATTTGACACAGCTCCTCTTTGATTATGGGTGGTAAGGGAGAACTTTCAGCTACAGCTGATAACATTCATCTATTTTTTTTCTATTATAGTGTGTGTCCCCAATGTAGAACTAATTGAGAATTAACTTTAATTAACACCTAATTGAGGGTAGCTGCAAAAGAGAAAAAGATTTCGTGTCCCTTTGATGAAACACATTTTTACTCTGTCAAGTAGAAACACAAGAAATACTCTCACCAGATCTGTAGTTTTATTTTCTTTCCTTTGAGTTCTATGGTTTTGATTTTGAAATCAATTCCTGCAACACAACAAGTTAAAGCTCTGTGTCTGGAAAACCAAGAGCAGTTTTAAAGAAAAGATTTCCTTGCTGTCCAATAGGTTACTAGAGTTTTAGTAGCCCCCCATCTCACATGCAACATCTAAATCATAATAACAGCTTGGTTATATCATCAAGTCCCAATCTACATAAAATCTTGTCCCCAATTGATGTTGTTATAATGACACTATAGCAAACTTCTCCATCTTTGAATATACACAGTAGAACCTCCCTTTAGTGGAACCTCTCCACAAAGGACAGTTTTCATTTGCAAAATTACTATTTTACTATTTTGAAACTCTCCAGTAAGAGGACACCCCTCTCTAAAGGACACTTTGGCTCTGCAATTAGGTGTCCTTTACGGGGGTTCTACTGTTACATACAGACCAAATAAGGCATATGGATAAATTTAAGGATATTTACACCATAATCAATGCCTGTACCACATCCACGACAGAATATTAAACTTGTTAGAATACATATTTAGAGATCACATTTATAAAATAAAAAACTGCCAAAAGAAAAGGTTGTGAAATTCATGTTGGAAAAGAGCTAGTGTTTATTTAGTGTTATAGCACTAGTATTTGAATACTATTTTACATATTTTGTTTATAAAATTTATGATATCCAAATAGTCTGTTGGTTTTAAAGTTAACCCCCCCTACTTAGATAATTTGAAAAAATTGAAATGAAACCCTTAGTACAATTTTTTCTTTTTAAACATACAAGCTTTCTACTGTCACACATAAGCCCTCCCCATATGTCGCAGAGTCAGTAGCTCTCCCTATATGTTGTAGTCAGTATGAAGCTTATTTATCTAAAAAGAAAAATCCATGCTTAGTGGTTTTATTTCTTATATAGAGAGATGGTGCCATATAATTAATTTGAGACAGTTATATCTCACTTTTAAAAATAACCCATTTCTCATGCAAACACTCAGTTCTTCTTGCTTACATTGTGTTGAGAAAGAGGAATGGTCAATGGCCACTTCAGAGAGTCGGGATTTAAAGAAACCCATTTTACCCACTCCATATAATGACACCAACCTGGTGCTACTTGTCCCAAGTACGCCACATGCAGTTTGACTTTTGCACTTACAAATGCATGCCAGTGCCGCCCCCTATTTGGTTACTTGCACTAACTGGTTGGGTTGGACTTTTACAAGAATCTGGGTGGCAATTGGAGCAATTTTTTTTTTTTTTTCAGAAAAAAGTGCCCAATGTGGGATTTGATCCTGGGTCGTGGTTGTTGAAAATCAACAGCTCAGACAGCTCATCCACACACCGACCCCCATACCAACCTAGTTTGCCCCAACATACTGCCTTCCTAGGAGAAGTTGTTTGTACTTAGTGCAGCTTCAGTGAGGTAATTGTGTTTTAAAGGAAGAGAGAGGACCTAGTTGGGTTATCAACATGGGAAGTGGAAACTTCCTGGGGCCAGAGCTGGCCTCTTCACTACAGTCCCCCCTTGTTGCCAAGACTGGGGACAAACAACTTTCATAAAAAATGAGTGGAAAGCATACATAGTTGGCTTTTCTTAAAAAATCCAGAGAGGGTATTTGAAATATCATCATTGACCTAGCACACCATCTATTGGTCAACTCATGTTTAAAAACATAAGGTGACCATATTATGGCTGAAGTTTCAGACAAAAGTACTGAATGTATTGAAAGATACTAATGTACTGAAAGTGTGTCTGAAGATGTAACACAATCTCCCATTACAGAAACATCACCCATAATTATATGAATTGGATATGTTGTTAACCTATAATCCACAAATTGTACCTTACCATCAATCAATTTAAGCAGTCAGGAATTGTCATCATAAATTATGCCTTGTTCTCTTCTGTGTACATAGAGATCTCTAGTGAAGAGGAGGGTTTCCTGGGTATATCTACCCCGCACGTATGAAGTAAATCAACTAAGGGAAAACACATGCTTGATGACAATAAATAAGGAACAAGGAAGTTCACTTAAAAAAGTTTTTGCTGTAATAGCCTAAAATTGTGGGATAAAAAAAATACAACAATATAAGCTGTATATAATCCTAATAAATAAATTTTATAAAAAGAGAAACAATTTGTAAAGGCAAAAACCATTTATAATAACTAAATAAAAGTAGATAAAGCCATTCCAAATTGAGAGTTTAAAGCCAAGTTCCAAAATAAACCATAGAGGTAACCACCAAGTGTGGCAGGAGGGACATTGACCTGGTGAATCACACTCCCCATTGTGGAGGGAGGGAGGACTGTCCATTGCGACTACATTTAATGGCATTTGGACAACAAAATATGGGAGGTGCTTCAGTTGTGTTGTTAATGGAGGCTTCCAGACCTTTCTTATAGTGAGAAACACAAACATGTGTGTTAACTAGAAGCTAATCCACTAAATTGTGATTCACAACATATATTGACATTTCACACTAGAAACCATATAATAAGATAAGGCACCATTTGGATTATAGATTATAAAACACAAGGTAATAAGACCAAACCAAGTAAATAAATAATGTGTGAGGTATTGGCAACAACGCTGTAACCGAAACGTCAATAATAAGAAAATAATAAGAAAAAGACCACAATATAGTGGGACCCAGCAGCAGCCAGTCATGGACCAACCAAATATCTAGGCTACACTTAAGAGCCATTTAATCACCACGTGATCCTCACACACTTTTTTACCCCAAGGGCCTTCTCCTCCAAGGCCACTTCCATTGCTCACATGTTGCCCCTTGGCTTATTAAATACTAATATTTGCACAGGTTGGTTAAGCTAATCACACACCAATTTTTTTAATGTGAAATTTGGACTAGAGGTAAAAATCCCAATATAACTAGACCAATGATATGTGACGTTCCAGTAGCAGTATTGAGATATTTCTATCATTAAGGAATTTTGTTGTTGTCTGAAGTGGAACAGCACTGTCACTTAAATAGCTACAAGAAAATAAGACCTAATCCAAATAAATTAATTGTGTGATGTTTCGGTAACAATGCGGTAAAAACCGAAACATCACACCCTATTAATTTATTTGGATTAGGTTTATTTTCTTGTAGCTTTATCTATAATCCAAATTGTGCTTTATCATATATGTCACTTAAATAATTATATTGAGAATTTTATCAAAATGTTTTTTTTTTTTTCGATGGCCACAATCCAATGTTACTCTTTTCAAGGAAAACAAACATCAGTAAAGTGAAGGTCATCAGTGGATGTGCAAAATGATGGAATAAAATGGAAATGGTTAATGTGATTTACAAATTTAATTAGAATGCAAACTAAAAAAAAGGTCGTATATATTTAAAATGAATATAATAAGGTCACTTCTCCATCAAAATAGACACAATGGCATGGCATCTATTGACCATCTTCAAATTAGCGTACTTAGGTAATGTCCAAAGCCACGACACCATCTTTGGCAAATTAAGAACTGCCCCACCTGGAGACCATGGTTTCAGGCTAATGGCCCTTGTCAGTCCAGGGAAAGCTATTTAATGACATCCAAAAAGTACCAAATGAAATCTTAAACAACCATGAAAATAAAGCCCACCCTAGACTGAGGGCCATTAGCAAGAAACCATGGTCTCCATGTGGGCACTTCTCAGTTTTCCAAAGCTGGTGTTGTCACCAATCTGAGTCCGCAGATATGGTATCTTGTTTTTAAAGTTATTTTGACGAGAGGCGACTTTTCCTCCCAAAAAAATTTACATAATAACAAATCAATTTACAATTAATAAAATTTTGTTAACTAATATAATTATGTGTGTGAGCTTTAGAATTTGGAAAACCCAAGCTTGAGAACTTTCTCTTTCACAATAAAAAAAATTACCATTAATTGTAGTAACTCTAAAATCAAATTATTTAAAAAAAGTTTTTTGTTTAAAATAATTTCTAATATATCTACTGCATTGGGAACACTTCCAACATTGCTGTAATAATCTAATGGGAAAAGTATTCAATTCTTGATTACAGATGGTGTGCCTGGAGCAGCCCAAAATCTGAGGATACCCAGGTAGTAGGACTTCAATGGCATAAAGACATATCATACCACTTCATATTTCTATTCCTATCTTAATTTTTACGGGGAAACATTTGACATTTTTGGGCAAGAAGAATCCTCAAAATCAAATGAATAGAAAAATTCTGATAAACTAAAAATTTGGAAAATATTTTATAAGTCTTTGTGAAAAGAAAGTTTTTGAAAAACATGGAGATATCCCCTAATGGCGACACATGGAGGGATAAAGAGGAAGGAAGGCTTGAAAACCTCAAAGAATGGACTGGAATAACGGGAGGATAGTAAAAAGATAGAACCTGCATCATTCCATGAGGGCTCTATGTAATGATAGAAAACTTCAGGAATTAGTTGGATTCAGCTTGTGGCATGGCTTTACGAAGGGTATATTAGGATCACTACTCTGAGGGAGTGAGTTTGGTTATTGACAGCTAGTTCAACTTCTTATTGAAAAAAAAAAAAAAGGTAAAATCCTTGCAATTAAATGTGTATTTCCAAATCTCTAAGAATCTTGTAGTTTCTGGTTCTCTAAATGTACTAAACAAATTAAAGCAATTGCACCTATAGATGGGTGAATTAAAACAAGACTCAAAGTGCATTTGACCTTGGTAGCAACATCATCAAATTTGCTCCCAAAACATTAGGCCTAGTAAATGTGATCAAAATGCTTCATAAAAACATTATCCTAGCAGCCGAATGGCTGCACCTCTATCTGTGGGTGATCTCATTAATTTATATGACAAGATGGCAGACTGGAGGTCAAGGACAAAGAACTTGCTTCTTTTTCAATAAAAATGTTTTTGTCATATTTCTCTCTCTACCAAGAAAGTTTAAATAGAACTTCCATGAGAGGACACACCTCTCTTCAAAGAACAGTTTTCATGGCCAAAATTACAAATTAGTAGATTTCTCTGGTAAAAGGACACTTTGGCATTGCAACTAGGTATCCTTTAGCGAGAGGTTCTACTTTACCACCATTAAACTGACTATAGAAAGCAACCCATTGAGTAGGGTTTATTACTTTTATTCATTTCCCCCAAAGAGAACCCTACATAGGGCTAGTGTGGTACTAATTAAAGGTTAATCTATAATCTACAATCCAAATTGTGCCTCATCAATTAAAGGTTAATTAATAATAAAAAATCAATAACCTCATTATAAAAGCCTTTTTTATAACTGCAATATAAAGTTATAGGTTCTAATTGTCTTAACCTTGATTATAGCAACATGACCAATAAAGTGTTGTTGTTATAGCGTGAGATTCAATTCTCAATATTTTTAAACCTCTCAGGGGACCTCTGATTTGAGGTTGTGTCACTACTTCCATCTATGCCACCTGGCTGTAAGCAGACCTCAAAATAAACTCATCCCAAACCCCCTTGCTCCCAGAATACAGACAGGTTGATAGGGATCTAAACCAGTTTCCCCAGAACACCAGGTTTAAAAACCTGCTTGAGGCAGTTTTTTTTTTATATAATAAATTGCTTCAATGACCTCCCAAGATTTTACACAAGTCTAAACCCACCCGGTAACCAAACTCTGGCACATGTAAAAGTGTCTCTATGTGGGGCCCCTACATCAAGGCCCGTACTTGGGTATTTACAGTTTTCCAGGCAGTTCAAGAAGATTGGGAAATATTACTGGGGTATAGTTTCTATGGGTAGAGCCCCCCCCCTACACAGAATGTAGTCTATCATAATGAAACCATGTTGATCATAGAGGGTATGTCATTATACAGTGAAACCTCATTCTAACACAGCCCCCATTTATAACACCCCAACTTGATTCTAACATCTTAAGTCTCAATTAATTCAACTTTAGCAACAGTCTCAAGTGGTGCTCTGTTATAACAATATAGACTGCACATAGAACATCAGTCTGTTCAATGAACAACCTTCAGTCCGAAGTTTGCCTTCAACTAAATAATATATCGCATGCAGCAGAAAATTTCAACAATATTTAAACTTTAAAATGTGTAACTAGGTTCACACCATATAGTGATAAAGCACAATTTGGATATTAAAACACAAGGTTTCCAATCCAAATGTTAATTCTCACACACCATTACAGAATAAGGAGATCCAACATCTCATGTCCCTATAAATAAATAGCAATATCAAATAAGCCTGTAATATCAAAATAATTACAATTATTAAAATATATGTATTTAATTAATAAAGGTTAAATAATTATATACCTGTTTAAAAGGTTAATGGCTCTGAACTAAAGAGATACTACATGCTGATTGGTTGATTAAGGTCACATGACAGTAGACACCATATATAAGCAGATACATAATCCCTAGGAAGCCACCCCTGAGGGCCAGATATTATGGCATACAGGTTGTTGGCTTTTGATGGAAGTTGCCAAAACTGGTGTCTAGAAGCATCACCACCAATACCTTCTGTACTGGGGTGGTGGCAAACAAATTGTCTTTATGCATTTTTAAAGAGAGAGGTACTCTTGGTATCCCAAATTTCTCCCATAGTCTGGCTGAAGATCCATAGAGTGATTCACCATTATTAAGGTAGAGGTCAACAAGATAGTATTTCCCTTTTGACTAATTGTTTACATTGCATCTCTCTTCTAACTTCACTGCTGCTGCAGTAATTGGCACCATAGATGTACAACATTTCTTGTTCAATATTCTCATTATAATAAGATCTATGTTGTTATAACCAAGGCTAAAACAATATACTTCAGACATTATGAAGTTGTAATCAAGTTGCTGTTATATCAAGGTCCCCCTGTCTCATCAGTAGAACTAACTCTTAGCTGCAGAGCCAAAGTGGACTTTGGAGAGAAGTCCTCTTACCACAGAGTTGGTTCAAATTGTTCATTTTGGTGATGACAAGTGTCCTTTAAGTTTTCTGCAAGTGGGAGTGTCCTCCCATATACTGTATATAACAATTGCTCTCACACTTGTCTAACTTCATTAATTCAACCAATGATAATTCTTACTTGAGTTAATTCACCAAATGTATCAAACAATTAACACTATATAATACCATCAATAATTTGACCCTTTCATAATTCTGACAATATCACTAGTTAATCGGTGTTTAAATACAACACCAAATACTGCGGCCGTAGTTGGCTGCACCAAAGCCAGCTGTATATCACATGGTATTTTCTCATGGACCATTGTGGCAAGGTCATTGGTTCAATAACCTTACTTGTAAGTCACAATAATCAGTTGTTTGGGAGAGTAAGGTTGTGGTGCTTGAAGGAACAGGAGGAAAGCCTTTTGATGATTGATCTGCTAGAATGCACACAATGTTCTAGCCTATTTACAACTATAAAGGATTTCTTTAAAATATTATGATTTTTAAATTTATTTTCACTTTCTATATATATATACCCATTACAATTAGTATTTGCAATTTCTCATAAGTTCAAAAATATATTACTGCAATTTTATCCATCATAAATTGTAATCATGAAACATTAAAAAAATAAATAAAAAGGTCCACACAATGTGTGTTATCAATTCATAATAAACAAAAATATGTTACACAAAAGATCGTATTATAATATTTTAATATATATATTTGGTTATGTCCTAGAAAGTGTCCACTAGCTGTAAATGTGAATTAATTATCACCAACCAACTAACTTTAACTGAAAGCTCTGATCGATCCCTTGGGATGTTAAGATTGACTGTGGTCCACAACCTTTGAAAAGGTTTCATAAAGCTGAGCCATATAAGTGTCTAATTTTCTATTTCTGTATTAATGTGTTGTATAATACTTTTAAAATGAATTAAAAATACCTTGTTTAATTATGAAAAGCCTGATAGAATTACTTTTTATGTGCCTAAAGGAAAAAAAAAGAAAGTATTTCAGTTTATATAGTACAAGTGTAATGACACCACATAACTTGGGGAACATTGAGCGGAAAAACCAGTCTATACCAGAGTACAGATGGGCTGGTTATCTATGGACCTTCCACTGCATCCACTGATATCTACAGCAAACGCCATCAAAAGGGTCTACAGACTTATATATGATTGAGAAGGGAGATAAGTGAAAAGTGAGAGAATAAGCCAATATATTAATCTTATACCACTCTTAAAATGTCTCAATTTGCATATACCCTGAAACTATGCTACTTAAAAATGAAGTGGGTGAACTAATGCCATCAATAGTACTTGGATCTGTTGGAAAAGAACAAATGACAACTTTACACACTTCACCAAGGTTGATGGTAGTTGTTGAATGTCTGTGATTTCCAAGGCAGATTGTAAATGTAATCTCCTGGCACATTTCTTGTATCACCTTTTAATTCCTTTTAGTTTTGTGAGTATTTTACTGAACAGTAACAAGTTTTGTCAGATTTACTTTATTTACACAGAGCTAACCTTGCACAATTTTCTAAAATTCAAAATGGTATTGAATCCAAAGTCTATTTTGATGAACCTCCTAGAGTGTTGGGAGGAATGTGATTTGGAGGAAATATCTCAAGAAACCTCCAGTGATGTAAGTGCAGAGGGGAATACTTGGGCAATCCAGAGATTTTAAAAGTGGGGGAGGAGGAAACTAGGCCAAGTTAGACTGCAACTTCTTGATGGAATTAATGGGAAACAATAGAGAATTACTTTTGTTGGTATTATTTTTGAAATATGAAAATAATTAAAGAATGTTATTAAGGACAGAACAAAAATAAAGTAAATGGTCCCCAGCTTTGGCTCTAACATAATGTGGAAGAAATTATTTCAAGGCAGCACTTAACAAATGGTCAACTTGGATTACAGTGTGAACAAACTATGTGATTAGGGTTGGGTTGTTGGTATGGCAAATAATATGGTCCTTCCCCCGTATATAGCACATAGTGCTGTGGGAGCTCTTGTGGAAATGCTCTCATTGGTGTCCTGAATCATTTCTTACATCCAATGGTAGCAGCTTCAAGTGCCCTGCAGTAAAACCTCCGTTGGAGAACCCCCCTCCATGAAAGACCTTTATATGTTGTTGGTTTTTTTTGGGGGGGGGGGGGGTGGATTGTAGTGTAACTAAGACAATATGCTGGCTATGAGGGATCCCTACATCCACAACAGAGCATTCATTCCTCCAGCCACTAACAAGGCTGCCATCAATTTTAAAGGCTCAATTAGACACACAAGGGAGTGCTTATTAGGAAATGGTTAGAATGGACCTTTTTACTGCCCTGTCTAGGTGGGTGGGCCCATCTGTGGTGGCTAAGGAAAATGAAACATTAATCAGCTTATAATGAAGATTTGTATTTAACATATCTTGGGACCAAGATTTTACTTTGCTGTAACAATGGGAATTATGAGATTTACACTTAAGACATATAGTCGGATTGGAGTGAAATGTGTTGCCATTTCTTCTTCATGTTATTTTAAAAAAAGTGATTAATATGTCTACATTGCACTTGGACGCTGAAGTTGGTAAAATATCTTCTACTCCACACCATTTTACCTGTTAGCTTTCAAAATAATTTCAACACACCCAAGGATCAGGACACATCAGAATAGTATCCATTTAAATGGTAAAACTACATTAATTAGCTTCACAAGACCAAATGTATTATTTTCAGTAATATTACTTAGGATTTATTTTTAATTGCAGGTTCCAGGCCCCAATGTAAGGATATCATCATTGCCATGTAAACAAGCCAAAGTGAAATCTTGGGAATAAAAGCTTTGAGGCCCCAGAATGTAGGGGCTGGAAATTTATCATTGAGAAGTTCAGTGTGGGGAGGACTAAAACTGCACCAAATGATGGTCATTGCATCAGTGGCCCCTGATTCTCGAAAAAGTCCGAACCCATCAGTGAGTGCAAGTAACAAAACGGGGCTTTGGCCCAAGTTGAATTGCTTCCTACACAAGTAGCCATGTGGTGCACTTAAATGAATTCAGTTGCTAGCTGTCATGATAATCATGGCCTGTACCAGGCGTACTTAGGATATGTAACATTAAGGAATTTGTTGTTCCAACGTTTAAAAAATGAATTAAAAAATGACCCGTTATAACACAATAATATGTAGGTGTCCATTAAATCTACAATTTGTCATGTTTTAGAACATCTCTGACGATCCTATGGAATTATTTGCATCTTGGGGCATAGTTGAAAACATCTTTTGAAGTGTTACATACTTTGAAAGACCAAAGACACAAAGTGTGTAGACTCTGCTGATGAATGAGGGAATTTCCTTTCTTTGTAATGGCCAATGAATTGGCTTTAAAGCCAGAAATAACTGGTAACCAACACAAGGTAATAAGATCAAATCCAAATAAATGAGTAGTGTTTGATATTTCAATAACAACACTGTTACCAAAACTTCACAACCTATTTATTTATTTGGATTTATTACCTTGTGGTGTTTCTAGTCTATAATCCAAATTGTACCTAGTGAACCAGTTATCCATTTTAACATTGCGGCTAGTTTCCGTAATTAGCTCACACCATCGTTCCACAATATCACTTGGACTGTTACTGACATTGTAAGGACATTCAGGGTTTTTTCCCTGATAAACCTCCAATTATTTGTGAATCCATTGGGGCAAGTATTTTATTTTCATTTTGTGTTTCTCTTTGGAAAATACTCCCACAAATTACACTTTCTCTGAAGCTGTCAAGCTTTTCATCCACTGCTACACAATCTGAGAATGAATAATGCTTTTGTCAATTTTCTACAAAAATGCACACATTCTAACCTCTTTAATTCAACACCCCAAGGGATCGGAGCATTCGGTTGAATTAAAGTTAATAGATGATTTCATCACAACATTTGCTGCTAGTGGACATTTTTATAGCCAAATATATAATTAAAATATTTTTGGAAAATACTGTTTTAATATATTTTAATTAATAATGTGAATTGAGAGATCATTGGAATTTTTTTTTTTTTCGGAATGTTTCACGTTAACTTTAATGATGGATAAAAATTGCATTAATGCATTTTTTGAACAAAGGAAAAATATTATTTTAATCCAAGTGAATAAATGCAATTTGAAGGAAGCAAATAAATTTAAAAAATGAAGAAAAGGCTAACATTAAAAAAAAATCAATATCTTTAAAGAAATCTTTTATGGCCTTTTGCTAAATATAAAATATTACAAAACACACGCTATATCCTATGTGGATTTATTTGCATGTAAATGTTTAATCTTTTTATGTACATAGTTTTTAAATATATCGAATTATTCGAATTTCGATCTTTTTGTGGCTTTATGTTGGTACTCATGTCTCTCACTTATGCCGACAAGCTCGGCCATTTTGAATGTTCACTTAATTGTTGACAGCTGCTTTGCTTGCAGGTGTTTTTGGATCGTCTTCGATTTTTTACCTATTAAAAAAAATGGATCAAAGAATGTATCAAATTTTGTGTGAAAAATGAAATTAAGTGCGCGGATGCATTCGAATGTTGACTGTGGCATACGGAGAAGCTACCTTGGACCGAAGCAAAGTTTATCGGTGGTACAAAATGTTCTCAGAAGGCCGAGAAGATGTGAACGACGAAGAGCGTGCCGGACGCCCGGCACTTCAACAACAGACAAAAAAATTAATGAAGTGGAGAAAATGATATTGGCCAATCGTCGAATCACCGTTAGAGAAGTTGTGAGTTGCTGGACTAACATATCGATTGGCTCGTGCCATTCGATTTTTTATAAATGATTTGGGCATGAGACGGGTCGCCGCGAATTCGTACCAAAATTGCTCAATTGCGACCAAAAAACAGCATCGCATGAACATTGCTAATGAGATGTTGGACTCTGTCTGCGACGACCCAAATTTGCTCCAGAGGGTCATAACAGGTGACGAAGCGTGGGTTTATGGTTATGACGTGGAAACCAAAGCTCAATCATCTCAATGGAAGCTGCCGCACGAACCAAGACCGAAAAAAGCGCGCAAGTTCGGTCGAATGTGAAAGTTTTGCTGACAGTTTTCTTCGATTGCAGGGGCGTGGTGCATCATGAGTTCTTGCCACAGGTAGAACGGTCAATAAGGAATATTACCTGCAAGTTATGCGCAATTTGGCGAAGCAATCCGCCAGGAACCCCCAGATTTGTGGAAGAACAAAAATTGGCTTTTGCACCACGATAACGCCCCTGCTCACACATCGTTGCTTGTGCGCGACTTTTTGGCCAAAAACAACACACTAATGATGCCGCAGCCACCGTATTCCCCATATCTGGCCCCCTGTGACTTTTTCTTGTTCCCTAAACTGAAGAGGCTCATGAAAGGACGTTACGCTACGCTTGACAAGATAAAGACGGCATCGAAGGAGGAGCTGAAAAAGATTTTTAAAAATGATTTTTTGAAGTGCTTCGAAGATTGGAAAAACCGTTGGCACAAGTGTATAATATCTCATGGGGATTACTTTGAAGGGGACAAAATAGGTATTCATGAATAAATAAATAATTTTTGAAAAAACACAAAAGTCGCGATACTTTTTGAACACACCTCGTACGAGTTATATAAATTATTTATAGTTTTAGAGAGAGAGTGAAAGTTATTTAAATTTACATTTTAGAGCAATAGATTATACAAGAAACAATGATTATTTACATACATATTATCAAAAGTCCAATATATCTTTAGAATTACAACCACTAAACCAGTGGCACAAATATACTAATTAAAACTAGAAATTTCAATTCTTAATGTAATTCAAGTCCACGGCATTTGAGATAGTCTACAGAACTTGTTAAATATTCTACTTTACTGGAAACCATTTGCCTTAAACTAGAACTTACATTGTACTCTCAAATCAGCAACAAGTGGGCACCGGATTAAAATATGCTCAGGGTTGTGATCTTCTTGGTCATCATAGGAAGATTGAAGAATCAATTCTGCCAATTCTATATAAATATGTGTTAAAGTCTCCATGCCCCGTAAAGAATTGTATATTATAAAAATTTGGACTGGATAAATTTGGGTAATCTTGAGTTTTCAAATAATTCTCTGAAATTTGAATCATCATTTGAATCTTCATAGTATTTTTGAATTTTTTCATTTATAAAGTTAGATATTATCATTCTTTTTGCTGGATCATCTCTATTATAATCTATTTCAGCTTTAAGTATGTTTGACAGAATGAAATCCGTAATTTTTGGTATTCTTGCGAGAACATGTGTACAATTCGAAGATGTTGTATTATAAGCATGTATACAGTGTTTAAGAATTTTATACTGTAGTGAATCTATTTGTTTTTAGATCTCATGTTTATATATGGGTACCAGATTGTTGAACCATAAGTTATTGTGCTTCTAAATAAGGTCTTATATAATGTTAATAATCGCCTACTATCCAATTCCCACAATTTCTTTGTTAAACCAAGAAGATATCCACTAGCTCTAGTTGTTTTTGCAATAACACTGTCGATGTGAGGCATAAAATCTAATTTGTTCTTGTTTTGGTGATTCTTGAAAGTTAATCCTAGTATTTTTAGGTTTTCAACTGGTTTAACAAGATTATCATGCAAGGTAATTACATACTTTTTGCAGTTGAATAAATACAAAATCTTTTGTTTTCTGTCTTGATATTTTAAGTTTGTTGTTTTCACACCACATATTTATTTTCCCTATTGAATTTTCAATTGTAATCTTAAGATTTGTTACATTTGTATTCCAACTTTTAGACTAGAACCCATTTAATGTACATTCTAGCTGTTCAAAAGGCATGCATGGCCTTCCTATTCTGCAAGTTATTTCAAAGAGTAGAACGTTGTTCACTAAGATACCTCATTGTTTACGCTGGTGAATAGTGACCACCACCTGAGGCCTAAATCATCCAGGAGGTAAAAATCATCAGGTGCAACATTGGTGGTGATATTTGCGAAGCATTGTAACACTTTAAAGCTTGGTTCAGATATGCTAACTACGGCTGTGGTGCCAAAACAAGAATTATCTTATGTTGTCAAAATTATTGTTTGGTCGAATTAAGGTTGGGTATTTGATAGACTGGAGGTCTGGACATGGTCAGATTATTGCACAAGTATTGAATTTACAAGGTTATCCAGAATTAAACTCACAGCAGCTATCTTGATGAGGTCTTGTCTTCAACACTAATTACTCTAGAGAAGTAAGCTCTATTCTAAAGAACCAATTACTATCTCTTGTATCATCTGTGTATTCATGGCCCTACATTCCACTGGGTTGATAGTGGAATTCCGGGGCAACCTAAATATATAAAACTGGGAAATTGTACTGGGATAAATTAATACATATCCTTATTGTGCAACAAGAATGGTTATTTGAACAATTCTGTAATAATTAAAAATCAATGAAGTTGATATTTATTCTGACAGATTGCGCAAGCCATCAGCAATTTTCAGTTGCACGATAAGGAGATGCCTTTTTCTTAATTTATCCACTTTATCCCTGTACAATATCACATTTGTACATATTTTTCACATTGTTTCGTGTTCTCACACCACTTCTGGCCTTAACTACCAGCTTCATGATTCCTGAATGACCAGTTTTTTGGTCGTTAAGGTACAGCTTGCACCACGGTGACGAGGGCCCAACAGCTCGAATGCATACATGTGGTTAACTTTTCTTGATTCATTAAGAATGGGTATTTGGCCAATTCTGAAATAATTAAAACCAACGAATGGTTGATATTTATTAAGATTATAAAACTGTATTTATTAAGAAAACCTAGGAACAAACCCGTGTGAACAAAGATACTCATCTCTGTAGCCACAGATAGCCTTTGAGTGTATCATCTGTTAAGATAGTTTGGAGGGTTCTTTAAAATAAAACTACACTATAGACAAAACTTGTGGAAGTTGTACCTTTTAACATGTATATTGGGATTCCGACAATAACTCTGAAAGATTTTGATATACACAGGCTAACCAAGTGTGAACAAAATTGCTTTTGTCTTTTTCAAAAAGAGATGACTGGCAACATCAATGACTTTTCTACTTTCTTAAGTTTTGTTCATGAGTGTATTTTTACGAAAATGAGTAAACTAAGATCATCTTCACACAAATACAAGTATCTCAACCAATGAGGTGTCTAGGTCAACCAATACAAACATTCCAAGATTGGGCAGGGTCTGGTATTATATTTTGTAAAGTTCTCAGTCCCATCTTTTTATTTTAGTTTGTGTCCTATGGCAATGAAAAATTTTGATTTAATAATCTGCAGCATCCATTTCATTGAGAGAGGGGCATGTTCTAACTTCATAACTTGGTTTGAAAGTGATGTAATTAAAATCTATATGTATAAATAAATAGTCATTGTGTTACATGATAACTTCCAAAAGCTTATACAAATACCATACATGTGATATTACCAAAATGTTGGCTATTTAATCTGGTGTATCTAATCAAATGCATAAACAATGGGAAAAAAATCTACTCATAAATACCAATTTCTATTTTGTGTTAATTACAACTTGTCTAACTTATCTATGGCTTTTTCATGTTTTATGGATTTTTTTTCTATATTATTTTTAAAAATTGTGGGGCTGACTCATATGAAATGTTAATAAAATTAATGAGTTATGAAATGTGTCCTTATATCTAAACTCTAAACATAATCTATATTGTGAAATGTGTTACGCAAAAGCCCTTTATGCATCGCATAATTGATATTAAAAATAAAAACAAAAATAAAATTTATTAGTAAACTTTGGTAGTACTTTTGGAACACACTAGACATTGTGGGGTAGTGATTTATTAATTCACTGTATTTTCACACACAAGATGATCCTAATGACCATTCAGGCATTTTTTGAATATCAAATCGATATATTCATCAAAATATATATTTTTTAAATCTAGGCTCATAAAAGGTTTACTTGGAATTTAATAAAGATATTTTACTGAAAAATGGTTGATAACTTTATTATAGGACTTTTCTTATCCATATTCATATTTTATCTTTTGTTTATATAAATACTGTCCCATTTGACGCAGTAATTATTTTTACCTACCTATTTGTGGAGATAAATGTAGAATTAAATGCATCTTCCGAAAATCGAAATAAAATACAAGTTTTACCGACGCCTGAATCGCCTATTAATAGAAGCTTAAAAAGTAAATCATAAGTTTTCTTTGCCATTACACTATTTAGACGTTGCCCGAGGGTTGAGCAAAATGGCCGTATTAACAAACCCTGACTCGACTAAAGCGACGCCGGTAAAACGTAAATCCAAGATAATTACTAAGAAACAGATTTTATTAAGAAATTTATTAGTGAATTTTTTAAAATCGATTTATTTTTAAAATAAATTATTATTTTTATATATTTTCGATAATACGTGATTATTTTAAAAATGTTTTTACTAAATTATGGATATTTGGAACCTTGGGTTAAAAATCTCTCTCTCTTTTGCGTATATTTGGAAGAAATGTGAGAAACCTAAACAAGAGAGAGAAAAAGAGAAAATAGGAAACTAAAAGGAAAAAGTATAAAAATTTGAGGGGGGCGTGTTATAAAATAAACATCCCTTTGTTATTATTCAATTCTTGCCAAAAAATATTCATATATATTTGTGCAACATTTACACTTAGCACACACATATCCATTTTTTTTTTTTTTTTGTAAATCTGAATATAAAATGAATTTATAAACATGCATTTCAGGTGACATTAATTCTGATTTAGTATTAAAAATAAAGAATTTTAATTAATGAAATATATATAGCTTGCTTTAGTATTTTGGCGTTTTAAAAATTGTTATTATTTGTCATAAGTTCAGTGCTTTTGTAAGGTTTGGGTAAGACTTATTTTCATAAAATTATTTTCGATTTAGAGAATTTTTCATTACATTATTATTGTTTTTTCCTAGCTGGGGGTAATTGTCTTTCTGCCTTCAAGAACCAATTCTCTCTCTCCACTGGGCCAACCTGCGTCGCAGATGCTTCTTGGAGCAAATGCGGACATTCAGCTTTACAGCTGGCCCTACAAGCCCTACCACCATACTTCCTTGAGGCGTGCCAACAGTGCTGCCTGTGAGTCCAACGAGGGGTCACAAGCCCACAGATATTGGAACTCTGTGACCTTCCATTAGATCTGCAGGTCTGGCTCTACAGAGTTGGCCCCTCTATACCGAGACAATAAAGATAACAGCAGTGGCCAAGTCTGGTCGATGCGTCATCTGACAGAGCCCTTCTTCCATCAGACTTTTTACGACCCATCATCCAATACCAAACACCTTCCACGCCTTCTGGACCACAGTGCCTTCCTGATCCATGTGGGAAAACCAGCTGCAACAAGACTTCTTACATCGGCAAGTGTCAGACCGTTGAATGAATGAAAGCGTTAATTGATTAAATCTAGGAAGACCTAGCAAATCCTTCTCCTGATATTATGAGAACAATGATCCGTGATCAAGGTAGATCTGATCGTGGAAATTAGTTACTGGCGCCTGCCATCGCCGAGTCTGGTAGTAGATACATCGAGAGCGCAAACAAATTCCTGAGGCGGAGCTTGGAGGACGATGCTGTCCGCTCCGACTATCTGTCCTTGTTGGACCTCAGGCGGTCTTTTTGAGAGTCACACATCACTCTTCTTCAGTAGTCGCTTCGCCCTGTTCAGAGAAACTGAGCCTACCATTTGCCTTCCTCAGGTGGGTTGCCGTTTTCTGTAAGGAAGCAGAAGCCGCCATCTGGGTAGGAGTTGTTGAAACCAAGGCCTTTCCACTTCTCTCGAGATGAGGCAGGGCTCCCGCCTCAACGCTGCTCTCTTCAGCATAGGAGTTTGGCCATTTATACGCCATATCGAGAGCATCATGGGCCGTAGATGCGTTGTCCCCTATGCGGATGACATCGCACTATTCATCAGACACGCCGCTCAGTTTGGGGTCATGCTCCTGACCTTCGAAGAGTTCCGCATGGCCTCCGGGGTGGTTGTCAACTTTGACAAGAACTGCGGGCTCTGCTGCCGTTCCTGGAAGTACCAGAAGGAATCTCCTTTGGGAATCATCTGGACATCTGAGTCACTCAGCCCTATGTTTCACGATCACTGCCGGTAATTTCGTCGCCCCCATTTGATTGCTGGAGATAGCCATCGCTAGGTGGTTTCTCTTCACCCCCCCCCCCCCCCGCCTGTTATTACTGGGTCGGTCAACAGTCTGTTCTCGAGATCTATACTCTACCAATTCAACCTGAAACACCATCGGCAAGCTGCAGGCGCGCTTTGTGTAGGTACAAGCGGAGTTTAGTTGTTTCCTAGGGGGCATCATAGTGCGTTCTGTCTTCGAGGGTGGTTTTGGCTAGCTTCGGCTCGCCAGCCTGAAGGGGATCCAGGCCTCTCTGTGGGAGGCAACCAATGGTTACTCTTGGCATGTTCGCAGCCGGATCGTAGCTGAAGCAGCCGGTTCCTAAAATCCGCCTCTCTTCAAGGAAGAGGAGACTACTGAACCTCTGGGAGGTCGCGTCTAGCGTCCTTTTTCATCCTGCCTCGAGGCGTTCTGCATGTGGGTCCAGCGACAGGTCACTAATGCACAGATATTGGAGTTGCCGAGCCACCCCTGCTCCTGGAGGTGTTTGCTTTCAGCAGCATGCCTTTGGATCTGCAGCCTGGTTCATAGGCGTTGGTCTTTATCCCGAAGTAATGAAGACAACAGCGCGCGCATGTGCGCGCAGTGGCAAAGGCTAGCCATTTAGTGGTTGAGGTACAGCTTGCACAATGCTGGACGAAGGCCAACGGCCCTAAAAGTATATTTGTAGTTAGCTTTTCTTGATTACTCAAGAATGGGTGTTTGGCCAATTCTGGAATAATTAAAAATCAATGAATAGTTGTATTTTATTCCGATAGATGGTGCAAGCCATCAGCAACGTTCAGTTGCAGGATAAGGAGATGTCTTTTTCCCCCTAATTTATGCATCTTATCCCAGTACACAATATCACATTTGTACTATTTTTTTTTTCAAATTGACAACAACTTCACCCTGTCTACAACAGCCATGGGACACTTTGCACACATCCAGTAGACCCCAGTGACAGCCTTGAATCACCCATCAACCCCTGTAGTCTCTGTGGCTTCTACTCCTGTACTGAGCACCATTCTAACTCCCTTATCCTAAATAATGGAGAGCCTGGAATATATTTATATAACATTACAACACACACCAAAATCAAAGAAGAAGCAGGAAATATTTCGTCAAACTTCACCTGTGAACTGACAGCTATCTAGAAAGCTCTTGATATATGCCTTAATCAACCATCCCTGAATCAAGCAGAAGGAGTTGTAATATACACTGACTCTAGATCTGCACTAGAAGCAATTCAGAAGTGCAATACTAAAATTGTGCAGAATATATCCACTCATTGCTAAACCAACTTAAACTATTGGAGAACAACTGTATTCTACAATGGATTCCTGCCCACATTGGGATCTAGGGTAATGAGATGGTGAATGAAATAGGGGAAGTGTTAAAATCGGTGTGATTTTATACTTTTACTTATAATTGAAGAATAATTATAAACATAATAGCCCGCTTAGGGCTCCATTGTTAAAATCGTGATGATTTTATACTTTTACTAACTATTTCCAGATCTCTACATGTCCAAATATTAGGGCGCCAGTGGCTGCAGAAAACCAGACCACAAATTTATTCATCTATGGCACATGTAGAGACCTAAAGCTGTGCCGGCTAGCAGTTAATGTTGAAGGGGAAATTAACCAATCTTTTTTGGCTAAACAAATTTTTATTTAGACCAATAAAAATAATCTTACAATGTACATCAGGTATATATTTTTTTAAACAAAGAAAAATTAATTAATGAAATCACACACATATATATATAATTTAAAAATAAAATATTAAAGAAAAAAAACTGTAAATAAGGTTAAAAGGGAGGAGTTTTAAACTTTATACAAAAGGCCTATTATGCCAAACTCCCAGATTATCCCCAACCTACCTGTCATCCAGCCACCCATGTCCACGATTCGAAAAGAAAAAAGGGGCTGCTAAGGCCGCAGCCAGCGGCCTCACCCCTCACCCCTCCGCAACTCCAAGTCTTTTGCTTCTCAGGAAAAAAATCAAATTCTTGTTAAAAAAAAAAATGTAAATATCCCAATGTCAATATCAAAAATGTAAGAATCCCTTCCTTTTCCCAGTGTTGCTGAACTCACCCCCCAAGGCTATCATCCCTCTTTCTCTATGAAAATAAAAAATTGAAAAGGCATCTTAAAAAATTGATAAAAATCAATTAAATATAAAATTATTGAAGAAATATCCACAAAAAAAAAAAATACAAAAATATTGAATTAAAAATAATTTTAAAAATATAATTATTATTGTTGATTCTGGGCATCTTGGGGTCAGCTTGGGAAAGGTTCAGGGCTCGTGGTGGAGCTGGTGTTCTGCATGAAGATGGTGGAGTCAGGTCAAGCACCATAGGTCGGTGGCTTGACTACAGGGAAGGGGTGTCTGAGTCCATCTTGGACTGGCTTGTGGTCAAGTCAGCCACCATCGGACATGTGGCTCGACCACCAGGAAGGGGTGTCCGAGTCCATCTCAGACTAGCTTGATGTTGGTGGGGCCAGGTCATCCACCACAGGTCAGGTGACTTGACCACCAGGAAGGGGTGTCTGAGTCCATCTCAGACTAGCTTGGTGTTGGTGGGGCCAGGTCATCCACCACAGGTCAGGTGGCTTGACTACAGGAAGGGGATCTCAGTCTCTGGCTCAGTGCTGCCAAGGCTTAAGGTGGCTTCAGGCTCCATCTCGACACCTCGCAATCACCAGAGGTTTGTGGCTTAGATGGACATAGGTGGGATATGGTTAGGTTAGGTGGGGTTCTGGGTTACTTTGGCATATTATGGTCACAAGGTGTCCCAACAGAAGGAATCCAGGAAGTTGAGCCAAAGGAAAGAACAAATGTCAGTTTTTGATGCTGATGCTTTAGCAAAATACAAGATAATCCAACAAAAGATAAGGTCAAATATGCGACAAAAACACTGAGAGAAGAATAGCAAAAATAATCACAAGACTCAGAATGAAACATTACAAAGGAATGACGATACACACAGATGGCACAAGAACCTACAGGACATACAACAACTGTCCTGGTGTGGAACTAACACCTACCCACATATTCTCATGTCCAGCAATGGCGGAAGAAAATTGACATGGACCCAGAACAGCAGCTTCATACACCCAATATAGAGAACATTGCTGTGATAGAGATGCACACAAGAGACATCTGAAGCTCTTCATTGGACACGACAATAACACTTGTAGACAATGCAAACCCCTAACAGCCAACCTTGAAACTCATACTAAAAATTAAGAGAAAGTTACAGTTAAATAAATGTAAAAGATAGAAATACACTCATGGGGACAAAACTTAAGGAAGTGGAAAGTCTTTGATGTAGCCAGTCATCTATTTTTTGGAAGGAGACAAGCAATTTTGTTCACACTTGGGCATCTCGTGTATCTTCAATAAAGGTCACTGTGTATCAAATATCTTGCAGAGTTATTGTCTTAATCCCAATATACATGCTAAAAAGTACAACTTCCTTAAGTTTCATCCATGATTTGTAGTTCCATTTTCACTCCTGTCATGTTGTTTGTCTATATACTCTCCTTGTGTGTGTGTGGGGTTAAGAAGAATTCAACTACACCTGATAGTAATTTTTTATTTAAATAAAACTCCATGGAATCTCTTGTTATAACAGCAAGGTGATCATAACGTCATAATTCTAAAGTCTCAATTATTTTAACTATGGGTATAACAACAGCACCATTGTTATAGTAATATAAACTCTTGGTCCCAAGCAATGTTGTTATGGCTTGACTACTTTATTCTTTTCCAAAGAAAACAACTTCTTTCTGTTCTTCCTGCGATGGAAATATTTGGAGGCCCATCAGTAGTGAACCAATCAATCCTCCCGGTTCAATCGACCAGACCCCAATACTATTATTCCAATTATATATTTGTCAACAGTCAGCCTATTGTGATGGTGTGGTCCTTTAAACTGGCAAAACAACTGAAGGCTGTTCCAAAATACAGTAGAAGTTGTTTTACTTGGAAAAAGAAAGATTAAAGTGTTGCATACGAGGGTAAGGTGAAAATTCTCAGCCTGACCCAGAGATGGCATTCCAATTGACAAAAGATTACATTTTATCCCAGCGTGCATGAAATCAGTTCATAAGACAAGTTTCAACTTGTTTGCTAAAGTAGTTTGTGTAAACGAGTCTTTGCAGTACAAGTCTTGCACGTGTTTAATTAAAATGGGGATAAAATTGAATACTGTGCAGTTATTAAATTCTTCGTTTTGGTTGGATAACCCCTAGAGAAATTCATCCAAAGTCGTCAAAATTTTACGGGAACTTTTCACCTTCAATTTCAACCGTTAAAAAGTGGGCAGCGCTGAATTTAAACGTGGTTGCATGTCGCTTGAAGATGACTCACTTGAAGGGCAGCCAAAAAACTGCAACCACACTGGAAACTATAGAAAAGGTGCACAATATCGTGTAGACAATAGGTGAGTAAAGGTGTGTGTGAGATAGATGAAGCAGTGGGATTATTGGAAAAAAGGGTGTGGAACATCTTGCATAAAGAATTAGGGATGCAAAAGCTCTGGGTGGGTGCCACATTTTATGAATGCAGATCAAAAGCAAATGCGCAAACAACATTCACAGCAATGTTTAGACACAATGAAGAGGAATATGACAGATTTTGTGCAGCGATTTGGTACCAAGGTTGAGACATGGGTCCACCACGACACGCCATAAACCAAACAGTGTAGGTAGAAGTGGGTGGTTCAGTGCCAAAGAAAGCGAAGTCTATCGCATCTGCCAGGAAAGGTCATGGCCAGTGTGTTTTGGGATGCAAAAGGGATCCTGTTAAATGATTACCTTGAAAAAGATAGAACTATTACAGGTGAATATTACTCCAACCTTCTTGACCAGCTGAATGTCAAAATTCAGAAGAGGCCTGGTTTGAGGAAGAAAAAAATGCAACGCACCTGCTCAAAAAAGTGTTATCAATGGGAAAGCTGTGGGATTTGAGGTACAATTTGCTAGGCCATCCCCCCTATTCTCCTGATTTGGCACCCTCAGACTTCCATCTCTTCCCACACCTAAAGAACTTTGTTTCTGGAAAGCGCTTCGTGTCCAATGAAGATGTTGAGAGGGCTGTAGATGAATATTTTAACAGCCTTCCAGACTCTCATTTCCAGGAAGGAATACTGATATTGGAGAAACACTGGACCAAGTGTGCTGAAGTAAAGGGATATATGTAGAAAAATAAAATATAAAAAAAACTGAAAATCAGAGTTTTTCATTGTCAGGCCGTAGAACTTTTCACCTTACCCTTGTATATACATCAAGCTGAACCATTCATGGCATGTACTCCTCAATTTGATAAGGTCAATTTAGTTGGTTGAATACAATATAAATGAAATAAAGTGAAACAACTAAACAGGCTAAAATATTTTAGAAAGAATATGATATTAAGCAACATTCTAGAATTGATAGGAATTTACAAGTACAGTAAAGGACAACACCTAGTTGCTGAGCCAAAGTGGTGGAACTTGGAGAATCTGTTCTAACATTCTAATGGGGGAGACAACATTGTTTCCTAATTTATGTACTTGGATTTTAGATTTTTTTAATCACTTATTCTTGGCTAAGAAAGAGAGTACCTCACTCAATCTGTGCTGTTTACAAGTTGGGACACAATAAAAATATTGTACATATTTACATAAGAGTATACATACATTACTTCTTGGTGTTCAATATGTATATAAATTTGCACTAACATATGTACAATGGTGGTTATTAATAAACATTTTATAAAAAAATAAAGGTTCCCCTACAATACAAAGTGGCAGTATGAGATTGAAGATCTTGTAGTACATCTCAGAGAATCTGAAAAAAACAAAATTATATTTCAGATTTCAAAGCACCATGGCATAAATTAAGAGATAGTATTGAATTAAAAGAACCTGGAATAGAGAAGGGTGAGAGAAAGAAAATAGACACTAGATAATTCTGACTAGACAGAGGACGGAGTGCACAAGTATCTCTCTGCTAAAGAGAAGTTTGAATTAAGATAATATACAACACTGTGTTATGACATGATAAGGCACAATTTGGATTATCTTTTGTAAGATTTGTCACAGATTCCAGATGATTAGATTGCAGATTTATAAGAGGGTTGTCATCTGGAATCAATTATGAGCAGTTATAACCGTTTTTGAGGTAGATTTGTGATTAATATTTGGCAGCATAAAGAGAAATAATCTTCTGGTTGAAAAAAAAAGTTGTTTAATTCTTTTGGAAGTAAAAATATTCCTTACTAATAAACTATTTATATATAGTTTATTATAATTCACTCCCTTTTTTCTAAAAAATAAATAAAATAATTATAAAATTAGAAACAAATTGGAATTTTCCCATTAATATACACGCTCTTCTATTTTAATATCTTCTTATCGAAATCTTTATCGCGAAACAGACATTGACTTTTATCTATATATATTAAAATGAATGTATGTGTGTGTGTGTCCTTTATGCCTGACCAAACCACTCATTGGAACGCCATGAAACTTTGGGAAGTTATTTAGTATAGTACTGGGAAGGTTTCTGAAAATAATTTCTTGAATATCTTGAATATCCTTAGAGTTATTTGCAGATTTGTAGATTTAACTCGCAAGCAGCGCCACCATTGCGACGATGATAACAAGTTTTTTTATCTATAAGTTTTATTATCACTAAGTTTATTATCTTAAAGATTATTTATCAAAAGTAAGATTATCTCAGGATGACACGGCAATTTATTTGGAACAAGAATAATGATACAATTCCAAGGCAAAGATACTATTCCTTTAACTTCCAATTACCGAGGGAACCAATTAATATTGATTTTATTCAACTTATCGAGTATTTTTCAAGGGACAGGGAAAAAATGTTCACTAGATAAAATGATGATTTTGTAATGTAGAAAATAAGGAAAGACAAAATTCAGGATGACACGGCACACAGGGACCGGGAAAAAATGTTCACTTTATCGAGAGATTCAAATTTACGAGTTTCAAATTATCAAAATATATCTATTATTATGTTTTTATAAGTTTATAGAGAATTGTTTCAACAAATGTTCGTTAGACAAACCTTTACTCGGGTAAAACCCGGGCGAAGCCGGGTACATCCGCTAGTATATAATAAAAGTCAATGTCTGTTTCGCGATAAACTCAAAAACTACTGAACCAATTGGTACCAAATTTTGCATGTTGCTTTTTATAAACCTGAGGAAAATATTCAGCTACATTTTGATTAGTATTTTTGGCTATTTATTTTTTTATTTGGAGAACTTTTTTTTACACATAGTAAATACAAGGCGAAGTAACAACACCAGGCCAATTAAGCGACCAATGAGCGTTCTGCATTTTTTTTCAAGTTGCTTGCGTACTTTTTTTGAAATATATTTTTATACGAGTGTTACTTTTTTTTTACAAAGGTATTGAGAGAGAAATCTATATTACTAACTAAGTTACGGTAAGTGCACACAATGCAATTAAAAAAAAAAATACAAAATTAGCATTACTGTATGTAAATAATGGCTTTTGTATTTTTAATTAATTTTTGCTCTGGCCTTTATTTTTTTTTATCTCTTAAAAAAAAAAAATCTTTTAACACTTTCGTGGCCAAGGACGTACATGTACGTCCTAGGGCTTCGAAACTAAAGGACCAAGGACGTACCGGTACGTCCTCATACTTCTAAAATGCATGGGAAAATAAATAACGGCCGACGTCTGGGAATCTTTGAGGAAATATAACCTTTGATGTTTATTAGTTCATTTGAGATGCAATAGATGGCATCTTGACCCTTCTTCCGGTGTAAAGGGAAACTAATGGCAACTAGGTCTGATTGAGTCACTTGTTTACATTTTTCCTTTCGTTTTTTTTTTTCTCTATTTCTTGCTAACTTATCACGCTATTTTTCTAACTTTGGTCGCTCTAAATAATATAAATAATGAATCATCTTGAGCATCCGAGTACTTCAAAAGGTATTTCCACATCTTTTGATTCTAATATTGAGGATGATATCTTAGAATACGTTTTTGACTCGGGATCTGAAATAGATGATGAGGAAAAAGACCCAGATTATAAATTTGAAGACTGTCAAAGTTCAGATGATGAAACTATTATTTATAGTGATAATGAAATTGATATATATTGATCCTCCTCAAGCTAAAAAACCAAGGCAAAGTAGTTGTACAACTAAGAAAAATAATTCAGCGACAAAAGTAGGGGGTCAAGAACAAGTTGCATGTAATGTTTCACGCCTTAGTGGAAGACATTTTCCAACTAAAATTGTCCTCGAAAATGGAAAAATAGGTCAAAGAAAGTGTAAAGTTTGTGCAGACACAGGAAGACTCTCAACCAGCGGAAGTGCCTGTCGTCGAGACACGCGCTATATGTGCAAACAATGTGGCATATCACTTTGTATTGATAACTGCTTTGAAAAGTACCACACAATAACTGAATATTGGGCATAATCATTTTATTTTTATGTTTGTAAATTCATTATAACCTGATTTTGAATTTTTTATAGTTTATGGCGTGAATTAAGTTCTTTCTATTATTTTTTAAAAAATAAATACCAACTTTTATAAAATAAATGTTTTTGTTAATTTTTTAATCAGTGTCATTATATTTTATAATGTTTTATTAGCACATATTTAAAAATTTATGAATATATATATCATATAATTTCAGATACAATTTTTTTAAAATGTCTCGTTTTTGTCCGGTCCCACAAGCGTAATTAGTAACCAAGCCCTTGGTCTTAAAAGTGTTAAAATGCAGTCGCAGTCATTAGCAAACACATATGTTTGCCTAATTTTTCTTTTTCTTACTGAGAAGATGGGCATCGCAGTCACTCACTCAACTTAGGCAATTTCAAGGGTTAATGCGCTGGGGCGGGTACCTCGGGGGTTGGGTGGAAAAGCTGCCATCTATTCAAATTATAATGATTTTGAAACAACTAAATGGATTCCAAAAAATAATTAATTCAAACACCTAAACACAAATATAATGCAATTTTTGCCATCACACACGCTTTTTGTCTGTGGTTTATGTGTTACTTCTGTATTGCTATTCTATGGCACTTCTACTATTTATTATTGATGTACTTTCAGTATGAAGAAAATTGCACTCGGGGGAATTCTCAGGCGAAGCCGGGTCATTTGTCTAGTAGATTATAAACAGAAGGTAATAAGACCAAATCCAAATAAATAAATAAATAGTGTGTGACATTTTGGTAACAGCGTTGTTATCATCATCAGACAAAAGTGCTGACTATTATTTTTTATTATTGAATACAGTACTTTTGTTTGAAGATGGCAACAATGCTTTTACCGAAATGTCACACACTATTTATATATTTGGATTTGGTCTTATTATCTTGTGTTTCCTGCTGTGACATATTCCCCAACTGTACATACATAAGGAGAAATATATATGGAAGGGACTTCCTCTAAATGACAACACCTAGTGCAGAGAGAGCTAAAGTAGCCTTTAGAGAGAGGTGTCCTTTTACTGGAGAGCAACTTATTGGCAATGAAAGCTGTGGATTCTTAAAATAATTGCAAAAGTTGAAACACATCAATATCAGGATGATAAGTTTTTTATTAAGTTGAAATGGCAAGCTTTCTAGCATTAGCTCATCATCATGCCATTTGTTTCGCAAATACTTACAATATATATATAGAGACATAGAAGGAAATTTATACATTTAAAGTTTAGCTAAGGGGGGGTCAGTGAAAGGATGGTCTAAACTGTTGGTTTTCGACCGCTACGACCCGGGTTCGATTCCCGCATTGGGCACTTTTTTCTGGTAAAAAAAAAAAAAGAAAAATGCTTCAAGGCCCCTAATTCTTGCCAAAGTCCAACCCCACCAGCGAGTGCAAGTAACCAAAACGGGACTCTGGCACATTTGTAAGTTCAAAGTCGAACTGCTTTTCACATGTGAAGACATGCGGTGCACTTACAGCAAAAGCAGTCACCTACTTCTACCCACCATGATTATCATGGCCCGTACAGCATGTACGAGGGATAAGCAAAAAAAAAAAAAAATTAGCTAGAATCTAAAATACTTTAAATATTTTCCCTGAAAAAAAAAAAAAGAAAAGAATTTAGAAAATATGCTAAGCAATCCTAAGCTGTAAGGATATGTTTGCCAGCAGCAGGAGTGTCAGCTCAGGGAGATACAACTGTATTCATCTACAATTGTGTAGTGAAACAGTAGCCAAAACAAAAATAAACAAGAACTGAAGGATCCCACCTAAGCACAGTTGGTACAGTGGAGTGGAACCAGGAGGAGCTCTGAACCTCAGAAATAGACAGCATCAAACAACGTTTACAAAATTTAGAACAGGCTATCTCAAGCCATTGAAGATAGAAAATAATAACAAAATCTACCCCACTTTCTGAAAATGTAGCTTGGCACCTGCAGCTCCAGAACCCATTTTGGCTTGCAATAGATGCACTAAACAGGACCATTGGGAGAGACCGCTGCTTATAATAAAATAGGTTGAGGAGCATGGACTCATGGAATTAGGGTAATCTTTACACAAGGGGATAAGAAATAACAACAATATAATTGTGTTGGTGAGACGATGACATTATATGGTACTGAGAGAGAACATGTGCTAGTTAATTGAGCATGTGTTCATAATGAACAACTTCTGTCCAGATACCTTGATTCCAGTGACCAGACATGGTAACCTAGTACAAGCCTTCATTCATCCCCCAATTATCCTACTTCCTGCAGTTTCCTACCCACCTTCTGGTTCTCTTTTTAAAATAAATTTCTCAATTGATGGGTAGCCCTGTAGAAGTATCATTTACGTTTGAAAGTTAATCTTTTAATATGAAATATAAGTATTGTGTTAATCTATTTTATTGCTGGTTTTTTCTTCAAAACTTTTAAAAATTTTAGGCAATTTATGAATGTGAAATTGAATTGTGATCAGGTGGATAAATTAAGAAAAAGGCATCTCCTGATCTGGCAACTAATTTATTCGTGCATTTAATATTTATAAATTTGATGCTTATTTTGTGGTGTTTAAAAATTATTTTTTTAAAATAAGGTTTCAATGGGCTATTTGTCCATATTTAATGAAGTTTTTCTTTGAAATTAGGACATGCCCCCCTGTGAAGCATGACTGAGAGTTGTAGAAAGAGCCAGTACCTACCACCATATCCGCCCCTTTCCCCTTTAATTCCACACCCCAAGGGATCAGAGCTTTCGGTTGAATTAAAGTAGTCAGATGATTTCCTCACAACATTCCCTGCTAGTGGACATTTTTCTAAGAGATAGTCAAATCTATGATTAAAATGGTATTTGTAGAAATACTGTTTTATTATACAGGGTGGCCCATAAATCCCGAAAACTTTTATTTTTCTATTAAAATTCGAATGGTGCGCTAGTGCATCATATTATATATAGTTTTTTATATATATATATTCTACTTTGCCTTTAATTTTTAATAAAAAATAAAAGTTTTTGGGACTTATTGGGACTTTTAAAAATTTTATTTAATATTTTTCAGAATGTTTCATGATTAACTTGTAGTGATGGATAAAATTGCATTAATAAATTTTTTAACACAAAGGAAAATTGCAAATACAGTAAAACCCCTCTATAGTGAACCCCAATGGGACAGAGCTTTTGGTTCACTATAGTCACGGTTTGGCCATTTTTAAAAAAACTTTTCTAAATTTTTAGACTGTATAATTAAAAAACAGCCATGCAAACAGGAAAAGGCAGCAACTTAATAATGGTCACTTTGTTTTAATTCCCTATATTTACCTAGTTACAGTAATGCTGAATATCAAAAGAAGTCATTTGATAATAGGTTATTCTTATCATTAGCATACATGTATATTGTAATTTAAACCAACAAGCCCATATTGTATAATACTTATAACAAGATTTTCATGTTGTATAATAGAAACACACCTGTAAATGATTATACGCATGATTGACATGTGTCATTATATCATCATATGTAATGTACTTTGTACAAACTGAGGATAAATAAATAAAACTCTGTAATAGATTAAGAGTTGAGCTAAAGCAAAAGGTCAAAAATGTCTAAAATCGAGATAGATTTCGAATTCCCACAACAAAGTCTAAAGATAGATAGGAAACTGTCAGGACGGCGCCAGTGTCCAATTTCGCCCCTGATCCACCCTCGTGTTGCATCTGCTGAAATGCAATACTTCTTTTCTCGGAAAGATATATAAGGCCCCCGTCTTAGCCAAAAAGATAGTCACTTCACCATCAGCGGAAGCCCTTGTCGGTTGTCACCAAGGTCCTCCTCATCCACCATGTAGACCAGTAAGAACTCTTTTATCTCCATCTTTCGCTCCTAGCTCGACTCCTATCTGTTCACGGAACTTTCCTAGTGCAACTGTGTCTTCGTTTTGTGTGGACATTCCAAGCTTTCCACTCTGCCTCAACCACGACTGCCTGTACTCTGTGAGAACTGTTAAAGGTCTCCCAAGGTGCAGAGAGGTACTGGAAAACTCTCCACGCCCTGACTGTCCCTCTCGGTTACTACAGGTTTGACCCTCGGTCAACACAGTATAGCGAGAGTTGACAGGGACTCACACCATAGTTTTAGTCGACAGGATTCTACAAGAGTCAACAGGACCTCATCACATGTGTTATTTATAAACCTATGTATTATTTAAAAATTAAGTCAAATCCCCTAGGAAAAACATTATTAATTATATATTTAAAAGGTATAAGAGTATTTTAGAACATCTTTCTCAAATTATATAATACTAAATTTATTTGAAAAAATGTCTCTAATACCTTGTTTGAAAGTGAAAAGTAAAATTTGAAAATCAGAATTGTCTTAAAATATCATTATTTCCATCAAAGGAATAAAGCTCCGTGTATTCTGAATCAATTGAGGATGAATCAAAAGTATCCAATTCAGAAAAATCGGAAGCGAAACATGTTGATACGATAGCACTATCGGTAAAATTGCGAATAAAAAATGCCAATTTACAAACACAAAATCGGTGATAAAACGGCCGGCCAGGAGGAATATCCGCGAACCCTGAATGAGTCATATACCTAACAAGAATTCCATTCTAAAATAGAACTGTAGTGGTAGTTTTTGAGAATTTATAAGTCGATTTGTTTGTGGCTCATGAGACACGGGGAATTTGGGGGAACTATTTTTTTTCCCCTTCTTCTTCCAATTCCAATTTCCACATATTCTTCTGAAGTGTATATTAAATTTTGTTTTTTAACCTGTTATTTAAACCATTTATGGCTTAAAATTATTTGGAATTATTATTTAGCCTAGGTTAAACTTGATATAGAACGCTTCTAAAAGAGCATGCTGCCACTATTTTTTTTAGAACGCCATTCTTTGTTCCTTTTCTTTATTTTGGAAGCCATTTGTATTTTTATTATATTTCAAAATTGTCGAATGCAAATATATTCATTAAATAAAAGTATAATGTGTAAAAATCTATACAACATACAGCAAAAATAGAATGGAAATGAAAACAAGCAATGCCGCTAATTTTTTGTTTTGAAATCGCGATCCGTGAGCTGAAACATGCTCAAAATTTTGTTGTTTTAATTTTTTTTTTAAATAACCAGTTTAAGTTCGTTATAAGCCTAGTATTTTTAATAGATTTTATCATTTTGGGATCGAAAATAGGTTCGTTATAGGGGTAGTTCGTTATTTTAAAAATCGCAAAGTTCGTTATAACGATGGTATTTTCAATGGAATGGAATTGGGAATCGCCATGGATTCATTATAGGGGAAGGTTCGCTATATCCAGGGTTCATATTAGCGGGGTTTTACTGTATTATTTTAATCTAAGCGAATATAATTGCAATAGGAAAAAAAAAAAAAAAAAACGAGCGAATAGATTTAGAAAATATAGAAAAAGCTAAAAATGTCATTAAAAAAAACACATTATCTTCTAAAGAAATCTTTTATGTTTGTTTGCGTTCAGGCTAGAGCCCTGTTTAGTATGAATTCTAGTTGTCAATCTTCACAAGACATGTATATCTTTCCTTGTCTGTATGTTAATACAAATAGCAGAACTTTACTATCAAAGACACTTCATTGTTTACGCCAGTGACTAGCAGGCGCTTAAGTTAGGCCTAAATTGTCTGTAAGGAAACAAAAATCACATGTGATGCGGACACCAATATTTGTGTTGCATTGTAACTCTTTTAGCACGGTGCACATATGCTATATACGCCTGCTGTGCCAAAGTATTCTATTTTTAGCAATAAATTTGTATTTAAACACGAATCATCTATTGTAGTCAAAAATCGGTTTAATTAACATTGGTTATTTGAAAGGCTGGAGGTTGGGACATGGTAGAATTATTGCAAGTGTTGAATTAATGAGGTTCTACTGTAGTTAGTGAGAGCCAATTCTTATAGAGCACTAAGGGCTCTCTAACAATACATGGAAGGTGAACAACCTGTTCCATCAGTCTGGCAGAAGCACCCTCTTCCACTGGTGCAGGTCGGCGCAGACAGAAATGGTAGCCAGGATGGTGCGCAGCCTGCGGTCCAAGGCCTCCAAGTGGGGCGGGGCCAGGATTGGTGCAACAGGATCATGCCCCATCAGGCTGGCCAGTGTGGAGCCCAGACGGCCACGTAGCATTTTGAGCCTCTGCAGCGTGGAGTTCCTCACCTGGCAGCACTGGTACAAGGGAGCCAGGATGGTCAGCTCATCCCAGTAGGGATTGCCAAAACTGCACAACACAATGGCTCGATTGTGAAGTGTTTGGAGAGTCTTCATTTTTATATTGCTACTCTCCTCAAAACTTAGAGCTTGCTTAAAAACTCCTCCACAGTGCAGGATATACAAGTTAAACAGCCCAGTACAATATTAAAGTGGTATACTGGTGGAACATCTGGGAGGTTCACTACTGATGGCCCTCCCAATATTTTCCCATTGCAATAAAAAGAGTAGAAAGTTATATTTTGGAAAAAAAAAAGGGCATAAATGGTTTCATATGTCACATAGTGTTTGGTTCCATTGGCACCAGCCAGGCATGGGGTGGACAGTTTGTAGGCAAAGTTGTGAGATGTGGGGACCACCCACCTTTTCCCATTGTCCAGCAGCAGCACAGCAGACGACTGTGGGTGGGCGGCAAACACCTCATAGTGATGTCTGTCAGCGTTGCCAGTCAAGTAGTCAAATATGGCAGTGTCAATCAGGTCTGGGAGGTGCGGAGGCTTGGGTCTACGTCTACAGAAGTCTGGGTCTGTCTCCCACCTGGACAGTCGGTTAATTAGTTGGTCAGGCTCCCTCCCATTGGAACAACATCTGTAGTGTGGGGCAGGGGGTAGAATGTACCTTCCATAGAATTGTGTCAAGTCTGATTCCTCATTAGCTGGGGTGGCTACAGGAAGTCCAGTTACTATGGAAACACAGTTGCTCTGCTACTGAACTGAGATTGGGGACTGAGAGAAACAATTTAATGGCGGATGGATGCTTTTACCCACTGGTGGCATCCATGGCCTCAATGGCTTTCATGGCTTGCCTAGAGAATGAGGTCTTGGAATCTGATACAGTAATCAATCCTCCATGTGAAACAACATGGTTATTCCTGGTCTCCCCCGGAGGGGGTTTCTTATCAGAGGTGGTCTCTTATTATGTCAGGCCAAGTCATGACCAGCCTTAGAGGCAACCTCCAGGAGAGACCAGGTTTACCCAAGTGACCTCTCATGGAAGATAACTGCTAAGTCACTCCTTCTACATGCCTAGACATGTAGTTTGTACTGGCCTACTCCATGTATGCTTCTGATATAAGAAATTATAGCCATGGTTTATTTAAAATATTCTAGTCATGGTTTACCTAAAAAATTGCTGACAGGAAGTGCCTAATCTGGCTTCCTTTCATATAAATTTGACTTAAAGCATTTGGCGTGAGGTTGAAGTTTCTTTAAAGTGATATTTCTAAATATCTTACCAGTTGTGTGGCCCCTTATCCAGTGATACTTTGGTTTGAAAAATGTTGGTTGTTTAGAAATCATTTAAACTGGAGATATGTAGAACAAGCTTGTAGGAACCACCACACAAAATGGTGAAGTTAACCTTTAAGAGTGAATATATCTAATGCTATTTATTTTCTGTTTTATTTTAGACAATGAGAGCTTTCAGAAAATATATATTTCCCATTTTTTATATTCAATACTAAAAAAATATATATTTGTTACACATAAAGTAGAACCTCCCTGTAAAGGACACCTAATCCATATAAACCATATCAATATATGTATAACCTTTCTAAAAGCATTAACTGATCAATTGCTTAATCTGTAACAATGTGGTTTTATATTATGAATAGAAAATGGAAATTTTTTAAAAAGTTCCTCTCGTTGTAAAAAAATAAAAGTTAAAAATATTTAAAATTTCTTTTTTCTACAGCTAAAATTCATGAATATATATTCGCTAATTTTTACCTAATTCCTCAATTTAAGAGATGCTGAGAGGGATAGGCCTCTAGTGAACCAAGCCCTGTACCAAAGCAGAAGAAAAATCTCTTTATCTAAGGGTTTGTGATCAAGTATACAAAGGCCAAAAGTAGCAAACCATTCATCCGCACAGTTTTATATAATTATATATAGTTTATATATAATCGTTTTGAAAATAGAGCAATCCATATTTAATTCATCTATATATATAAAAATTAATGTATGTGTCTGTCCTTTATGCCTGACCAAACCACCCATTGGAACGCCATGGCACTTTGGGAAGTTATTTAGTATAGTACTGGGAAGGTTTCTAGCAAATAAAATTTTTGAAATAACTTTTCGCCTAAAAATAATCAAGATAAATATTCTAATTTATCTGTTATAATTCAACAATCTGCTCTAAATATTATCATGATGATACGATGATTTTGTAATGTAGAAAATTAGGAAAGACAAAATTCAGGATGACACGGCAATTTATTTGAGACAAAAATAATGATACAATTCCAAGGCAAGATACTATTCCTTTAACTTCCAATTACCGAGGGAACCAATTAATATTGATTTTATTCAACTTATCGAGTATTTTTCAAGGGACCGGGAAAAAATGTTCACTTTATCGAGAGATTCGTTAGACAAACCTTTACTCGGGTAAAACCCGGGCGAAGCCGGGTACATCCGCTAGTTAGATAATAAAAAAGCATATATTGGATTTAATAAAAGATTTGACTGCCAATATTTCGGTTGACTGAATGCCAAACCTTTATCAAGGCATTAGATTTTACAAAAATCCAATTATTTTCCATCCAATTTCATCCAATAAATTAAATCCAATATTTTTTTACAAAAATCTAATGCCTTGATAAAGGTTTGGCATTCAGTCAACCGAAATATTGGCAAATAAATCTTTTATTAAATCCAATATATGCCTTTTTATTATCTAAAATTGGTATATAATCATGAAAATCACTGAAAAGAGATTAAAATAAATCATACAATTTGAATTATAGATTAGAAATAAAAGGAAATAAGACCAAATCCAAATAAATAAATAAGGTGTGATGTTTTGGTAACAGTGTTGTTATCATGATCAGACAAAAGACTGAATGTGGAAAAAACTATCACAGCATGTTCTTAAATAGTTAGTATTGTTATCAGGTGTGTGTGTGTAAACAAGATAGCTGATAAGAAGAAAATTTATTTCTAAGAAATATACTATTCTAAGATTTCTGAAATATACTATTCTTAGAAGTAGAAGTGGGGAAAAATCCTCTTTTTCAAAAATATATAATTAAAGGCATATTTTAAAAGTTATTGATATTTCCTCTTTCTTTCATTCTAAACACAAGGTAATACGACCAAATCAAAATAACACGCTATGGATTTGGTCTTATTACCTTGTGTTTAGAATCTATAATCCAAATTGTGCCTTATCTTCTTCCATTCTGTTAATTATGGCGCATTTCTTTTGAATGAAAAAGGACTTTTAAAATTGTCCCTTGAAGTAATTTTTCTCATTGAAATAGGTGAAAGGTTGGTGACCTATATTTGATTGTATAGGTGCCAAGCATCAAGCCCCAAAGGCCTGTTATGTATTGAGAATAAAGAGATGAACTTGTTCAGTTAGTTACTGCATGGATAAACTCCAAGTGGAGTTGTGTAGCTGCCACCTACCTGGCAAGTTTCTTGTCATTGTAGGTGCGCTGCCAAGGATGCCGTAGTTTCTTCAGCCTAGCAGAGAGGGGAAGCCACAGGACCATGGCTCCCTCCAGCTTAGTGCCAGTGGCACACACGGGATCCTTGCTGGAGCAGTAGAAGCACTGGCCATAGAAGCAGGTGTTGTTGCCTGCACAGAGATGTCTTAACAGAGGTGGTAGGTATTTAGATGTGTGTCACAGCAATTAATTCAATTACAAACTTCCAACAGCTGGCATGTACTATACAGCCTCATGGTTCTTCGATATTTAATTCTGAATTGAGGTTTATATATACAACATAGAGTTGTGGGAGGATTATATTATGTACCTAAAGAGGCATCTCTAATTAAGAATTAGAACAATGCCCTGTTTATCACCAATGTTACAAGTGATGGTAAAGTCTCAACACCAGTTTTGGCCAATTCAGACAAAAAGCCAACAACCTGTATACCAGGGTGTCTGGCTTTGGCCCGAATCAGTACAGGGGCGGCTTCTATTTAATAACATCCTACGAGAGAGGTTATAAAATCAGTCTAATTTACCAAACAAGTGTTATCATCCTCCAGCAACTTTAAGTTGTATTTTTGCATGAAAAATCTGCCTTTGCAACTTCACCAGTTTAAAAACTTGTTTGGTAAATTCAACAGTTTTACAGTCAAACCTCCTTGTAATAACTACTTGAAACTGTTGTTAAAACCACAGAATATTGACACTTAAGAATTATAATGTTATATATAACTAAGTTACTGCTATTATAAAGAAGGCCATTATAATGAGGCTCCACGGTATATTGGATCACATAAAGTTGTTTTATTTCCTATATTTTTATTGTGGATCTGAATGCCAACATTTATCAAGGTTTCTACAAAATATCTATAATACACCTTGGCATTCAGCCAAGGGAAAAATTGGTAAAAAGAACAATTTTCAATGATCCAATATATTATTGTGTGTCAACAAGTAGCCGACCAGATGGTACATGTGACCGGACAAACTATTTATTTTTATTTATTTTCTGTTATTATTATTTATTTTAGAAACGGCACCACAAAGATAACAGGTATAAATTGTATTTGACTGTTGACCATCATTTTCACGGCAACAAGTTAGAGATAACGTGCCAGGTATCTTTAGCCCCTTGATCAGAATACACTGTGATGTAATTGTTTTAACATGTCCTGTCTCAGCTCCAACCCCTCCTACAACCAGCCCGACGAGACCCAGAACTCAACAAAATTCCTGGACCATGAGCCCAGCATTGGACCGGGCCTTAGTGACCATAGCCCACCAGGATAGAGCACTGTACCAAATAAACCCACTGAGCCTTACATCCCCAACTCAGTGTCATCAATATGTATATGCTCCCTCTTTTATATAAACATTCAATTATGGAATGCTCCATTTCTTAAAACAGAATTTAAATGTGTAAATCACAAATTGTTCACAATCATTGGTACAGTTTTATAAAGTTTAGAAAGTCGGTGGATCATCCAAACTCCTGGCCCACACTTGTAAGTTCAGCAGTCTCTCCACAATGAGGACCATAGCCTATAAACATGGTTACACCCAGTCTCTCCTGGAGGTCATCAGGGACTCCATTGAAAGTCTCCTGATGACTTGGCCTGACATGACAGTCTCTGAACCACCTCCTGGAGGTCATCAGGGACTCCATTGAAAGTGTCCTGATGACTTGGCCTGACATGACAGTCTCTGAACCACCTCCTGGAGGTCATCAGGGACTCCATTGAAAGTGTCCTGATGACTTGGCCTGACATGACAGTCTCTGAACCACCTCCTGGAGGTCATCAGGGACTCCATTGAAAGTGTCCTGATGACTTGGCCTGACATGACAGTCTCTGAACCACCTCCTGGAGAAACCAGGTTTAGCCATGGCTCTGGTCTCTATGGGAGACAACTCACTTTCTTAGAAAGGCCGAATCTACGTATCTTCTTAAAAAATTGGGGCCTTAATATTTATATGTAGGCATATATGTTTAAAGTAGTACAGAGGTGAAATTGTACTGGGATCAGGAGATGCCTTTTTCTTAATATAGCATGTTGATTTTATTTGTCTTCTTATATTGGGGTGTAAGAAATATAAACAACTCCGCCATTGCTGGCCCCAAGCCCGGATGTAAAAGGAGGAAGGGGAGCAGTAACAAGCTCGTTAAAAAAAACAGGTTTCAGTTGGCCCAACTGATAGCACCCTGTAAGGGCTCCTATTCTTGGGTTACAGGATATTCAGCAGCGTCTGTTCTCCATGTTAGGAGCAGCTGCACAGGGCGTCTGTTCCTCATGTTAGAGGCGGCCATTTAATACCAGGTCAAAGTCCAAGTTACACCTCTCTGTAGGTGACCTCGGGGAAAGGTTGGATAAAACCAGCACTCTAACGTAACTGGCATATAACCTATATGGAGTCGTGCACAGAGGCCACTCCCCAACATTTACTAAATTCCATTGAAAGGACAAGAGATTCCTGTACAGAGAACCAAGAAGAGTTCTTGAGCTTCTTTATGAGCACGACCTCCAAGATCTTGTCTAATTTAGACTAAAAGGATAAGTAAAAAAGAAATATAAACTATTTTTGACAAATATGATTCTTTTGGAATTGAAACAATTTTCTACTTCCCTTTCTGGAATTATAAAATATTGCAGTAAGGGCAGTAGAAAATTATTTTAATTCAAAAAGAATGCGTCAAAAATAGTTCTTATAACAGATGGGGCGCTAATGCATCATATTATTGGAAAGTGTTGGTCATGTGACAGTGAACTGATTGGCTATTTTCTGCCATGCAACCTTGATTAGCCAATCAACATTGAGTTCATTAGCCAATCAGCATGCAATG
>CP092872.1:30899786-31038021 GCA_030710605.1 Cordylochernes scorpioides
ATGAGACGGTGAATGAAATAGGGGAAGTGTTAAAATCGGTGTGATTTTATACTTTTACTTATAATTGAAGAATAATTATAAACATAATAGCCCGCTTAGGGCGCCATTGTTAAAATCGTGATGATTTTATACTTTTACTATTTCCAGATCTCTACATGTCCAAATATTAGGGCGCCAGTGGCTGCAGAAAACCAGACCACAAATTTATTCATCTATGGCACATGTAGAGACCTAAAGCTGTGCCGGCTAGCAGTTAATGTTGAAGGGGAAATTAACCAATCTTTTTTGGCTAAACAAATTTTTATTTAGACCAATAAAAATAATCTTACAATGTACATCAGGTATATATTTTTTTAAACAAAGAAAAATTAATTAATGAAATCACACACATATATATATATACATTTTTTTTCTTAATTTATGCACCTTATCCCAGTACAATGCTACATTTGTACTATTTTTTCACACATATATATATAATTTAAAAATATATATTAAAGAAAAAAAACTGTAAATAAGGTTAAAAGGGAGGAGTTTTAAACTTTATACAAAAGGCCTATTATGCCAAACTCCCAGATTATCCCCAACCTACCTGTCATCCAGCCACCCATGTCCACGATTCGAAAAGAAAAAAGGGGCTGCTAAGGCCGCAGCCAGCGGCCTCACCCCTCCGCAACTCCAAGTCTTTTGCTTCTTAGGAAAAAAATCAAATTCTTGTTAAAAAAAAATGTAAATATCCCAATGTCAATATCAAAAATGTAAGAATCCGCTTCCTTTTCCCAGTGTTGCTGAACTCACCCCCCAAGGCTATCATCCCTCTTTCTCTATGAAAATAAAAAATTAAAAAGGCATCTTAAAAAATTGATAAAAATCAATTAAATATAAAATTATTGAAGAAATATTCACAAAAAAAAAAAAAAAAAAAAATATTGAATTAAAAATAATTTTAAAAATATAATTATTATTGTTGATTCTGGGCATCTTGGGGTCAGCTTGGGAAAGGTTCAGGGCTCATGGTGGAGCTGGTGTTCTGCATGAAGATGGTGGAGTCAGGTCAAGCACCATAGGTCGGTGGCTTGACTACAGGGAAGGGGTGTCTGAGTCCATCTTGGACTGGCTTGTGGTCAAGTCAGCCACCATCGGACATGTGGCTCGACCACCAGGAAGGGGTGTCCGAGTCCATCTCAGACTAGCTTGATGTTGGTGGGGCCAGGTCATCCACCACAGGTCAGGTGACTTGACCACCAGGAAGGGGTGTCTGAGTCCATCTCAGACTAGCTTGGTGTTGGTGGGGCCAGGTCATCCACCACAGGTCAGGTGGCTTGACTACAGGAAGGGGATCTCAGTCTTTGGCTCAGTGCTGCCAAGGCTTAAGGTGGCTTCAGGCTCCATCTCGATACCTCGCAATCACCAGAGGTTTGTGGCTTAGATGGACATAGGTGGGATATGGTTAGGTTAGGTGGGGTTCTGGGTTACTTTGGCATATTATGGTCACAAGGTGTCCCAACAGAAGGAATCCAGGAAGTTGAGCCAAAGGAAAGAACAAATGTCAGTTTTTGATGCTGATGCTTTGGCAAAATACAAGATAATCCAACAAAAGATAAGGTCAAATATGCGACGAAAACACTGAGAGAAGAATAGAAAAAATAATCACAAGACTCAGAATGAAACATTACAAAGGAATGACGATACATACAGATGGCACAAGAACCTACAGGACATACAACAACTGTCCTGGTGTGGAACTAACACCTACCCACATATTCTCATGTCCAGCAATGGCAGAAGAAAATTGACATGGACCCAGAACAGCAGCTTCATACACCCAATATAGAGAACATTGCTGTGATAGAGATGCACACAAGAGACATCTGAAGCTCTTCATTGGACACGACAATAACACTTGTAGACAATGCAACCCCTAACAGCCAACCTTGAAACTCATACTAAAAATTAAGAGAAAGTTACAGTTAAATAAATGTAAAAGATAGAAATACACTCATGGGGACAAAACTTAAGGAAGTGGAAAGTCTTTGATGTAGCCAGTCATCTATTTTTTGGAAGGAGACAAGCAATTTTGTTCACACTTGGGCATCTCGTGTATCTTCAATAAAGGTCACTGTGTATCAAATATCTTGCAGAGTTATTGTCTTAATCCCAATATACATGCTAAAAAGTACAACTTCCTTAAGTTTCATCCATGATTTGTAGTTCCATTTTCACTCCTGTCATGTTGTTTGTCTATATACTCTCCTTGTGTGTGTGTGGGGTTAAGAAGAATTCAACTACACCTGATAGTAATTTTTTATTTAAATAAAACTCCATGGAATCTCTTGTTATAACAGCAAGGTGATCATAACGTCATAATTCTAAAGTCTCAATTATTTTAACTATGGGTATAACAACAGCACCATTGTTATAGTAATATAAACTCTTGGTCCCAAGCAATGTTGTTATGGCTTGACTACTTTATTCTTTTCCAAAGAAAACAACTTCTTTCTGTTCTTCCTGCGATGGAAATATTTGGAGGCCCATCAGTAGTGAACCAATCAATCCTCCCGGTTCAATCGACCAGACCCCAATACTATTATTCCAATTATATATTTGTCAACAGTCAGCCTATTGTGATGGTGTGGTCCTTTAAACTGGCAAAACAACTGAAGGCTGTTCCAAAATACAGTAGAAGTTGTTTTACTTGGAAAAAGAAAGATTAAAGTGTTGCATACGAGGGTAAGGTGAAAATTCTCAGCCTGACCCAGAGATGGCATTCCAATTGACAAAAGATTACATTTTATCCCAGCGTGCATGAAATCAGTTCATAAGACAAGTTTCAACTTGTTTGCTAAAGTAGTTTGTGTAAACGAGTCTTTGCAGTACAAGTCTTGCACGTGTTTAATTAAAATGGGGATAAAATTGAATACTGTGCAGTTATTAAATTCTTCGTTTTGGTTGGATAACCCCTAGAGAAATTCATCCAAAGTCGTCAAAATTTTACGGGAACTTTTCACCTTCAATTTCAACTGTTAAAAAGTGGGCAGTGCTGAATTTAAACGTGGTCGCATGTCGCTTGAAGATGACTCACTTGAAGGGCAGCCAAAAAACTGCAACCACACTGGAAACTATAGAAAAGGTGCACAATATCGTGTAGACAATAGGTGAGTAAATTGTGTGTGAGATAGATGAAGCAGTGGGATTATTGGAAAAAAGGGTGTGGAACATCTTGCATAAAGAATTAGGGATGCAAAAGCTCTGGGTGGGTGCCACATTTTATGAATGCAGATCAAAAGCAAATGCGCAAACAACATTCACAGCAATGTTTAGACATATTGAAGAGGAATATGACAGATTTTGTGCAGCGATTTGGTACCAAGGATGAGACATGGGTCCACCACGACACGCCATAAACCAAACAGTGTAGGTAGAAGTGGGTGGTTCAGTGCCAAAGAAAGCGAAGTCTATCGCATCTGCCAGGAAAGGTCATGGCCAGTGTGTTTTGGGATGCAAAAGGGATCCTGTTAAATGATTACCTTGAAAAAGATAGAACTATTACAGGTGAATATTACTCCAACCTTCTTGACCAGCTGAATGTCAAAATTCAGAAGAGGCCTGGTTTGAGGAAGAAAAAAATGCAACGCACCTGCTCAAAAAAGTGTTATCAATGGGAAAGCTGTGGGATTTGAGGTACAATTTGCTCGGCCATCCCCCTATTCTCCTGATTTGGCACCCTCAGACTTCCATCTCTTCCCACACCTAAAGAACTTTGTTTCTGGAAAGCGCTTCGTGTCCAATGAAGATGTTGAGAGGGCTGTAGATGAATATTTTAACAGCCTTCCAGACTCTCATTTCCAGGAAGGAATACTGATATTGGAGAAACACTGGACCAAGTGTGCTGAAGTAAAGGGATATATGTAGAAAAAATAAAATATAAAAAAAACTGAAAATCAGAGTCTTTCATTGTCAGGCCGTAGAACTTTTCACCTTACCCTTGTATATACATCAAGCTGAACCATTCATGGCATGTACTCCTCAATTTGATAAGGTCAATTTAGTTGGTTGAATACAATATAAATGAAATAAAGTGGAACAACTAAACAGGCTAAAATATTTTAGAAAGAATATGATATTAAGCAACATTCTAGAATTGATAGGAATTTACAAGTACAGTAAAGGACAACACCTAGTTGCTGAGCCAAAGTGGTGGAACTTGGAGAATCTGTTCTAACATTCTAATGGGGGAGACAACATTGTTTCCTAATTTATGTACTTGGATTTTAGATTTTTTTAAATAACTTATTCTTGGCTAAGAAAGAGAGTACCTCACTCAATCTGTGCTGTTTACAAGTTGGGACACAATAAAAATATTGTACATATTTACATAAGAGTATACATACACATTACTTCTAGGTGTTCAATATGTATATAAATTTGCACTAACATATGTACAATGGTGGTTATTAATAAACATTTTATAAAAAAATAAAGGTTCCCCTACAATACAAAGTGGCAGTATGAGATTGAAGATCTTGTAGTATATCTCAGAGAATCTGAAAAAAACAAAATTATATTTCAGATTTCAAAGCACCATGGCATAAATTAAGAGATAGTATTGAATTAAAAGAACCTGGAATAGAGAAGGGTGAGAGAAAGAAAATAGACACTAGACAATTCTGACTAGACAGAGGACTGAGTGCACAAGTATCTCTCTGCTAAAGATAAGTTTGAATTAAGATAATATACAACACTGTGTTATGACATGATAAGGCACAATTTGGATTATCTTTTGTAAGATTTGTCACAGATTCCAGATGATTAGATTGCAGATTTATAAGAGGGTTGTCATCTGGAATCAATTATGAGCAGTTATAACTGTTTTTGAGGTAGATTTGTGATTAATATTTGGCAGCATGAAGAGAAATAATCTTCTGGTTGAAAAAAAAGTTGTTTAATTCTTTTGGAAGTAAAAATATTCCTTACTAATAAACTATTTATATATAGTTTATTATAATTCACTCCCTTTTTTCTAAAAAATAAATAAAATAGTTATAAAATTAGAAACAAATTGGAATTTTCCCATTAATATACACGCTCTTCTATTTTAATATCTTCTTATCGAAATCTTTATCGCGAAACAGAGATTGACTTTTATCTATATATATTAAAATGAATGTATGTGTGTGTGTGTCCTTTATGCCTGACCAAACCACTCATTGGAACGCCATGAAACTTTGGGAAGTTATTTAGTATAGTACTGGGAAGATTTCTGAAAAATAATTTCTTGAATATCTTGAATATCCTTAGAGTTATTTGCAGATTTGTAGATTTAACTCGCAAGCAGCGCCACCATTGCGACGATGATAACAAGTTTTTTTATCTATAAGTTTTATTATCACTAAGTTTATTATCTTAAAGATTATTTATCAAAAGTAAGATTATCTCAGGATGACACAGCAATTTATTTGGAACAAGAATAATGATACAATTCCAAGGCAAAGATACTATTCCTTTAACTTCCAATTACTGAGGGAACCAATTAATATTGATTTTTTCAACTTATTGAGTATTTTTCAAGGGATCGGGAAAAAATGTTCACTAGATAAAACGATGATTTTGTAATGTAAAAAATTAGAAAAGACAAAATTCAGGATGACACGGCACACAGGGACCGGGAAAAAATTTTCACTTTATCGAGAGATTCAAATTTATGAGTTTCAAATTATCAAAATATATCTATTATTATTTTTTTATAAGTTTATAGAGAATTGTTTTAACAAATGTTCGTTAGACAAACCTTTACTCGGGTAAAACCCGGGCGAAGCCGGGTACATCCGCTAGTATATAATAAAAGTCAATGTCTGTTTCGCGATAAACTCAAAAACTACTGAACCAATTGGTACCAAATTTTGCATGTTGCTTTTTATAAACCTGAGGAAAATATTCAGCTACATTTTGATTAGTATTTTTGGCTATTTATTTTTTTATTTGGAGAACTTTTTTTTACACATAGTAAATACAAGGCGAAGTAACAACACCAGGCCAATTAAGCGACCAATGAGCGTTCTGCATTTTTTTTCAAGTTGCTTGCGTACTTTTTTGAAATATATTTTTATACGAGTGTTACTTTTTTTTTTACAAAGGTATTGAGAGAGAAATCTATATTACTAACTAAGTTACAATAAGTGCACACAATGCAATTAAAAAAAAACTTTACAAAATTAGCATTACTGTATGTAAATAATGGCTTTTGTATTTTTTATTAATATTTGCTCTGGCCTTTATTTTTTTTTATCTCTTAAAAAAAAATCTTTTAAAATGCAGTCGCAGTCATTAGCAAACACATATGTTTGCCTAATTTTTCTTTTTCTTACTGAGAAGATGGGCATCGCAGTCACTCACTCAACTTAGGCAATTTCAAGGGTTAATGCGCTGGGGCGGGTACCTCGGGGGTTGGGTGGAAAAGCTGCCATCTATTCAAATTATAATGATTTTGAAACAACTAAATGGATTCCAAAAAATAATTAATTCAAACACCTAAACACAAATATAATGCAATTTTTACCATCACACACGCTTTTTGTCTGTGGTTTATGTGTTACTTCTGTATTGCTATTCTATGGCACTTCTACTATTTATTATTGATGTACTTTCAGTATGAAGAAAATTGCACTCGGGGGAATTCTCAGGCGAAGCCGGGTCATTTGTCTAGTAGATTATAAACAGAAGGTAATAAGACCAAATCCAAATAAATAAATAAATAGTGTGTGACATTTTGGTAACAGTGTTGTTATCATCATCAGACAAAAGTGCTGACTATTATTTTTTATTATTGAATACAGTACTTTTGTCTGAAGATGGTAACAATGCTTTTACCGAAATGTCACACACTATTTATATATTTGGATTTGGTCTTATTATCTTGTGTCTACTGCTGTGACATATTCCCCAACTGTACATACATAAGGAGAAATATATATAGAAGGGACTTCCTCTAAATGACAACACCTAGTGCAGAGAGAGCTAAAGTAGCCTTTAGAGAGAGGTGTCCTTTTACTGGAGAGCAACTTATTGGCAATGAAAGCTGTAGATTCTTAAAATAATTGCAAAAGTTGAAACATATCAATATCAGGATGATAAGTTTTTTATTAAGTTGAAATGGCAAGCTTTCTAGCATTAGCTCATTATCATGCCATTTGTTTAGCAAATACTTACAATATATATATAGAGACATAGAAGGAAATTTATACATTTAAAGTTTAGCTAAGGGGAGTCAGTGAAAGGATGGTCTAAACTGTTGGTTTTCGACTGCTACGACCCGGGTTCGATTCCCGCATTGGGCACTTTTTTCTGGTAAAAAAAAAAAAAAGAAAAATGCTTCAAGGCCCCTAATTCTTGCCAAAGTCCAACCCCACCAGCGAGTGCAAGTAACCAAAACGGGACTCTGGCACATTTGTAAGTTCAAAGTTGAACTGCTTTTCACATGTGAAGACATGCGGTGCACTTACAGCAAAAGCAGTCACCTACTTCTACCCACCATGATTATCATGGCCTGTACAGCGTGTACGAGGGATAAGCAAAAAAAAAAAAAAAAATAGCTAGAATCTAAAATACTTTAAATATTTTCCCTGAAAAAAAAAAATAAAGAAAAGAATTTAGAAAATATGCTAAGCAATCCTAAGCTGTAAGGATATGTTTGCCAGCAGCAGGAGTGTCAGCTCAGGGAGATTCAACTGTATTCATCTACAATTGTGTAGTGAAACAGTAGCCAAAACAAAAATAAACAAGAACTGAAGGATCCCACCTAAGCACAGTTGGTACAGTGGAGTGGAACCAGGAGGAGCTCTGAACCTCAGAAATAGACAGCATCAAACAACGCTTACAAAATTTAGAACAGGCCATCTCAAGCCATTGAAGATAGAAAATAACAACAAAATCTACCCCACTTTCTGAAAATGTAGCTTGGCACCTGCAGCTCCAGAACCCATTTTGGCTTGCATTAGATGCACTAAACAGGACCATTGGGAGAGACCACTGCTTATAATAAAATAGGTTGAGGAGCATGGACTCATGGAATTAGGGTAATCTTTACACAAGGGGATAAGAAATAACAACAACACAATTGTGTTGGTGAGACGATGACATTATATGGTACTGAGAGAGAACATGTGCTAGTTAATTGAGCATGTGTTCATAATGAACAACTTCTGTCCAGATACCTTGATTCCAGTGACCAGACATGGTAACCTAGGATACCATCAACATCTGTACAAGCCTTCATTCACCCCCCAATTATCCTACTTCCTGCAGTTTCCTACCCACATTCTGGTTCTCTTTTTAAAATAAATTTCTCAATTGATGGGTAGCCCTGTAGAAGTATCATTTACGTTTGAAAGTTAATCTTTTAAAATGAAATATATGAATTGTGTTAATCTATTTTATTGCTGGTTTTCTTCAAAACTTTTACAAATTTTAGGCAATTTATGAATGTGAAATTGAATTGTGATCAGGTGGATAAATTAAGAAAAAGGCATCTCCTGATCTGGCAACTAATTTATTCGTGCATTTAATATTTATAAATTTGATGCTTATTTTGTGGTGTTTAAAAATTATTTTTTAAAATGAGGTTTCAATGGGCTATTTGTCCATATTTAATGAAGTTTTTCTTTGAAATTAGGACATGCCCCCCTGTGAAGCATGACTGAGAGTTGTAGAAAGAGCCAGTACCTACCACCATATCCGCCCCTTTCCCCTTTAATTCCACACCCCAAGGGATCAGAGCTTTCGGTTGAATTAAAGTAGTTAGATGATTTCCTCACAACATTCCCTGCTAGTGGACATTTTTCTAAGAGATAGTCAAATCTATGATTAAAATGGTATTTGTAGAAATACTGTTTTATTATACAGGGTGGCCCATAAATCCCGAAAACTTTTATTTTTCAATTAAAATTCGAATGGTGCGCTAGTGCATCATATTATATATAGTTTTTTATATATATATATTCTACTTTGCCTTTAATTTTTAATAAAAAATAAAAGTTTTTGGGACTTATTTGGGACTTTTTAAAATTTTATTTAATATTTTTCAGAATGTTTCATGATTAACTTGTAGTGATGGATAAAATTGCATTAATAAATTTTTTAACACAAAGGAAAATTGCAAATACAGTAAAACCCCTCTATAGTGAACCCCAATGGGACAGAGCTTTTGGTTCACTATAGTCACGGTTTGGCCATTTTTTAAAAAAACTTTTCTAAATTTTTAGACTGTATAATTAAAAAACAGCCATGCAAACAGGAAAAGGCAGCCACTTAATAATGGTCACTTTGTTTTAATTCCCTATATTTACCTATTTCTTTACAGTAATGCTGAATATCAAAAGAAGTCATTTGATAATAGGTTATTCTTATCATTAGCATACATGTATATTTTAATTTAAACCAACAAGCCCATATTGTATAATACTTATAACAAGATTTTCATGATGTATAATAGAAACACACCTGTAAATGATTATACGCATGATTGACATGTGTCATTATATCATCATATGTAATGTACTTTGTACAAACTGAGGATAAATAAATAAAACTCTGTAATAGATTAAGAGTTGAGCTAAAGCAAAAGGTCAAAAACGTCTAAAATCGAGATAGATTTAGAATTCCCACAACAAAGTCTAAAGATAGATAGGAAACTGTCAGGACGGCGCCAGTGTCCAATTTCGCCCCTGATCCACCCTCGTGTTGCATCTGTTGAAATGCAATACTTCTTTTCTCGGAAAAGATATATAAGGCCCCCGTCTTAGCCAAAAAGATAGTCACTTCACCATCAGCAGAAGCCCTTGTCGGTTGTCACCAAGGTCCTCCTCATCCACCATGTAGACCAGTAAGAACTCTTTTATCTCCATCTTTCGCTCCTAGCTCGACTCCTATCTGTTCACGGAACTTTCCTAGTGCAACTGTGTCTTCGTTTTTGTGTGGACATTCCCAAGCTTTCCACTCTGCCTCAACCACGACTGCCTGTACTCTGTGAGAACTGTTAAAGGTCTCCCAAGGTGCAGAGAGGTACTGGAAAACTCTCCACGCCCTGACTGTCCCTCTCGGTTACTACAGGTTTGACCCTCGGTCAACACAGTATAGCGAGAGTTGACAGGGACTCACACCATAGTTTTAGTCGACAGGATTCTACAAGAGTCAACAGGACCTCATAACATGTATTATTTATAAACCTATGTATTATTTAAAAATTAAGTCAAATCCCCTAGGAAAAACATTATTAATTATATATTTAAAAGATATAAGAGTATTTTAGAACATCTTTCTCAAATTATATAATACTAAATTTATTTGAAAAAATGTCTCTAATACCTTGTTGTTTGAAAGTGAAAAGTAAAATTTGAAAATCAGAATTGTCTTAAAATATCATTATTTCCATCAAAGGAATAAAGCTCCGTGTATTCTGAATCAATTGAGGATGAATCAAAAGTATCCAATTCAGAAAAATCGGAAGCGAAACATGTTGATACGATAGCATGATTGGTAAAATTGCGAATAAAAAACGCCAATTTACAAACACAAAATCGGTGATAAAACGGCCGGCCAGGAGGAATATCCGCGAACCCTGAATGAGTCATATACCTAACAAGAATTCCATTCTAAAAATAGAACTGTAGTGGTAGTTTTTGAGAATTTATAAGTCGATTTGTTTATGGCTCATGAGACACGGGGAATTTGGGGGAACTATTTTTTTTTTCCCCTTCTTCTTCCAATTCCAATTTCCACATATTCTTCTGAAGTGTATTTTAAATTTTGTTTTTTAACCTGTTATTTAAACCATTTATGGCTTTAAAATTATTTGGAATTATTATTTAGCCTAGGTTAAACTTGATATAGAACGCTTCTAAAAGAGCATGCTGCCACTGTTTTTTTAGAACGCCATTCTTTGTTCCTTTTCTTTATTTTGGAAGCCATTTGTATTTTTATTATATTTCAAAATTGTCGAATGCAAATATATTCATTAAATAAAAGTATAATGTGTAAAAATCTATACAACATACAGCAAAAATAGAATGGAAATGAAAACAAACAATGCAGCTAATTTTTTGTTTTGAAATCGCGATCCGTGAGCTGAAACATGCTCAAAATTTTGTTGTTTTAATTTTTTTTTTAAATAACCATTTTAAGTTCGTTATAAGCCTAGTATTTTTAATAGATTTTATCATTTTGGGACCGAAAATAGGTTAGTTATAGGGGTAGTTCGTTATTTTAAAAATCGCAAAGTTCGTTATAACGATGGTATTTTCAATGGAATGGAATTGGGAATCGCCGTGGGTTCATTATAGGGGAAGGTTCGCTATATCCAGGGTTCGTATTAGCGGGGTTTTACTGTATTATTTTAATCTAAGCAAATATAATTGCAATAGGAAAAAAAAAAACGAGCGAATAGATTTAGAAAATACAGTATAACCTCGTTAATTCGACACACCCCAATTCGACACTCGGCGATAATTCGACCATGTTCCGATGTCCCGACCTCCGGCCTATCAAATAACAAACCGTAATTCGACAGTATCGATAATACGACAGTTCCGATAGTTCGACCATTTTAAAATTCGAATTTTGACAGTTGAATGTTATTTTACATGCAACTTTACCGCTAAACGGTATTACGGCGGGCGCCGATCGGCATCGGCGGGCGCCGATCGGATCGCGCCTGCGCACTTTTGGTTTCTGGTTAGTTTAAGTTTCACTTTGCAGTGCCGTTGCGCAATTTTGCGGATGTTATTGTTGTTTTTTTTTACGCGGGAATTTCGGCATCATGCGCTAACTAATAATAATTTTTATTTTTTATTTTTAACATTGAAATATTTTAGCTATTTTTAAATTTATAAATAATTTCTTTTTAAATAAATAAATCTTTATAAAATGTAGCCACAATGATTATGATAACATTTTATTTCAATATTCCATTTCTGTGTTATTATAAAAGATTTAAACACAAAATCAATAATACCTGCAGCAGCAGTGGATGACTTTAATACATTAAAATTTATTTATTAAAAAAACATTTTAGAAGAAGAAAGACATGCATGTTTTTTCAAAATGACCGTCTGGAATACATCCTGAATAGGATTTCAGTGCAAAAACAGACATCTATAAAGGAATTTTTTAAAAGATCTTCATGATAATTTTTAAATAATATTTTAAAATTTTCTTTTTATTTACCATATTTATTTCCTTTCAACTGCTATATTTTTCAATTAGAATAAAATATTATTTAATATATTATATTTAATATTTAATGTCTGTAGAGTTAATATTTGATTATATTACTGAAAAGAAACACATTGCCAGTAAATTTATTTGTTACAATTATTTTTGTTTCTAAAATATGTATTAATGCCATTTTGTCCCTGATACTAAAAGTTAATCATGAAAATAAAATAAAAACACACAATGGTTTCAATTAATATCATTAATTTATATTACAAGGTTATTTTAAAAAAATATTATTTTAGCGAGTTAGATGATTACCTAATCACCTCACCTTAATTCAACACTTCCTTTAATTCAACCGAAAACTCTGATCCCTTGGGGTGTTGAATTAAAGAGGTTCGACTGTATAGAAAAAAGCTAAAAATGTCATTAAAAAAAAAAACATTATCTTCTAAAGAAATCTTTTATGTTTGTTTGCGTTCAGGCTAGAGCCCTGTTTAGTATGAATTCTAGTTGTCAATCTTCACAAGACATGTATATCTTTCCTTGTCTGTATGTTAATACAAATAGCAGAACTTTACTTTCAAAGACACTTCATTGTTTACGCCAGTGACTAGCAGGCGCTTAAGTTAGGCCTAAATTGTCCGGAAGGAATAAAAAATCACATGTGATGCGGACACCAATATTTGTGCTGCATTGTAACTCTTTTAGCACGGTGCACATACGCTATATACGCCTGCAGTGCCAAAGTATTCTATTTTTAGCAATAAATTTGTATTTAAACAAGAATCATCTATTGTAGTCAAAATTTGATTTTAAAAAATCGGTTTAATTAACATTGGTTATTTGAAAGGCTGGAGGTTGGGACATGGTAGAATTATTGCAAGTGTTGAATTAATGAGGTTCTACTATAGTTAGTGAGAGCCAATTCTTATACAATACATGGAAGGTGAACAACCTGTTCCATCAGTCTGGCAGAAGCACCCTCTTCCACTGGTGCAGGTCGGCGCAGACAGCAATGGTAGCCAGGATGGTGCGCAGCCTGCGGTCCAAGGCCTCCAAGTGGGGCGGGGCCAGGATTGGTGCAACGGGATCATGCCCCATCAGGCTGGCCAGTGTGGAGCCCAGACGGCCACGTAGCATTTTGAGCCTCTGCAGCGTGGAGTTCCTCACCTGGCAGCACTGGTACAAGGGAGCCAGGATGGTCAGCTCATCCCAGTAGGGATTGCCAAAACTGCACAACACAATGGCTCGATTGTGAAGTGTTTGGAGAGTCTTCATTTTTATATTGCTACTCTCCTCAGAGAGAGTTTGCTTAAAAACTCCTCCACAGTGCAGGATATACAAGTTAAACAGCCCAGTACAATATTAAAGTGGTATACTGGTGGAACATCTGGGAGGTTCACTACTGATGGCCCTCCCAATATTTTCCCATTGCAATAAAAAGAGTAGAAAGTTATATTTTGGAAAAAAAAGTGCATAAATGGTTTCATATGTCACATAGTGTTTGGTTCCATTGGCACCAGCCAGGCATGGGGTGGACAGTTTGTAGGCAAAGTTGTGGGGACCACCCACCTTTTCCCATTGTCCAGCAGCAGCACAGCAGACGACTGTGGGTGGGCGGCAAACACCTCATAGTGATGTCTGTCAGCGTTGCCAGTCAAGTAGTCAAATATGGCAGTGTCAATCAGGTCTGGGAGGGTGCGGAGGCTTGGGTCTACGTCTACAGAAGTCTGGGTCTGTCTCCCACCTGGACAGTCGGTTAATTAGTTGGTCAGGCTCCCTCCCATTGGAACAACATCTGTAGTGTGGGGCAGGGGGTAGAATGTACCTTCCATAGAATTGTGTCAAGTCTGATTCCTCATTAGCTGGGGTGGCTACAGGAAGTCCAGTTACTATGGAAACACAGTTGCTCTGCTACTGAACTGAGATTGGGGACTGAGAGAAACAATTTAATGCGGATGGATGCCTTTACCCACTGGTGGCATCCATGGCCTCAATGGCTTTCATGGCTTGCCTAGAGAATGAGGTCTTGGAATCTGATACAGTCATCAATCCTCCATGTGAAACAACATGAAACAATCCTGGTACCCCGGAGGGGGTCTCTTATCAGAGGTGGTCTATTATGTCAGGCCAAGTCATGACCAGCCTTAGAGGCAACCTCCAGGAGAGACCAGGTTTAACCAAGTGACCTCTCATGGAAGATAACTGCTAAGTCACTCCTTCTACATGCCTAGACATGTAGTTTGTACTGGCCTACTCCATGTACGCTTCTGATATAAGAAATTATAGCCATGGTTTATTAAAAATATTCTAGTCATGGTTTACCTCAAATATTGATGACAGGGAGTGCCTAATCTGGCTTCCTTTTATATAAATTTGGCTTAAAGCATTTGGCGTGAGGTTGCAGTTTCTTTAAAGTGATATTTCTAAATGTCTTACCAGTTGTGTGGCCCCTTATCCAGTGATACTTTGGTTTGAAAAATGTTGGTTGTTTAGAAATCATTTAAAGTGGAGATATGTAGAACAAGCTTGTAGGAACCACCACACAAAATGGTGAAGTTAACCTTTAAGAGAGAATATATCTAATGCTATTTATTTTCTGTTTTATTTTAGACAAAGAGGAGCTTTCAGAAAATATATATTTCCCATTTTTTATATTCAATAATAATTAAAAAAAAACATATATTTGTTACACATAAAGTAGAACCTCCCTGTAAAGGACACCTAATCCATATAAACCATATCAATATATGTATAACCTTTTTAAAAGCATTAACTGATCAATTGCTTAATCTGTAACAATGTGGTTTTATATTATGAATAGAAAATGGAATTTTTTAAAAAAGTTCCTCTCGTTGTAAAAAAAAAAAAAAGTTAAAAATAATTAAAATTTCTTTTTTTCTACAGCTAAAATTCATGAATATATATTCGCTAATTTTTACCTAATTCCTCAATTTAAGAGATGTTGAGAGGGATAGGCCTCTAGTGAACCAAGCCCTGTACCAAAGCAGAAGAAAAATCTCTTTATCTAAGGGTTTGTGATCAAGTAAGTGTACAAAGGCCAAAAGTAGCAGACCATTCATCCGCACAGTTTTATACATTTATATATAGTTTATATATAATCGTTTTGAAAATAGAGCAATCCATATTTAATTCATCTATATATATGAAAATGAATGTATATGTGTGTGTGTCTGTCCTTTATGCCTGACCAAACCACTCATTGGAACGCCATGAAACTTTGGGAAGTTATTTAGTATAGTACTGGGAAGGTTTCTAGCAAATAAAATTTTTGAAATAACTTTTCGCCTAAAAATAATCAAGATAAATATTCTAATTTATCTGTTATAATTCAACAATCTGCTCTAAATATTATCATGATGATACGATGATTTTGTAATGTAGAAAATTAGGAAAGACAAAATTCAGGATGACACGGCAATTTATTTGAGACAAAAATAATGATACAATTCCAAGGCAAGATACTATTCCTTTTAACTTCCAATTACCGAGGGAACCAATTAATATTGATTTTATTCAACTTATCGAGTATTTTTCAAGGGACCGGGAAAAAATGTTCACTTTATCGAGAGATTCGTTAGACAAACCTTTAATCGGGTAAAACCCGGGCGAAGCCGGGTACATCCGCTAGTTAGATAATAAAAAAGCATATATTGGATTTAATAAAAGATTTGACTGCCAATATTTCGGTTGACTGAATGCCAAACCTTTATCAAGGCATTAGATTTTACAAAAACCCAATTATTTTCCATCCAATTTCATCCAATAAATTATATCCAATATTTTTTTTACAAAAATCTAATGCCTTGATAAAGGTTTGGCATTCAGTCAACCGAAATATTGGCAAATAAATCTTTTATTAAATCCAATATATGCCTTTTTATTATCTAAAATTGGTATATAATCATGAAAATCACTGAAAAGAGATTAAAATAAATCATACAATTTGAATTATAGATTAGAAATAAAAGGTAATAAGACCAAATCCAAATAAATAAATAAGGTGTGATGTTTTGGTAACAGTGTTGTTATCATGATCAGACAAAAGACTGAATGTGGAAAAAACTATCACAGCATGTTCTTAAATAGTTAGTATTGTTATCAGGTGTGTGTGTAAACAAGATAGCTGATAAGAAGAAAATTTATTTCTAAGAAATATACTATTCTAAGATTTCTGAAATATACTATTCTTAGAAGTAGAAGTGGGGAAAAATCCTCTTTTTCAAAAATATATAATTAAAGGCATATCTTTAAAAGTTATTGATATTTCCTCTTTCTTTCATTCTAAACACAAGGTAATAAGACCAAATCAAAATAACACACTATTTATTTATTTGAATTTGGTCTTATTACCTTGTGTTTAGAATCTATAATCCAAATTGTGCCTTATCTTCTTCCATTCTGTTAATTATGGCGCATTTCTTTTGAATGAAAAAGGTCTTTTAAAATTGTCCCTTAAAGTAATTTTTATCATTGAAATAGGTGAAAGGTTGGTGACCTATATTTTATTGTATAGGTGCCAAGCATCAAGCCCCAAAGGCCTGTTATGTATTGAGAATAAAGAGATGAACTTGTTCAGTTAGTTACTGCATGGATAAACTCCAAGTGGAGTTGTGTAGCTGCCACCTACCTGGCAAGTTTCTTGTCATTGTAGGTGCGCTGCCAAGGATGCCGTAGTTTCTTCAGCCTAGCAGAGAGGGGAAGCCACAGGACCATGGCTCCCTCCAGCTTGGTGCCAGTGGCACACACGGGATCCTTGCTGGAACAGTAGAAGCACTGGCCATAGAAGCAGGTGTTGTTGCCTGCACAGAGATATTCTATCAGAGCTGGTAGGTATTTAGATGTGTGTCACAGCAATTAATTCAATTACAAACTTCCAACAGCTGGCATGTACTATACAGCCTCATGGTTCTTCGATATTTAATTCTGAATTGAGGTTTATATATACAACATTGTGGGAGGATTATATTATGTACCTAAAGAGGCATCTCTAATTATGAATTAGAACAATGCCCTGTTTATCACCAATGTTACAAGTGATGTCACAACACCAGTTTTGGCCAATTCAGACAAAAAGCCAACAACCTGTATACCAGGGTGTCGGGCTTTGGCCCGAATCAGTACAGGGGTGGCTTCAATTTAATAACATCCTACGAGAGAGGTTATAAAATCAGTCTAATTTACCAAACAAGTGTTATCATCCTCCAGCAACTTTAAGTTGTATTTTTGCATGAAAAATCTGCCTTTGCAACTTCACCAGTTTTAAAAACTTGTTTGGTAAATTCAACAGTTTTACAGTCAAACCTCCTTGTAATAACCACTTGGAACTGTTGTTAAAACCACAGAATATTGACACTTAAGAATTATAATGTTATATATAACTAAGTTATTGCTATTATAAAGAAGGCCATTATAATGAGGCTCCACGGTATATTGGATCATATAAAGTTGTTTTATTTCCTATATTTTTATTGTGGATCTGAATGCCAACATTTATCAAGGTTTCTACAAAATATCTATAATACACCTTGGCATTCAGCCAAGGGAAAAATTGGTAAAAAGAACAATTTTCAATGATCCAATATATTATTGTGTGTCAACAAGTAGCCGACCAGATGGTACATGTGACAGGACAAACTATTTATTTTTATTTATTTTCTGTTATTATTATTTATTTTGGAAACGGCACCACAAATATAACAGGTATAAATTGTATTTGACTGTTGACCATCATTTTCACAGCAACAAGTTAGAGATAACGTGCCAGGTATCTTTAGCCCCTTGATCAGAATACACTGTGATGAAATTGTTTTAACATGTCCTGTCTCAGCTCCAACCCCTCCTACAACCAGCCCGACGAGACCCAGAACTCAACAACATTCCTGGACCATGAGCCCAGCATTGGACCGGGCCTTAGTGACCATAGCCCACCAGGATAGAGCACTGTACCAAATAAACCCACTGAGCCTTACATCCCCACCTCAGTGTCATCAATATGTATATGCTCCCTCTTTTATATAAAAACAATTAATTATGGAATTCTCCATTTCTTAAAACAGAATTTAAATGTATAAATCATAAATTGTGGAATTTTCACAATCATTGGTAGAGTCAACAGTTTTATAAAGTTAAGAAATTCGGAACTCTGCCTTTGCCGGTCCCAAGCCCGGATGAAAAAGGAGGAGGGGGAGCAGTAACAAGCTCACTAAAAAACCTGGGTTCAGCTGGCCCGGCTGATAGTACCCTGTAAGGGCTCCTAATCCAGGGATACAGGATGAGCAGCGTTTGTACTCCATGTTAGGAGCAGCTGCACATGGCGTCTGTTCCTCATGTCAGAGGTGGCCATTTCTTTTGGAGCTAAGTCGGCCTGCCACTGAGTAGTGCTCCCAGTCTTAATGACAAAGGCAGACGCATTCTACTTCACCAGTCACGATCTCAAGCTTTACTAACTTGATTCCCTAGTGTGATTGAGTGGAGATAAGAAAGAAGAAGAGAAAGTTGGTGGATCATCCAAACTCCTGGCCCACACTTGTAAGTTCAGCAGTCCCTCCACAATGAGGACCCATAGCCTATAAACATGGTTACACCCAGTATCTCCTTGAGGTCATCAGGGACTCCATTGAAAGTCTCCTGATGACTTGGCCTGACATGACAGTCTCTGAACCACCTCCTGGAGGTCATCAGGGACTCCATTGAAAGTCTCCTGATGACTTGGCCTGACATGACAGTCTCTGATAAGAACCACCTCCTGGAGGTCATCAGGGACTCCATTGAAAGTCTCCTGATGACTTGGCCTGACATGACAGTCTCTGAACCACCTCCTGGAGGTCATCAGGGACTCCATTGAAAGTGTCCTGATGACTAGGCCTGACATGACAGTCTCTGAACCACCTCCTGGAGGTCATCAGGGACTCCATTGAAAGTCTCCTGATGACTTGGCCTGACATGACAGTCTCTGAACCACCTCCTGGAGGTCATCAGGGACTCCATTGAAAAGTGTCCTGATGACTTGGCCTGACATGACAGTCTCTGAACCACCTCCTGGAGGTCATCAGGGACTCCATTGAAAGTGTCCTGATGACTTGTCCTGACATGACAGTCTCTGAACCACCTCCTGGAGGTCTCAGGGACTCCATTGAAAGTGTCCTGATGACTTGGCCTGACATGACAGTCTCTGATAAGAACCACCTCCTGGAGGTCATCAGGGACTCCATTGAAAGTGTCCTGATGACTTGGCCTGACATGACAGTCTCTGAACCACCTCTTGGAGGTCATCAGGGACTCCATTGAAAGTCTCCTGATGACTTGCCTGACATGACAATCCTCTGATAAGAACCACCTCCTGGAGGTCATCAGGGACTCCATTGAAAGTCTCCTGATGACTTGGCCTGACATGACAGTCTCTGATAAGAACCACCTCCTGGAGGTCATCAGGGACTCCATTGAAAGTCTCCTGATGACTTGGCCTGACATGACAGTCTCTGATAAGAACCACCTCCTGGAGGTCATCAGGGACTCCATTGAAAGTGTCCTGATGACTTGGCCTGACATGACAGTCTCTGAACCACCTCCTGGAGGTCATCAGGGACTCCATTGAAAGTGTCCTGATGACTTGGCCTGACATGACAGTCACTGATAAGAACCACACTCTGGAGGTCATCAGGGACTCCATTGAAAGTCTCCTGATGCCTTGGCCTGACATGACAGTCTCTGATAAGAACCACCTCCTGGAGGTCATCAGGGACTCCATTGAAAGTGTCCTGATGACTTGGCCTGACATGACAGTCTCTGAACCACCCTCCTGGAGGTCATCAGGGACTCCATTGAAAGTGTCCTGATGACTTGGCCTGACATGACAGTCTCTGAAACACCTCCTGAAGGTCATCAGGGACCTCAATTGAAAGTGTCCTGATGACTTGGCCTGACATGACAATCTCTGAACCACCTCCTGGAGGTCATCAGTGACTCCATTGAAGTGTCCTGATGACTTGGCCTGACATGACAGTCTCTGATAAGAACCACCTCCTGGAGGTCATCAGGGACTCCATTGAAAGTGTCCTGATGACTTGGCCTGACATGACAGTCTCTGAACCACCTCCTGGAGGTCATCAGGGACTCCATTGAAAGTGTCCTGATGACTTGGCCTGACATGACAGTCTCTGAACCACCTCCTGGAGGTCATCAGGGACTCCATTGAAAGTCTCCTGATGACTTGGCCTGACATGACAGTCTCTGAACCACCTCCTGGAGGTCATCAGGGACTCCATTGAAAGTCTCCTGATGACATGACAGTCTCTGAACCACCTCCTGGAGGTCATCAGGGACTCCATTGAAAGTCTCCTGATGACTTGGCCTGACATGACAGTCTCTGAACCACCTCCTGGAGGTCATCAGGGACTCCATTGAAAGTCTCCTGATGACATGACAGTCTCTGAACCACCTCCTGGAGGTCATCAGGGACTCCATTGAAAGTCTCCTGATGACTTGGCCTGACATGACAGTCTCTGAACCACCTCCTGGAGGTCATCAGGGACTCCATCGAAAGTCTCCTGATGACTTGGCCTGACATGACAGTCTCTGAACCACCTCCTGGAGGTCATCAGGACTCCATTGAAAGTCTCCTGATGACTTGGCCTGACATGACAGTCTCTGATAAGAACCACCTCCTGGAGGTCATCAGGGACTCCATTGAAAGTCTCCTGATGACTTGGCCTGACATGACAGTCTCTGACCAACTCTCCTGGAGGTCATCAGGGACTCCATTGAAAGTGTCCTGATGACTTGGGCCTGACATGACAGTCTCTGAACCACCTCCTGGAGGTCATCAGGGACTCCATTGAAAGTCTCCTGATGACTTGGCCTGACATGACAGTCTCTGAACCACCTCCTGGAGGTCATCAGGACTCCATTGAAAGTCTCCTGATGACATGACAGTCTCTGAACCACCTCCTGGAGGTCATCAGGGGACTCCATTGAAAGTCTCCTGATGACTTTGGGCCTGACATGACAGTCTCTGAACCACCTCCTGGAGGTCATCAGGGGACTCCATTGAAAGTCTCCTGATGACATGACAGTCTCTGAACCACCTCCTGGAGGTCATCAGGGACTCCATTGAAAGTCTCCTGATGACTTGGCCTGACATGACAGGTCTCTGAAACCACCTCTGGAGGTCATCAGGGACTCCATCGAAAGTCTCCTGATGACTTGGCCTGACATGACAGTCTCTGACCACCTCCTGGAGGTCATCAGGGACTCCATTGAAAGTCTCCTGATGACTTGGCCTGACATGACAGTCTCTGATAAGAACCACCTCCTGGAGGTCATCAGGGACTCATTGAAAGTCTCCTGATGACTTGGCCTGACATGACAGTCTCTGAACCACCTCCTGGAGGTCATCAGGGACTCCATTGAAAGTGTCCTGATGACTTGGCCTGACATGACAGTCTCCTGAACCACCTCCTGGAGGTCATCAGGGACTCCATTGAAAGTCTCCTGATGACTTGGCCTGACATGACAGTCTCTGATGAACCACCTCCTGGAGGTCATCAGGGACTCCATTGAAAGTCTCCTGATGACTTGGCCTGACATGACAGTCTCTGGACAACCTCCTGAGGTCATCAGGGACTCCATTGAAAGTGTCCTGATGACTTGGCCTGACATGACAGTCTCGATAAGCCACCTCCTGGAGGTCATCAGGGACTCCATTGAAAGGCTCCTGATGACTTGGCCTGACATGACAGTCTCTGAACCACCTCCTGGAGGTCATCAGGGACTCCATTGAAAGTGTCCTGATGACTTGGCCTGACATGACAGTCTCTGAACCACCTCCTGGAGGTCATCAGGGACTCCATTGAAAGTCTCCTGATGACTTGGCCTGACATGACAGTCTCTGAACCACCTCCTGGAGGTCATCGGGACTCCATTGAAAGTGTCCTGATGACTTGGCCTGACATGACAGTCTCTAAGAACCACCTCCTGGAGGTCATCAGGACTCCATTGAAAAGTATCCTGATGACTTGGCCTGACATGACAGTCTCTGAACCACCTCTGGAGGTCATCAGGACTCCATTGAAATCTCCTGATGACATGACAGGCTCTGAACCACCTCCTGGAGGTCATCAGGGACTCCATGAAAGTCTCCTGATGACTTGGCCTGACATGACAGTCTCTGAACCACCTCCTGGAGGTCATCAGGGGCTCATGAAAGTGTCCTGATGACTTGGCTGACATGACAGTCTCTGAACCACCTCCTGAGGGTCATCAGGGACTCCATTGAAAGTCTCCTGATGACTTGGCCTGACATGACAGTCTCTGAACCACCTCCTGGAGGTCATCAGGGACTCCATTGAAAGTCTCCTGATGACTTGGCCTGACATGACAGTCTCTGAACCACCTCCTGGAGGTCATCAGGGACTCCATTGAAAGTCTCCTGATGAGTTGGCCTGACATGACAGTCTCTGAACCACCTCCTGGAGGTCATCAGGGACTCCATTGAAAGTCTCCTATGACTTGGCCTGACATGACAGTCTCTGAACCACCTCCTGGAGGTCATCAGGGACTCCATTGAAAGTGTCCTGATGACTTGGCCTGACATGACAGTCTCTGAACCACCTCCTGGAGGTCATCAGGGACTCCATTGAAAGTCTCCTGATGACTTGGCCTGACATGACAGTCTCTGAACCACCTCCTGGAGGTCATCAGGGACTCCATTGAAAGTGTCCTGATGACTTGGCCTGACATGACAGTCTCTGATAAGAACCACCTCTGGAGGTCATCAGGGACTCCATTGAAAGTGTCCTGATGACTTGGCCTGACATGGCAGTCTCTGATAAGAACCACCTCCTGGAGGTCATCAGGGACTCCATTGAAAGTCTCCTGATGACATGACAGTCTCTGATCAACCATGGAGGTCATCAGGGACTCCATTGAAAGTCTCCTGATGACTTGGCTGACATGACAGTCTCTGAACCACCTCCTGGAGGTCTCAGGGGACTCCATTGAAAGTGTCTCCTGATGACTTGGCCTGACATGACAGTCTCTGAACCACCTCCTGGAGGTCATCAGGGACTCCATTGAAAGTCTCCTGATGACTTGGCCTGACATGACAGTCTCTGAACCACCTCCTGGAGGTCATCAGGGACTCCATTGAAAGTCTCCTGATGACTTGGCCTGACATGACAGTCTCTGAAAACATCCTTGGAGGTCATCAGGGACTCCATTGAAAGTGTCCTGATGACTTGCCTGACATGACAGTCTCTGATAGAACCACTCCTGGAGGTCATCAGGGACTCCATTGAAAGGCTCCTGATGACTTGGCCTGACATGACAGTCTCTGAACCACCTCTGGAGGTCATCAGGGACTCCATTGAAAGTCTCCTGATGACTTGGCTGACATGACAGTCTCTGAACCACCTCCTGGAGGTCATCAGGGACTCCATTGAAAGTCCTGATGACTTGGCCTGACATGACAGTCTCTGAACCACCTCCTGGAGGTCATCAGGACTCATTGAAAGTCTCCTGATGACTTGGCCTGACATGACAGTCTATGATAAGAACCACCTCCTGGAGGTCATCAGGGACTCCATTGAAAGTTCCTGATGACTTGGCCTGACATGACAGTCTCTGAACCACCTCCTGGAGGTCATCAGGGACTCCATTGAAAGTCTCCTGATGACATGGACAGTCTCTGAACCACCTCCTGGAGGTCATCAGGGACTCCATTGAAAGTCTCCTGATGACTTGGCCTGACATGACAGTCTCTGAGACCACCTCCTGGAGGTCATCAGGGACTCCATCGAAAGTCTCCGGATGACTTGGCCTGACATGACAGTCTCTGAACCACCTCCTGGAGGTCATCAGGGACTCCATTGAAAGTCTCCTGATGACTTTGGACCTGACATGACAGTCCCTGATAGAACCGACCGTCCTGGAGGGGTCATCAGGGACTCCATTGAAAGTCTCCGTGATGACTTGGGGGCCTGACATTGACATGTCTCTGAACCACCTCCTGGAGGTCATCAGGGACTCCATTGAAAGTGTCCTGATGACTTGGCCGACATGACAGTCTCTGAACCACCTCCTGGAGGTCATCAGGGACTCCATTGAAAGTCTCCTGATGACTTGGCCTGACATGACAGTCTCTGATAAGAACCACCTCCTGGAGGTCATCAGGGACTCCATTGAAAGTCTCCTGATGACTTGGCCTGACATGACAGTCTCTGAACAAACCACCTCCTAGAGGTCATCAGGGACTCCATTGAAAGTCCTGATGACTTGGCCTGACATGACAGTCTCTGATAGAACCACCTCCTGGAGGTCATCAGGGACTCCATTGAAGTCCTGATGACTTGGCCTGACATGACAGTCTCTGAACCACCTCCTGGAGGTCATCAGGGACTCCATTGAAAGTCTCCTGATGACTTGGCCTGGACATGACAGTCTCTTGAACCACCTCCTGGAGGTCATCAGGGACTCCATTGAAAGTCTCCTGATGACTTGGCCTGACATGACAGTCTCTGAACCACCTCCTGGAGGTCATCAGGGACTCCATTGAAAAGTTCCTGATGACTTGGCCTGACATGACAGTCTCTGTAAGAACCACCTCCTGGAGGTCATCAGGGACTCATTGAAAGTATCCTGATGACTTGGCCTGACATGACAGTCTCTGAACCACCTCCTGGAGGTCATCAGGGACTCCATTGAAAGTCTCCTGATGACTTGGCCGACATGACAGTCTCTGAACCACCTCCTGGAGGTCATCAGGGACTCCATTGAAAGTCTCCTGATGACTTGGCCTGACATGACAGTCTCTGATAAGAACCACCTCCTGGAGGTCATCAGGGACTCCATTGAAAGTGTCCTGATGACTTGGCCTGACATGACAGTCTCTGAACCACCTCCTGGAGGTCATCAGGGACTCCATTGAAAGTCTCCTGATGACTTGGCCTGACATGACAGTCTCTGAACCACCTCCTGGAGGTCATCAGGACTCCATTGAAAGTCTCCTGATGACTTGGCCTGACATGACAGTCTCTGAACCACCTCCTGGAGGTCATCAGGGACTCCATTGAAAGTCTCCTGATGACTTGGCCTGACATGACAGTCTCTGAACCACCTCTGGAGGTCATCAGGGACTCCATTGAAAGTCTCCTGATGACTTGGCCTGACATGACAGTCTCTGAACCACCTCCTGGAGGTCATCAGGGACTCCATTGAAAGTCTCCTGATGACTTGGCCTACATGACAGTCTCTGAACCACCTCCTGGAGGTAATCAGGGACTCCATTGAAAGTCTCCTGATGACTTGGCCTAACATGACAGTCTCTGAACCACCTCCTGGAGGTCATCAGGGACTCCATTGAAAGTGTCCTGATGACTTGGCCTGACATGACAGTCTCTGAAGACCACCCTCCTGGAGGTCATCAGGGACTCCATTGAAAGTCTCCTGATGACTTGGCCTGACATGGCAGTCCTCTGATAAGAACCACCTCCTGGAGGTCATCAGGGACTCCATTGAAAGTCTCCTGATGACTGGCTGAATGACAGTCTCTGAACCACCTCCTGGAGGTCATCAGGGACTCCATTGAAAGTCTCCATGATGACTTGGCCTGACATGACAGTCTCTGAACCACCTCCTGGAGGTCATCAGGGACTCCATTGAAAGTGTCCTGATGACTTGGCCTGACATGACAGTCTCTGAACCACCTCCTGGAGGTCATCAGGACTCCATTGAAAGTCACCTGATGACTTGGCCTGACATGACAGTCTCTGAACCACCTCCTGGAGGTCATCAGGGACTCCATTGAAAGTCTCCTGATGACTTGGCCTGACATGACAGTCTCTGAACAACCTCCTAGAGGTCATCAGGGACTCCATTGAAAGTGTCCTGATGACTTGGCCTGACATGACAGTCTCTGATAAGACCACCTCCTGGAGGTCATCAGGGACTCCATTGAAAGGCTCCTGATGACTTGGCCTGACATGACAGTCTCTGAAACCACCTCCTGGAGGTCATCAGGGACTCCATTGAAAGTCTCCTGATGACTTGGCCTGACATGACAGTCTCTGAACCACCTCCTGGAGGTCCATCAGGGACTCCATTGAAAGTCTCCTGATGACTTGGCCTGACATGACAGTCTCTGAACCACCTCCTGGAGGTCATCAGGGACTCCATTGAAAGTGTCCTGATGACTTGGCCTGACATGACAGTCTATGATAAGAACCACCTCCTGGAGGTCATCAGGGACTCCATTGAAAGTATCCTGATGACTTGGCCTGACATGACAGTCTCTGAACACCTCCTGGAGGTCATCAGGGACTCCATTGAAAGTCTCCTGATGACATGACAGGCTCTGAACCACCTCCTGGAGGTATCAGGGACTCCATTGAAAGTCTCCTGATGACTTGGCCTGACATGACAGTCTCTGAACCACCTCCTGGAGGTCATCAGGGACTCCATTGAAAGTGTCCTGATGACTTGGCCTGACATGACAGTCTCTGAACCACCCCCTGGAGGTCATCAGGGACTCCATTGAAAGTCTCCTGATGACTTGGCCTGACATGACAGTCTCTGAACCACCTCCTGGAGGTCATCAGGGACTCCATTGAAAGTCTCCTGATGACTTGGCCTGACATGACAGTCTCTGAACCACCTCCTGGAGGTCATCAGAGACTCCATTGAAAGTCTCCTGATGAGTTGGCCTGACATGACAGTCTCTGAACCACCTCCTGGAGGTCATCAGGGACTCCATTGAAAGTCTCCTGATGACTTGGCCTGACATGACAGTCTCTGAACCACCTCCTGGAGGTCATCAGGGACTCCATTGAATGTGTCCTGATGACTTGGCCTGACATGACAGTCTCTGATAAGAACCACCTCCTGGAGGTAATCAGGGACTCCATTGAAAGTCTCCTGATGACTTGGCCTGACATGACAGTCTATCTGAACCACCTCCTGGAGGTAATCAGGGACTCCATTGAAAGTGTCCTGATGACTTGGCCTGACATGACAGTCTCTGATAAGAACCACCTCCTGGAGGTCATCAGGGACTCCATTGAAAGTGTCCTGATGACTTGGCCTGACATGACAGTCTCTGATAAGAACCACCTCCTGGAGGTCATCAGGGACTCCATTGAAAGTGTCCTGATGACTTGGCCTGACATGACAGTCTCTGATAAGAACCACCTCCTGGAGGTCATCAGGGACTCCATTGAAAGTGTCCTGATGACTTGGCCTGACATGACAGTCTCTGATAAGAACCACCTCCTGGAGGTCATCAGGGACTCCATTGAAAGTGACTTGGCCTGACATGACAGTCTCTGAACCACCTCCTGGAGGTCATCAGGGACCTCCATTGAAAGTCTCCTGATGACATGACAGGCTCTGAACCACCTCCTGGAGGTCATCAGGGACTCCATTGAAAGTCTCCTGATGACTTGGCCTGACAGACAGTCTCTGAACCACCTCCTGGAGGTCATCAGGGACTCCATTCGAAAGTCTCCTGAAGACTTTGGGCCTGACATGACAGTCTCTGAAACCACCTCCTGGAGGTCATCAGGGACTCCATTGAAAGTCTTCCTGATGACTTGGCCTGACATGACAGGTCTCTGATAGAACCACCTCCTGGAGGTCATCAGGACTCCATTGAAAGTCTCCTGATGACTTGGCCTGACATGACAGTCTCTGAACCACCTCCTGGAGGTCATCAGGGACTCCATTGAAGTGTCCTGATGACGTGGCCTGACATGACAGTCTCTGAACCACCTCCTGGAGGTCATCAGGGACTCCATTGAAAGTCCCTGATGACTTGGCCTGACATGACAGTCTCTGATAAGAACCACCTCCTGGAGGTCATCAGGGACTCCATTGAAAGTCTCCTGATGACTTGGCCTGACATGACAGTCTCTGAACCACCTCCTGGTGGTCATCAGGGACTCCATTGAAAGTGTCCTGATGACTTGGCCTGACATGACAGTCTCTGAACCACCTCCTGGAGGTCATCAGGGACTCCATTGAAAGTCTCCTGATGACTTGGCCTGACATGACAGTCTCTGAACCACCTCCTGGAGGTCATCAGGGACTCCATTGAAAGTCTCCTGATGACTTGGCCTAACATGACAGTCTCTGAACCACCTCCTGGAGGTCATCAGGGACTCCATTGAAAGTGTCCTGATGACTTGGCCTGACATGACAGTCTCTGAACACCTCCTGGTGGTCATCAGGGACTCCATTGAAAGTGTCCTGATGACTTGGCCTGACATGACAGTCTCTGAACCACCTCCTGGAGGTCATCAGGGACTCCATTGAAAGTCTCCTGATGACTTGGCCTGACATGACAGTCTCTGAACCACCTCCTGGAGGTCATCAGGGACTCCATTGAAAGTGTCCTGATGACTAGGCCTGACATGACAGTCTCTGAACCACCTCCTGGAGGTCATCAGGGACTCCATTGAAAGTCTCCTGATGACTTGGCCTGACATGACAGTCTCTGAACCACCTCCTGGAGGTCATCAGGGACTCCATTGAAAGTGTCCTGATGACTAGGCCTGACATGACAGTCTCTGAACCACCTCCTGGAGGTCATCAGGGACTCCATTGAAAGTCTCCTGATGACTTGGCCTGACATGACAGTCTCTGAACCACCTCCTGGAGGTCATCAGGGACTCCATTGAAAGTGTCCTGATGACTTGGCCTGACATGACAGTCTCTGATAGAACCACCTCCTGGAGGTCATCAGGGACTCCATTGAAAGTGTCCTGATGACTTGGCCTGACATGACAGTCTCTGATAGAACCACCTCCTGGAGGTCATCAGGGACTCCATTGAAAGTGTCCTGATGACTTGGCCTGACATGACAGTCTCTGAAACCACCTCCTGGAGGTCATCAGGGACTCCATTGAAAGTGTCCTGATGACTTGGCCTGACATGACAGTCTCTGCTAAGAACCACCTCCTGGAGTCATCAGGGACTCCATTGAAAGTCTCCTGATGACTTGGCCTGACATGACAGTCTCTGAACCACCTCCTGGAGGTCATCAGGGACTCCATTGAAAGTGTCCTGATGACTTGGCCTGACATGACAGTCTCTGATAAGAACCACCTCCTGGAGGTCATCAGGGACTCCATTGAAAGTGTCCTGATGACTTGGCCTGACATGACAGTCTCTGAACCACCTCCTGGTGGTCATCAGGGACTCCATTGAAAGTGTCCTGATGACTTTGGCCTGACATGACAGTCTCTGAACCACCTCCTGGAGGTCATCAGGGACTCCATTGAAAGTGTCCTGATGACTTGGCCTGACATGACAGTCTCTGATAAGAACCACCTCCTGGAGGTCATCAGGGACTCCATTGAAAGTGTCCTGATGACTTGGCCTGACATGACAGTCTCTGAACCACCTCCTGGTGTCATCAGGGACTCCATTGAAAGTGTCCTGATGACTTGGCCTGACATGACAGTCTCTGAACCACCTCCTGGAGGTCATCAGGGACTCCATTGAAAGTCTCCTGATGACTTGGCCTGACATGACAGTCTCTGAACCACCTCCTGGAGGTCATCAGGGACTCCATTGAAAGTCTCCTGATGACTTGGCCTGACATGACAGTCTCTGAACCACCTCCTGGAGGTCATCAGGGACTCCATTGAAAGTGTCCTGATGACTTGGCCTGACATGACAGTCTCTGAACCACCTCCTGGTGGTCATCAGGGACTCCATTGAAAGTCTCCTGATGACTTGGCCTGACATGACAGTCTCTGATAAGAACCACCTCCTGGAGGTCATCAGGGACTCCATTGAAAGTCTCCTGATGACTTGGCCTGACATGACAGTCTCTGAACCACCTCCTGGAGGTCATCAGGGACTCCATTGAAAGTGTCCTGATGACTTGGCCTGACATGACAGTCTCTGAACCACCTCCTGGAGGTCATCAGGGACTCCATTGAAAGTGTCCTGATGACTAGGCCTGACATGACAGTCTCTGAACCACCTCCTGGAGGTCATCAGGGACTCCATTGAAAGTCTCCTGATGACTTGGCCTGACATGACAGTCTCTGAACCACCTCCTGGAGGTCATCAGGGACTCCATTGAAAGTGTCCTGATGACTAGGCCTGACATGACAGTCTCTGAACCACCTCCTGGAGAAACCAGGTGTTTGGCTCTGGTCTCTCATGGGAGACAACTTTACTCACTTTCTTAGAAAGGCCGAATCTACGTATCTTCTTAGAAAATTGGGGCTATAATATTTATACGTAGGCATATATGTTTAAAAGTGAAATTGTACTGGGATCAGGAGATGCCTTTTTCTTAATATAGCATGTTGATTTTATTTGTCTTCTTATATTGGGGTGTAAGAAATATAAACAACTCCGCCATTGCTGGCCCCAAGCCCGGATGTAAAAGGAGGAAGGGGAGCAGCAACAAGCTCGTTAAAAAAAAACAGGTTTCAGTTGGCCAGACTGATAGCACCCTGTAAGGGCTCCTATTCTTGGGTTACAGGATATTCAGCAGCGTCTGTTCTCCATGTTAGGAGCAGCTGCACAGGGCGTCTGTTCCTCATGTTAGAGGCGGCCATTTAATACCAGGTCAAAGTCCAATTTACACCTCTCTGTAGGTGACCTCGGGGAAATGTTGGATAAAACCAGCACTCTAACGTAACTGGCAAATAACCTATATGGAGTCGTGCACAGAGGCCACTCCCCAACATTTACTAAATTGCATTGAAAGGACAAGAGATTCCTGTACAGAGAACCAAGAAGAGTTCTTGAGCTTCTTTATGAGCACAACCTCCAAGATCTTGTCTAATTTAGACTAAAAGGATAAGTTAAAAAAAAAAAAAAAGAAATATAAACTATTTTTGACAAATATGATTCTTTTGGAATTGATACAATTTTCTACTTCCCTTTCTGGAATTATAAAATATTGCAGTAAGGGCAGTAGAAAATTATTTTAATTCAAAAAGAATGCGTCAAATATATTTCTTATAACAGATGGTGGGCTAATGCATCATATTATTGTTGGTCATGTGACAGTGAACTGATTGGCTATTTTCTGCCATGCAACCTTGATTACCAAATCAACATTGAGTTCATTAGCCAATCAGCATGCAATGTTTCTTTAGCTCAGAGTCGATAACCATTGAATTTCTATATAGAACTAGCGGATGTACCCGGCTTCGCTCGGGTTTTACCCGAGTAAAAGTTTGTCTAACGAATCTCTCGATAAAGTGAACATTTTTTCCCGGTCCCTTGAAAAATACTCGATAAGTTGAATAAAATCAATATTAATTGGTCCCCTCGGTAATTGGAAGTTAAAGGAATAGTATCTTGCCTTGGAATTGTATCATTATTCTTGTCTCAAATAAATTGCCGTGTCATCCTGAATTTTGTCTTTCTTAATTTTCTACATTACAAAATCATCGTATCATCATGATAATATTTAGAGCAGATTGTTGAATTATAACAGATAAATTAGAATATTTATCTTGATTATTTTTTAGGCGAAAAGTTATTTAAAAAATTTTATTCGCTAGAAACCTTCCCAGTACTATACTAAATAACTTCCCAAAGTTTCATGGCGTTCAAATGAGTGGTTTGGTCAGGCATAAAGGACAGACAGACACACATACATTCATTTTAATATTTATATAGATACTAGCGGATCTACCCAGCTTTGCCCGGGTTTTACCCGAGTAAAGGTTTGTCTAACGAACATTTGTTAAAACAATTCTCTATAAACTTATAAAAAAAATAATAGATATATTTTGATAATTTGAAACTCGTAAATTTGAATCTCTCGATAAAGTGATAATTTTTTCCCGGTCCCTGTGTGCCGTGTCATCCTGAATTTTGTCTTTCCTAATTTTCTACATTACAAAATCATCGTTTTATCTAGTGAACATTTTTTCCCGGTCCCTTGAAAAATACTTGATAAGTTGAATAAAATCATGGTCGTTTATGGAAGATGGACGAAGTTCCCGAAGGTCATCTTGGGCAAGCCCCCGCGAGGCTTTTTTCTTGTCTACTTGGCACAGCTGTGTCACCAACTCTGCCCCCGCGCGCCAGGACCTCTTGACCCCTCTGATTGGTTGGTGTACTTGGACTGTCCATCCGGCCGGTGGCCGGACGATTACATTCTCTCGACAGGGGGTGGGGCAGACCTAAGCCTATCTCCGTCACAAGGTGGCGCTGCTTGCGAGTTAAAGCTACAAATCTGCAAATAACTCTAAGGATATTCAAGATATTCAAGAAATTATTTTTCAGAAACCTTTCCAGGGATATACCTAATAATATCCCAAAATTTCATGATGATTGGATGTAGGGTTTTTGAATCTATAGAGTACACACAGACAGACAGACAGACATTCATTTTTATATATATGTATAGATAAGATTGCAGGTTCATTTATAAGAAGTCATCTATATTTTTGGTGATATTACATAAATTTTTGTCAATTTGAGTACTTTTCAAAACAAATTTAATCTTTGTATCATAAAAAAAAAGATCTGATTGCTCCGTATTCTGCAATGGAAATAGTTAGCAGGATGAAAATAGTTAAATTTTAATATGTTAACACCCCATTTTAATGTTAAATTTGAAATTTTCTAACACATATGAACAAATAAAAGCTCTATATTATTTAGTCTAAGGTGAATTTCAATAATTATTGGAATTGGTTGTCATTATAGACTGGTTTATTGAATGGACTAATGTCCTTTAAAATATGAATAAAAAGAGACTGCAAGAATGGCTGGTCTAGGGTATAGGGAGTGTTGGTTTATAGGAGGCTACAAAGGATGGCGATAGAAATCAGTCAAATGTCCCATTCCACTAAGTAAGGAAGGAGGCTACAAAGGATGGGGAGAGAAATCAGCCAAATGTCCCATTCCACTGAGTGAGGAAGGAGGCTACAAAGGAAGGGGAGAGAAATCAGCCAAATGTCCCATTCCACTGAGTGAGGAAGAAGCCTACAAAGGAAGGGGAGAGAAATCAGCCAAATGTCCCGTTCCACTGAGTGAGGAAGAAGGCTACAAAGGAAGGGGAGAGAAATCAGCCAAATGTCCCCTTCCACTGAGTGAGGAAGGAGGCTACAAAGGAAGGGGAGAGAAATCAGCCGAATGTCCCATTCCACTGAGTGAGGAAGGAGGCTACAAAGGAAGGGGAGAGAAATCAGCCAAATGTCCCATTCCACTGAGTGAGGAAGGAGGCTACAAAGGTAGGGGAGAGAAATCAGCCAAATGTCCCATTCCACTGAGTGAGGAAGGAGGCTACAAAGGATGGGGAGAGAAATCAGCCAAATGTCCCATTCCACTGAGTGAGGAAGGAGGCTACAAAGGATGGGGAGAGAAATCAGCCAAATGTCCCATTCCACTGAGTGAGGAAGGAGGCTACAAAGGATGGGGAGAGAAACCAGCCAAATGTCCATTCCACTGAGTGAGGAAGAAGGCTACAAAAGAAGGGGAGAGAAATCAGCCAAATGTCCCATTCCACTGAGTGAGGAAGGAGGCTACAAAGGTAGGGGGGAGAAATCAGCCAAATGTCCCATTCCACTGAGTGAGGAAGAAGGCTACAAAGGAAGGGGAGAGAAATCAGCCAAATGTCCCATTCCACTGAGTGAGGAAGAAGGCTACAAAGGTAGGGGGGAGAAATCAGCCAAATGTCCCGTTCCACTGAGTGAGGAAGGAGGCTACAAAGGAAGGGAGAGAAATCAGTCAAATATTACATTCCACTGAGTGAGGAAGGAGGCTACAAAGGTAGGGGAGAGAAATCAGCCAAATGTCCCATTCCACTGAGTGAGGAAGGAGGCTACAAAGGATGGGGAGAGAAACCAGCCAAATGTCCCATTCCACTGAGTGAGGAAGAAGGCTACAAAAAAGGGGAGAGAAATCAGCCAAATGTCCCATTCCACTGAGTGAGGAAGGAGGCTACAAAGGAAGGGGAGAGAAATCAGCCAAATGTCCCATTCCACTGAGTGAGGAAGAAGGCTACAAAGGTAGGGGGGAGAAATCAGCCAAATGTCCCATTCCACTAAGTAAGGAAGGAGGCTAGAAAGGATGGGGAGAGAAATCAGCCAAATGTCCTGTTCCACTCAGATAAAAAGAGAAAATACCATTTTAAACTAACACTAGAGGTACAGGATGCTAACACAGGTTCCTGCCCTAGTAACTCTCGAATAAATTATTTTAGTTCCAGGCAGCACAAATTTCTTTTAAAACTGGACCCACTTAAGTCAGGTTTTATTCTTTTTTTTTTTATATTCGCTTTCCTAGTTTGTTCTACCTGAAATGATGAGCCATCACTTTACCAAATATTTAGTGTGGGGATTATAGAAAAGAATCACACAAGGTAACAAGACCAAATAATTAAATTACACATGAGGTTTGGTATCAGCATGGTCACAGAAGCATTGACAAATTTACTGACAGTAGAATGCCATTGTTCCAACTGAGACAACATGTTTATAACAGCAACATAAACTATTGCTTCCAAGTGATGTTGTTAAACCAAGATTTGACTGCATTCGGCTCTAGTCTTGTTACCTCATTGATGATCAGTTTCTAGCAAAGGTGTCAAACTCAATGTCCTCATGGTATGAGAGCTGTCACCATCTTACAGTACTTAAAGGAGAATAATAAACAGTGAGTGATGGAGGAAAGGAAGTGGATGAATAGAGGAGTACATTAAAGATGGTGTGGGTATTGAAGAACATGAGATTGAAGTAGAGACAGGAGACATTTTTTTATATGCGCAAGCTGGAGTATTGAAAGATACACACACAAAGTGCCTGATTTAATTAAAAAAATTAAGAAATCTGACAAACTGTGAGTGAAGTTCCTGTAGATGGGGATATAGATGAGGAAACAATATTGCTACCAGAACGTAGTTCCCTGACTGGCCGTCTGCCCTCACAATGTGACACATGAGGGATGGTCTCTCTATTACTGCCATCAAAGTAGAAACTTTAGAAAGAAGGTCCTCTTTAGGCCAAGCATAAGTGACCACTCACCTTGGGTCAGGAAGGTCTCTGCCAGGCGGTCCTTGGCAACATTTCTCACTTCCCCCAGGTCCAGGACTCTCCCGGCAACTAGGGGACTGCGGTCAAACCCCAGCAACCTGACACATCCCATGTTCCTGTCCTAATATTTATATAACTGCGGTTGACACATCCCCTGTTCTTGTTCCAACATTTATAAAAGTAAAGTCAAACCACATATCTTCACTCACATATCTTCACATGTATAGGTTACATTAGTTTTTTGATCTCCTTTCTTTCTCTTCTTTTTCCCATATGTGCTAGCATATCACCCACTCTAGGGCTTAAATGTCCTTTCCTTGACTTATGAAGAAGCCTTTAAGACATCCTTGATGGGAGTTGAAGTGGCAGTTGCGGGCCAACAGCCTGAACATTGATTTATTAAGAAAGAAATTTTATCCAAAGTTTGGAGCTAAAATAGGCCATTAAATATAAGGAAGATAAATTAAACAGTTAAAATGGCTGGGAGGGTTCACCACTGATGAGCCAGGTGTTTCCAATATTTATCCATTGTAAGTAAGGTCAGTAGGAAGTTATTTTAATTGTGAAAATAAAAATTCCTAGTAATATATTAGTTTTTTATCATTATCATATCATATTTTATCATTCAAAAATTCTATGTTCATTTGATATTAATTCTGATGATGTGAGGGTCTCACTGTCAATGTCCAGGAGATTGTGCATAGTTTTTTTTTAATAAGGGGGAGGTAGATCTTGTTAACACTAGTATACAACAAACACTCGTGCTCTTTGTAACTACAGACATGAGCATGTGATGCTATGGCCTTTGATTATAAAAAATATATTGTTGAATAACTAGGAATGTGATCTCATTGTTTGATTTTTCTACCATTTAAAATATTTTAATTCTATTTCATTCATTATTAATCTGTTGTCAACCACAGAAACGAATGGGCATACTTTGACCATGGACCACATCTCTGCTTAGTCACCTTTCTTGATTTTTTGGGGATTTTTAAATATATTTTTTGGAGAGATAAGAGACATGTCCACCAGAAACCAACCCCAAGTCAAGCTGGATGTATACCCGATCCTACCCAAGGACCTAATGGATCCCACACCAAATAAAACCCTCATTTTGATTACTGAAGATGTCTTCCTACAATAAACATTCTCTAATATCTGTGCCCCATGGACCTACCTGTTTAGATGGAAGGCAGCTATCTCACCATTGTGGCGGTCTGCTCCAGCGTAGGGCAGTCCTGAGATGACATAATCTCTGGTATATCTGCACACAGCTACTTTAGTTGGCTGGTAAAACAAACTGCGCAGGAGAGCAAAAACTAACAAAAAAAAGGTATCCTTTTATTTTTTTGAAGGACACTCCTGGGGTAAGTGTGCCAGTGAAAATAAACACAAAAATAGAATTATTGCTCATTAATCTGAGGGAAAAAAATGTAGGTGGTGATTTAAAGTGTAGTTGTGGTGGAAGTGGAACAGGAGTCTAGAACAAGGTGTAGATAAGAGGGAGTAGTCAGGGGTTCGGCAGAGCAGATGATGTAGACAGCATAATCTGGTAACTAATGGTCAATTATAAGTTTGAAGATGAATTTGTTATACTATTTTTGTCAGTTGGAAGTTTGTTTGGAAAAAGATATGGCTATATCAACCATTTTTTTATACAGTTACTGATGTTTCAGTGACTCGCTATCACTTTCCTCAAGAGAAGGATTATTTTTGAATCCTATTTTCTACTAATATATACTTCTAAATTTATTTTAAAAAAAAGTATGATGTTTTAAATAAATCCTTTATGCTGTTTGCTTTGAGGCTAGAACCCTATTCAGTGTGAATCTAACAGCTGATCAATCTTCTAAAAGCAAGTAGGTTTTTCTGTTTCTTATACACTCTCTAAGACACCTTATTGTTTATGCTGTGACTAGTGACAGCTTAAGTTAGGCTATTGAACCAATGACACCTAAATTGTCCATGAGGAAACAAAAATTGTGTGTGACTTATGGCTGATGTTGGCATTTGGGACACTGCATTGTAATACTTTTAAGCATAGTGCACATGCGCTAAATTTTGCATTTTTAGCAATAAAATTGTATTTTAACAAAAATTATTTAATGTTGTTATGCAAATTTAATTTTTATTTTTTTAATTATCCCTAGTACACTCAGTACAGGCCATGATAATCATGGTGGGTAGTTAGCGACTGCTTTTACTGTAAGCGCACCACATGTCTACAGATGTGAAAAGCAGTTCGACTTTGCACTTACAAATGTGCCAGAGCCCCGTTTGGTTACTTGCACTCGCTGGTGGGGTTGGACTTTTGCAAGAATCGGGGGCCATTGGAGCATTTTTTTTTTTAAATCAGAAAAAAGTGTCCAATGCGGGGATCAAACCTGGGTCGTAGTGGTCGAAAACCAAACGGTTTAACCAGCCTTCCACCGACCCCCCGCATAATTTTTAATTGTATCAAATTAACATTGGTTATTTGACAGGCTGGAAGTCGGGACATAAAAAACACATTGATCAAACTGTAAAATTAACAAGGTTAGACTGTAATATTAACTGTTTCTCTGTAAACTGTGTTAGCACGATTCAACACCCTTGATCAGGAAATCATACAAGCTCAAATTCCAATATTAGCATATGATAAAGCACAATTTATATTATAGATATTAAACACAAGGTAATAAGTCCAAATAAATAAATAATGCATGAAGTTTCGGTAAGATATATATTGTCACAATTAAATGAATAGAGGTTCACAGAGCTATTTCAGCAGGTTTTATTATTAAACTAGCCGAATGACCCGGGCAATGCCCGGGTTTTTACCCGATTAAATGCTTTTATTCAAATACTATTCGTTATAATTATAAATTGGCGCCGTGGATGTCACTCTTGTGAAACGTCCCGCTCCAAACTTTGTGTCTGAGAAGCGATATTTTTATAGAGAGATGATCTGGCTTTGTGTCTTCTGTTCGAATGAATGTTTTTCTGTTAGAATATTGTTCCTGCATACTAAAAATGAACTGGCTTCACCCGTGGTCTCTGCTTTTTGGAATTTTTACCGATATAATTTTACATCTGATAATCAAACATGATACAGCAATATTGTCGTCATCATTTTCTGACTAAAAAACAACTATTTTTGCCCAGAACCTGTCAATTTCAAATTTTCTTGGCTAAAAATCCGTTAAATATCTCTTCCAGATTTTTCTCTATGTCCTGTTAAAACACATTTTACATGTACATTAGGTCAGCTGATATTACCTCCCATCTTCACCGCTAGAGGCGCTGCTTGCGAGCGAAAGGGCAAATTTGCAACGCAATTTGCAAATAACTCAAAGAATATTCGGGATAGAGACCTGAAATTTTCACTATAAGTTTTTACAGAGATTCTACTTTATATACTGTTAAAATTTCAGTCAGATTAGTTACGTATTGTGGACGAGTATAGCCGACATAGGAACAAACACACATACCTACATACATACACTGACTTTTATATATATAGGGATTAAGGCTTGAAAATTGAGTGATATCTTTCTCACCTTTTATCTAAAGAAAAAGAAAGAAATATATACAGTTACAGAATTTACATAACATCGAACTATTAAAATATTTACATATTTAATAATAAACAATTACTTTAATTTCACTCTAAACAAATTTCGCGACAATATTATTTATTTGGTCTTATTTACCTTGTGTTTAATATCAGTATATTTTAATGCAGGGATCCTTCAGGCCCATTTACCTTGAAACCAAAAAGTTTTGCTGGTGGTCATAAATGGGGCAAGAAATCATGTAATTGAAATTGAACCCCTCACAAGGAATAATGCAAGCTTCAACTAATGAGGTCGTTGACCCTTCTAATAACCTAGAAGAAACAATTTTGAGAGTTTCAAAGAACTGCTATCAATGAAATGTACATTTAAGAAGAGAGACAGGGTTAATTGGATTCAACATGAAACAGCTCTACTTTTAAATATTGAGATACAAGTTTGGAAAAGGATTTGTTTATAAAAATTATTGATTTAGTTTTTATTGAGATTGCTCTCTCTCTCTGCATACTTTAACTTCTATACAACATATACATACTTATCATTTTAGACTTGCTTGGTTTATAATAGCTTTCTTAAACTTGATCTTTAAAATGGTAATTTACCTATCATACCTATGATACATCCTCTTAAAGCATTCACCCTATTTCTAAAAATCCTATTTTGGCAGAATTTTTGTGTAGTTGCCTTCTGAAGATTTGATTGTATATAAATATATTTGTGAAAAAATAGTACAAATGGGAAATTGTACTGGGATAAGCTGGATAAATTAAGAAAAAAAGCATCTCCTAATCATGCAACTGAAAGTTGCTGATGGCTTGCGCCATCTGTCAGAATAAATATCAACTATTCGTTGATTTTTAATTATTCCAGAATTGGCCAAATACCCATTCTTGATAAATCAATAAAATCTTAATAGAGCGGTATATTTTTAATGTATATGTGTCATATTAATATAACTCGTGGACAAAACTTATTGTACCTTTTAGCATGTATGTCGGGATTAAGACAATAACTCTGAAATATATTACAGTGACCTTTATTGAAGACACACAAGTGTAGGCGCCATCCCGACCAGAGAGCCACAGATAAACAGATTATAAACGCACAGAATATAGAATCCGAGCTCCCCAGTAGAAGGAATACCCGGAAGACGACGGTACTCTCTGTTATATGTGTTGTTCACTATTATGATTTTGTTTTAATAAAACGCTACTAAATTATTTCATTGAATCCTCTCTTTCTTTTTCCCAGTAAGAAACGCCTACGGAAGCCAACAGAAATTCAGAAGTGGGATGGTCCTGAAGAAAATTGAAGATTCACTGGAATAATTTGGAAACGAGAAGGACGTGGCGCGGTGACCGATCAACGTAAGAGGAGTTGCATGGTATGTGCGAAATTTAATTACCTATTCCTAAAAGTATTATTACAAGTCACCTCGACAAAAGTATTATCGCAAAGTATCGCGGTAAAAGTATTATTACAAGTCACCTCAACAAAAGTATTATCGCAAAGTATCGCGGTAAAAGTATTATTGCAAGTCATCTCGATAAAAGTATTATCGCAAAGTATCGCGGTAAAAGTATTATTGCAAAATCATCTCTATAAAAAGTATTATCGCAAAGTATCGCGGTAAAAAGAAAAAAAAAAAAAGTATTGTCTCAAAATTTCTAAAGAAAAGTTGATTTCGTTTAAAGAAATAATTGAAACAGTACGTATCTGGTTTAGTCAGTTTTATTTGTTTATTTTAAAATTTTTGCTTTGTTTATTTTTCCTTTTGAAAAACATGACTTATTTAGCGAAAGTAAGGAAATGCGATTTGAGCAAGTTGGCGTATGAACTCGGCGAGGTAGTACCGCCAGAGAGCAGGATCGTCGACTTAAAACACCTTATTTTGAATAGCCAATCTTACGAAGAAGAGTTCGCAAAGCAACTGTTGGAGACTCTGATCGAGGATCGGGAACGAATCGAGGAGCGGGAACGAATCGAGGATCGGAAACGAATCGAGGATCGGGAACGAATCGAACGGGAACGAAAAGAACAAATGGTAATGGAATTCGAGCTTGAGAAACTGCGCATCCAGACTACACGCGGAAACAACGATACGTCTCGAAGTACCAGCAATGATGCACATTACGAGATACGTAAACTGATGCCCAAGTACGAGTCGAAGGACAATGATTTGAGTTTTTACCTAATTCTTTTCGAAAGACAGGCAAAGCGACTAGGATTGGATGAAGACCAATGGGCGTTCAGCCTCCTAGGATTGCTACCTTATGAAATGACTCAATTAATCGCTCGGGAGACAGAAGAACAAAGCGGCGATTATAGGTTCGTGAAAAGGTTGCTCCTAAAACGGTACAAGTTGAGCCCCGAACAATTCAGACAAAAATTCGAGAAGCACGAGAGATCTCAAAAGGGTTCCTGGAGAGACTTCGCTTTCGAATTGCGAGGATATTTCAACGAATGGATCGAAGGAATGAACGTGGAAAATTTCGACGCCCTAAAGGATTTGTCCGTCACTAACCAGCTAAAGAAAAAAGTTCCAAATGTGCTGCGTAATCATCTCATTGACAATTGGACCAAGTTAAACAACCCAGATGAGTTGGCGGATAAACTGGACGAGTACGAAAATGTTCGCACCGAGATGGGACCTCCGCATTGGAATGCGAAACACCTCATACCACCGTCGTTTCAGCAGAAATCTGCGAGATTCCCCAACCAAAGCGAAGTTAAAGAGACTAAACAAGGAACGAATGTTTCGGGTCAAGACGCTGCAAGGAACGAAATCAGTGAAATGTACCCTAACACCTTGAGGAGAATGGTCAACCGTACGATCAGAAACGACAAGGGAGAATCGAAGTGCTTCAACTGCAATCAGTTTGGACACATTGCCAGAGACTGCCCAGCACCCAGGACTACGTTGACATGCCGAGGATGCGGTCAAACGGGACACAAGGAAAGGAATTGCACAAGACCCAAAGAAGGACTAAAAGTAGCCAACCTGGAAGTCGAAGGACTGGAGACTGTCCCGCCAGATGTATATTTGAAGGATGTCAAGATCGACAACAAGGAAACCGTGAAGGCAATGATAGACACCGGGAGCAGCAGTTGTCTAATGAGAGAATCGGTCGCAAGGAGGATCAGCGTTGACATCGAACCAGACTCGACTAGTCTGTACGGCATCAGTAACCAGACTGCACCAGCTGCCAGGACCGTTGGGAAGACGACAGTCGACCTGGAGATTGATGGCATCGTCGGAAGGGAAATCACTGTATTCATTGTCAACGATGATGCCCAACCCTATGACCTATTAATTGGAAGAACATGGACAGATCTGCCCTATGTATCCTTCGCCAGAATTGGTAAAAACTTGCATAGTGGCTATTCATCCGAATTTCCGTTTGCTAATCTGCAAGAAGAAATCAAGTCGCGTCGCATCGAACTGAGAGCAACCGAAACTGTTCAGTTGGAGAGCGACTCCATTAACTTTACAAGCGCAATCACAGACGAGGTAAAGGACGGATATGTATTGTTCACAGGAGTAGATGACACCTGTGTCGATTCCGTATTGGAAGTGGTCGATGGAAAGACGACCGTACCCATCATCTCAGCTGGCAAGGGCAAGTTGAGAGTAAGGAAGAACCAATGTGTAGGGAGAGTTGAACTACTGAACCTTGATGATATTGTTGTTAACCTGGACGTCGCAGAGGATTCGTTTCAGACTAAAAATGAAGAGAAGAGGGAAGGACAAGACCAAATGAAACGTAAGCGCCCCATACTGCCTGAGGACATCAACGTCAATCATTCTCTGACTTCGAAAGAGAGACAAGAAATCCTAGATGTAGTAAACGAGTATAGAGACTGTTTCGCTCTTGGCATGGAGGAATTAGGGTGCACCGATGTCACCAAGATGGACATTAAGGAGGTTGATGGAAGCAAGCCAGTCTGTCTGAGACCGTATAAGACGACTGCAAGTGAACGCGAAGCAATCAGGGAGATTGTCAGAGAGTGGAAGGACAATGGAATAGTCACGGAAACTAGATCACCCTACGCTAGTCCCGTCCTACTTGTGAGGAAGAAAACTGGAGATCATCGTCTGGTGGTAGATTATAGGAGACTCAACATTCAAACAGTTAAGGACAAGTTCCCATTACCAAGGATAGACGACCTTCTGGAAGGCCTAAGGAATGCGAAATTCTTCACCACTCTGGATCTGGCGCATGGATATCTGCAGATACCACTGACCGATAAGGCAAAATTAAAGACAGCATTCATCACCCCAGACGATACAGGTCAATTCGAAAGGATGATTTTTGGACTCGCCAACGCACCAGCTGAATTCCAAAGACTGATGCACACTGTCCTAGGTCCGCTGTTGAACAAGAAGGCATTCTGCTATCTCGACGACGTGATTATCCCGGCAAAGGATTGGCGGGAGATGATCGAAAGGTTGAGGGAAGTCCTCGAAAGAATAAGATCAGCGAAGTTGACACTGAAACCCTCTAAATGTGAGTTCGGAAGGAGGGAAGTTGAGTTCTTAGGGTATGTCATCAGTACAGGCGGACTTAAGCCAGGCCCAAGAAAGATCAAGGCGATAGAAGAATTTCCAGAACCCAAGAATGTCCACGACATACGAAGCTTTCTGGGACTGACGAACTTCTTCAGACGATTTGTAAAGGACTTCGCGAGGAAAGCAGAACCGCTAAGCAGACTTACGAAGAAAGGTTCACAATTTGAATGGAAGGAAGAACAGCGAAGGTCATTTGGAGGACTACAAAAGGATCTGGTCGAATATCCGGTACTAGCTCATTACAACCCTGAACTCAAGACAGAAGTACATTGCGATGCGAGTGCTGAGGGATTAGCAGGAATGGTGCTACAGATGGACGAAGACTGCAAATGGCGCTTGGTCTACTGTGTGAGCAAGAAGACAACAGAGGCCGAGAAGATGTACCACTCAAGCAAATTGGAGCTGATGGCGATAGTGTGGACCTTGGATCGACTACGTCAGTTCCTCGTAGGAATCAAGTTTACAGTGGTTACAGATTGCCAAGCACTGGTCTACATGAACGCGAAGAACGCTACAAATCCTCAGATAGCGCGATGGTACAATCTGATTCAGGAATACGATTTCGAAATTCGACATAAACCAGGGGAGAAGATGGCCCACGTAGACGGAATGAGTAGAGCTCCAGTCGACGACCCTAGAGACACGATGGAGGAAATCGTGGAGAAAAACCTTGAAGTGTGCCTCACAATCACACTGGAAGAACAAATCTTGATGATTCAGCATTCCGACTCCGAATTGAGAGACCTGATCCAGATCTTTCGAAAGGACCCGTGTGATAGGACAGTAGGAGAACAAAATAGAATTAACGACTACAGCTACAAAGGAGGCAGACTTTTCCGCATGGTGAAAAATGGAGAAGAGGAACGAGCCTTGTATGTTATACCCAAAAGTATGAGGAAAAGCTTAGTTGTCAAATTCCATGATCTAATGGGACATTTTGCGACTGATAGGACTGTCAACAAAATTAAGGAATTGTACTGGTTTCCTTCAATGAAGAGGTACGTTCGACGCCATGTGGCTATGTGTCTCGAGTGTCTATTTAACAAAGTTCCCGGTGGAAAACAACAAGGCTTCCTACATCCCATTAAATCAGGCAAGAGACCGTTTTCCATCGTACACATGGACCACGTAGGCCCCTTCGTGAGAAGTACAAAAGGTAACCAGGAACTTTTAGTGATTGTCGATAATCTGACAAGATTTGTCCGATTAAGCCCTGTAAGGAATACATAGACGCAGAACGTCCTGAAGGTAATGAAAAGTTTTGTGAATGATTTCGGACTACCCGACAAGATCATCAGCGACAGAGGGTCATGTTTTACCTCAAGGCAATTTGAAGAATTCTGTCGAGGAAATGGAATACATCATACTCTGAACTCTACGAAACATCCGCAAGGGAACGGGATGGTCGAAAGAGTGAACCGAACAGTATTGTCCACTATAGCAACCAGTATCGAGGATCCGCGACGGAAGGATTGGGACCTGAATATCAAGGAGGTAGAGCGAGACCTGAACAATGCGGTGAACAAGACGACGAATAAAACACCGTTCGAAACACTCCACGGCTATTCCCCTCGATTCCACGATGGGATACTTAGAAGATTAGCCGACGAAGACGTGGACCCATGGACCGAGCCGGATAGAATTCAAGAGAGTGTGAGAACCCAAATTGAGAATAAACAAGAAATTATGAAGACATACTACGATAAGAAGAAGTGCCGTACAATCCAATTCGAAGTAGGAGAAATTGTAGTGATGAGGCATGTACCCAAAATGACGGGTGAACCAACCAAGGCACAACCCAAATATCGAGGACCTTTGATAATTACCGAGGTTCTGCCAAGCGACACGTATAGAGTGACTCAGTTAAGCGAAAGAACCAGTGGACGGTTCTACACGACAACGGCCCATATCAGTCAACTGAAGTCTTGGCACAGTGAAGAAGATGATTCAGCTACAGAAGAAAGTCCGGACGAGGAGCCAGAAGTAGAAGATACCCCCCGACGCAACCCACGACGTTCCTGCAACGCAAGGTTCAATCGAGGACGATTGAAATCCAGGAATGGCCGAATGTAGGCGCCATCCCGACCAGAGAGCCACAGATAAACAGATTACAAACGCACAGAATATAGAATCCGAGCTCCCCAGTAGAAGGAATACCCGGAAGACGACGGTACTCTCTGTTATATGTGTTGTTCACTATTATGATTTTGTTTTAATAAAACGCTACTAAATTATTTCATTGAATCCTCTCTTTCTTTTTCCCAGTAAGAAACGCCTACGGAAGCCAACACAAGATAACCAAGACTTTTCACTTCCTTAAGTTTAGTCCATGAGTATCACAGAATAACTTAAATACTATTATAAACCATAGAGATGATTATATTTGATCACAGATTGTTGCTTTTGTTACGTGGAGATATCAGTTTTGTCCAATGTTGTAACTATGTAATATGTAGGATGTCACTCAGACAGCACGACCTGCAAGTCTGGAAGACTCAACACCAGTGCACCAGTCATCCTCCAATAAACCCTCTTTGAACTCATCAATGCCTTGAGACTTCTTCCCACAGCAATATACACAGTCTAGCCATAAATTCTGTTACAAACAATTTTATAAATTAAATGATTAAGAACAAAAACTAATGGAATATAAATACATATTTTATTAGCCAATAGGACATAGATTTTAAATATATACAAGCATTCAAAATGTTCTCCCTTATTTTTGACACAGGATCTCAAACGTTCGGGCCACTGATCTATGGTGGCACGCACCTTTTCTAAGGGTATTTCTTTCATTGCTCTCACCAATGCTGATTTCAATTTATCCAAATTATGATATCTTTTATAGCACACCTTCTCCTCTAAATATGCCCACAAACTGTAATCAAGGGGGTTTAAATCAGGGCTTCCAGAGGGCCATTCATTGGCCTTTATGAACTCCGGAACATTCGTCTCCAACCATTGTTGAGTTGACTTAGCTTTGTGAGCAGGAGCTGAATCTTGTTGAAATATCCAATGTTCTCCATTGAACATTTTTGTATTCAGAGGCTTTACTATTTGTTACAAAATGTCTTATTTATAGTTTTTAGCTGTATTTTTTACCCCTTTGGCACAGAAGTGGAGATCTGTTACACCTTGGTAGCTAACTCCCCACCAAACCATGACAGAAGAAGGATGGTGACTTTTTCAAGTCTTCTGACTTTCAAAGAAGCTTCTAGAGAGCTACGAGCATATATTCTATCATTCTGACGATTAATCTTTTCCTCGACAGTGAAAAATTTCTCGTCTGTGAAAAGGATTCTCTCATGCCACCGACCATCATGCTGCGCCAACAACATTTTTGATCTAACCCTTCTAATATCTCTAAGAGCTGGGGTTATCAAATGACCTGTGCGTCGTTTGAAAGCTCTCAGTCCAAGGTCTTCGTTGATTATCCTTGAAACTATCTTGGAGCTAAATTTATCTGCTTTGCTAAGATCTTTTGTTTGCAGTGTGGATTTCGACGAATTCTTTCACGAATGGCTTTTATAGCTGCTTGCATTCGTTGCATGCGAGGTCGACCAGATCTTTCAAGGTCATCAATAGTGCAAGCCTTGTTGAACCTTTCAATGATTCAATAAATAAATTGACGCGTAATATTCAAATTTTGTAAAAGTTTAAAAAGGGTGAAAGATTTTGGCCTACCTTGTGTAAGGCTATTACAACTATAGGGTTTTCTTTAATACCCAAACCCATTATCAAAAAACAAATATATTTAGATTTTTTTTCTAAACATGTGTAAACGAGATATTCAAATAACAACAACTGTATTTTGAATACTTAACGCGGTCAAATTAATTTTTTATCACTGATTTGGTTTTGTAACAATATTTATGGCTAGACTAAGTATAGTGGCTGATACACTGACAACTAGGACTCGATGACCAACCAGTGAGTGGTTCTGTATATCTAATGTGGAAAGTATGTAAGTAGAGAGTTGAGGCCATTCCTATTTGTGTAGTTGAATAGGTGGTGTGCACTAGAAAATTGCCAACTACTCACCATGATTAATTATCATGGCCTGTACCATGTGCACACTTGGAACAAGTAGAACAAACAATATAAAGGAGTGGAGAAAGCGCCTAAAGAAATCAAGGTGCTGGTACAAAATCATTTTTAGATGGAAACAAGAAGAAATCTCTGTTCCCAGAAAATCCCTTTGGTAGACCTAGGGGGTTTTGATATACAACCAAATTATGAACAATGTTTCAGTTTTAGCATTGCTAGCCAGTTCGAGAAAAAAAAAATCCACTTATTTGTTGTTATGGTTGTTGAAATGGGGGAATCTGACGAGATGCGTCCAAGTAAAAAAGGCTTCCAACATGTGCAGATATGGAGTGAAATAAATTGAGTGGAAGTTAGGCTCTGGCACCTCCCAAAACAAATGTTGATCCTTGAGGCACTTGGAAACATCTTTTTCTACAATGTACAATATGATTAAACAGGAACCCCTACTAGAAGGTTAACAATTGGAATTGGGTATTGAACTAATCCTAGTAACAGACCTAGTGAAACCAGAGATATTGTCTATATACTCCTTTGGAAGAGTTGTTACTCCAAACTCTGGCACTGGAGCAACCACTTATGAACCAGTGTGTCTAGGACATCTCCAAGCACAACAGATCACCCCATCAAGCCAATGACAAGCAGTGGCCAATACTATATTTAGGACAGTATTTATCTCCAAGCACAACGGATCACCCCACCAAGTTAATGACAAGCAGTGGCCAATACTATATTTAGGACAGTACCTATCTCCAAGCACAACAGATCACCCCACCAAGCCAATGACAAGCAGTGGCCAATACTATATTTAGGACACTACCTATCTCCAAGCACAACAGATCACCCCACCAAGCCAATGACAAGCAGTGACCAATACTATAGGACAGTACCTATCTCCAAGCACAACAGATTCAGGTGGTATCGTGAGTTTCAGCGAGGAAAATATGGCATTTGAGATGCACCAAGGTCAGGATGTCCAGTTTCGTCAGGTAATTAGGAAAACAACGCTGCTGACAAGAAATTATTGGAGAATGATCGACATATAACTTGTGAGTTTAGACATAATCTTCACCAGGCATTCATTCCATTCTCCACGGCCATCTAAAAGTGAGTAAAGTTTGTTCCTTATGGGTTCCCCATTCCTTAACTCATGATCAGATAACTCAACATGTTTCATGGTGCCGAGAGATGCTCAAAAAGTTTGATAATGGATCATCTCGTTATGTCAATAGCATCATAACAGGTGATGAAACTTGGCTTTATTATTTTGATGTGCCTACTAAAGGCCAGAACAAAGTTTGGATATTTGAAGGTGAAAGCTTGCCTGTGTCTGTACGAAAACTGAGATGCATTTAGAAAAAAATGTTAGCCATCTTCTTTACTGCCAGAGTTGTCAGTTGTGCGGTACTGTAAAATCAAAAGACAGTCACTGCCAAGTGGTACACTGAGGAATGCCTTCCTAAAGTTGTTCAAGCTATCAAAAAGTTACTTCCAAACTCAAGGACTGATACATGGTTTTTCCACCATGACAATGCTCCAGCTCACTGTTTGAAGGTCTGCGCTGAATATTTGGCACGTACTGGACTAAAATTGTTGGAGCATACTCTCTACAGTTCAGACCTTGCAACTTTACCATCTTCCCTCACGTGAAGAACAGACTTTAAGGTAAACGCTTTTTCTGCTATGAAGACCTTTTGATGGCATAGGTTACGAGTGTACCCAGCTCCCTGAGAAAACGTGGAAGAGTTGGTTTCATAACTGGTTTCAAAGGATGGAGAAGTGTATTGATTGTGGTGGAAACTATTACTAGATATGCAAAACTTTGCTAGTTCGCCCTATGTATGTAGGAAAGTACCTATTATCTCCAAGCACAACAGATAAGCAGGTAGTAGTTACCTGCGAGGCTTGAAGAGTGCTAGATGGTTTCCCTCCAGCAGCAGCAGTATCTTCAGCTGGGTGCCCCTGAGGGCCACATCTGCCATGGTGATGGGGGCAGTGCTGAGGGAGTGGAGGATGGTCCCCAGCTGGGGGGCAGAAGAGGGCGTGATCCTACGGGGCTCCACCCACCTGGCCGCCTGGTCCCAGCTCTGCTTGTGGCTCCATCCTGCCATGGGCCGCAGGTCTCCCATCAGCCGCTGCACCATTGGATCTTCCGACATCAGCGGCTTCCAGTTCTTCATCACCTCCAGCTTCTGGTTGATCCTCTGGAGGAGGTGGGAGGAAATGGTCTGGTTGGAGGGCCGGGGCTTCTGCCGGGATGTGTGCAGTAGTGGCTCGTTCTGGACATATGTTTGCAACAACACAACTTCATTGAATGTGGGTCCACACACAGTCACATTCTAAGGATTCCTCAGTTGTAACAAACATCTAGTTATAAAGGATATCAAACCATCAAAACAACTGGAAATCTTTCATGTCTTTCAAGCTAGAGATCTGAATTACATTTTTTAAAAAGAAACTTATCCCTGGAAACATGATGATTTCCCCTTAACATAGGCTATTTAATGATTAAGGCACAATTTGGAATATAGATTACAAACAACACAAGACCAAATCTAAACAAATAAATAGTGTGTGAAAAAAAAATCAGTACTTTTGTCTGAGGATGGTAACAATTCTGTTACTGAACATCACCCACTATTTATTTAGATTTGGTCTTATTACCTTGTGTTTATAGCTATTTAAAAAAATTGAAGAATTTCATGTGGTAATGTTAATAAATGGAAAACAAAATTTTTGTATTTCTGCTTCACCATTATGGGCAGCACTGGTAAGGCTAATAAAAAATTTGACTGGTTGCTATTTTTACACAATGTATTTTGATACCTGGTTATTTAACTGATTAGGTGCCATAACAAAGCATTGCTGAAATATGCAATAGCCAGACGAAGCATGTGGGGGGGGGGGATTCAGCTATATATGAAATTATAGGATTATTATTGTAAGATACACAGTAAAACCTTGTTAATTCAACACCCTATAATTCAACACTTGCGATAATTCTCAACCATATTTTTGTGTCTCGACCTGCAGCCTATCAAATAACCAACACCAATTAACATACAGTATAACCATGTTAATTTAACACACGATAATTCGACACTTTACAATAATTTGACCATGTTTTGATGTCCCGACCTCCGGCCTATCAAATAACAAACGGAAATATCTTTATTTACGAGGCTGCTAACCAGAATGGATGATTTTTGAGCCCCGAAAGTAACAAACTGTAATTCGACGCTATCAATAAAATTCGACACTTCCAATAATTCAACCATTTTAAAATTCAAATTTCAAAATGTTGTTTACATACAACTTTACTGTTAAAAGGTACAGTTACAGAGGCGAGTGGCGGCTGCCAAAAAGCAAATTTAAGAACGCGCCTGCGCACTTTTGGTTTCTGGTTAGTTTAAATTTCACTTTGCAGCACCGTTGTGAATGTCGAGAGTTTTTTTTTTATACGGGCTATTTAGGCATCATGGGCTTTGAGATTAATAATAATATTATTTTCTTTTTAATTTTCAAACTAAGAATATTTTAGTTATTATTAAATATATGAATATTTTCCTTTCAAATTTACAAATCATTATAATGAAGCCACAATGATTATATGAATATTTTATTTCAATTTTCCATTTCCGTGTTAGTTTAACACTTTGGACTCAAAGAATGCGAATCCATGTCCCCTATTTCTAAAAATAAATATAAAATTGCCAGTGACCAATGCAAATTTGCGTCCACCAGGATCTTGTCCCATACCTTCTTGTCTATCTATCAATGGGTTGGGGGGATGTCAGCTGACCCAATGTAAAACATCACGTGAGACCACTGTTCCAGCAACTCTATTGCCTGCCTATCTTTCTTCCTTGTTTGTTCATTTTTCTTTGTTCGCACGCTTTTTTAAATCACTTTCCTATCACATTTTTTAGATGTAAACTGTACCTAGTACATTTACCACTCAATATTACTTAAAATCTGAAAATTTGTTAGATGATATAGAGTATATAATTGATGTCAAGTGCCTCTTTGTATGAAGGCTGCTTCTTAGTTTATCATACTTAGATAAGCTATTGGAAGTTACTTTTATAGTTTTATCTTAGAATAAATATTATAAAATGTGTAAATAGATTATCTGATAATATATTTACCTTTTACTCACTGTCATATAGTATGTGGAGTGAATTTGTATTGCACGATCTCAATAAAAAATTGAGCAACATTTAAAAAATAAAAAACACACACTATTTTTTATATGAATTTAATTTTTTGAAAATTATTTTAAACTCTCTCTCTCTCTCTATAGATTATATTAAAATGATAGTGCATTTTTGAAATAATTTTTTATTTATTTAAAATTTTTATGAACAACTCGATTTTCATAGTGGCCAGTGGACCATGCAACTCTGGAATCTTCCATCCTCAAAGTGTGGATAAGGCACAATTTGGATTATCTATATATATAAAAATGAATGTATGTGTGTGTGTCTGTTTGTTTGTTTGTCCTTTATGCCTGACCAAACCACTCATTGGATCGCCATGAAACTTTGGGAAGTTATTTAGTATAGTACTGGGAAGGTTTCTAGCAAATAAAATTTTTGAAATAACTTTTCGCCTAGAAATAATCAAGATAAATATTCTAATTTATCTGTTATAATTCAACAATCTGCTCTAAATATTATCATGATGATACGATGATTTTGTAATGTAGAAAATTAGGAAAGACAAAATTCAGGATGACACGGCAATTTATTTGAGACAAGAATAATGATACAATTCAAAGGCAAGATACTATTCCTTTAACTTCCAATTACCGAGGGAACCAATTAATATTGATTTTATTCAACTTATCGAGTATTTTTCAAGGGACCGGGAAAAATGTTCACTTTATCGAGAGATACGTTAAACAAACCTTTACTCAGGTAATATTATATAAATATATGGCGTAACGAATTATATTATCATTATTATCATAATGTTCTGTGTGTTCCCGAATATTATTATCAATAATATTCGTTAGGCAAACTTTCACTCGGATAAAACCCGGGCGAAGCCGGGTACACATCCGCTAGTAGATTATAAACACAAGGTAATAAGAGCAAATCCAAATAAATATTTTTTGACGTTTCAGTAACAGCGTTGTTACCATCTTCAGACAAAAGTACTGAATGAGAAATTTTACCACAGCATGGTTTAAATAGTTACTGTTATCAAGTGGGTAAACAAGACAGCAGATAAGAAGAAGATAATTTTCTGAGAAACACAGATAATTATTCTTAGAATTAAAAGTGGAAAAAAGTGGAAAAGTTTTAAAGATATATTTAAAAGCATATCTATAAATATCATTGATATTTCCTCTTTCTTCCATTCTGTTAATTGTAGCACATTTCTTTTGAATGAAAAATGCTTCTTTAAATTGTCTCTTAAAATAATTTTTCTTTTAATCTAGTATCAAATACCCAAATGGTTCAGTGGTAGAATGCTCGCCTGCCACGCGGGCGGCCCGGGTTCGATTCCCGGCCGATGCATTTTTCTAGTATCTTTGTTTCTTTTAGATTAAAATTATTATGCCCTGTGATTTTTCTGTTCTACAAGTGCAGAATTCTCAATTTTATCCCATTTTAGGGCATATTCATGGTTTTTCATTCAATGAAAAAGAACAATACTGCTGATATTGAAGTTAAGCCCATCGAAGAAAGTGACCCTATAGCTGCTAAGTCGACCGACAAGCCATGGTTTGACATGAATTACAAATCCTCTTCAAAGCACCTGCGTACATCCCCCCCAGCTGCCCATCACCAAACTACTATGGTTCCTCCGCCAGTCAACACCGCCCTCTACCAAGAATTTGAAGGCCTCCAAATTACCGCTGAGAATGTTGAAGAAGTTGACAGGATCACCGCGTCCCAATACAACAGCTTCTCCCATCCTGACCTGCACGACACCATTGATTGTCTTCTCCAGAGACGCCGCGCCTGCATCCTTAGGCTCTCAGAAAAACTGAAGGCCATGACTGCCGACTGCGACCAACTCCTGGAGAAACTCACTGCCCTCGAAGCCTCCTCTGCCCGCCCTCCGGTTATCTCTACCTCTACCCAAACCTGCCCAGCTCCTTCCTGAAAGGACACCTGCTCCCAGACTGACCCAGTCAAGCCTGCCACTCCTGCTCCTGCTGCTCTCCCAACGAAGAAGCCTGCCCCCAAGTTGCCTGCTCCTGCTCCAACAAAAAGGAAGCAGCCTGAGGCTCCCAACCCGCCTGCAAAGAGAACCAATTTACAAGGTCCTTCCAAGCCTGCGCCTTCCCGCATCTCCAAGCCTGCGGCCACCCGAGTGACCCTCAATGGAGAAAAATCGGTGGCCCACACAGTGGTCATCTCAGATGACCCACAGGCTGACCCAAGGGAGATGCTGAAAGCAGTCCGCGCCGCCCACACTCTCCCCCAAGGCGTCTGGGCTTCCCTGCGCACCAAGGGGAAGCTGGTCCTACATTCCAGCAACCCAGACACCATCCCCGCAGTGACAACCTCCCTGACCAACAAGCTGGATGGTATGAAGGTCCGCCAGCAGAAAGAGATCCTGCCTCGCATCTGCCTCTTCAAAGTGGACGAGGAGACTACCAACTCCACCATTGAAGAAACCTTCCTGGAAACCCCTACTGTTAGCCAACTCCCTGGGGACAAGGTGGTGCACGTGGCGCACCATTCTGCACCCAGAAACGGGACATGCACCGCCTTCATCGAGGTGGACTTCAAAACCTTCAGAGCCCTGGGCGTGCGCGGGAGGATCGTTGTGGATGGGGTCATCCTCAACTTTGAGGAATCCATCCGTGCCTGCGTCTGCTTCTGCTGCTGTGGCTTCGGCCACAACTCCGCACAATGCTCCAGAGTGCATCCATTGCGGTGAAGACGACCATGAAGGTCGTGCCTGTCCATCCCTTGCCAACCAGCGCACCTCCAAGTGTGCCAACTGCTGCGCCAAGGGCCTTCCTGACAAGCATGAGGGCGAGAGCCTCAAGCTGCCCCATCCTGAAGTCTAGGGCCCTCAAGTTCTAGGCTTCCAGGACCTCCTGCCTCCACCTTCTCCTGCCTTCCCTACTGGACTCCATCCCCTGCGAAGTCTTCTCCTCTGCCAGATCTTAGGATCCCTTGCCACCAGTTTGCCTTCTGCAGCCATGTTGGGGGCTAGAAGACCTTACACATTAGGCCAATTAGCCCGGAAGTAAAGAAGAAATTTCTCATTCAGCACTTTTGTCTGAAGATGGTAACAATGCTGTTACCAAAATGTCACACACTATTTATTTATTTATTTGGATTTGGTCTTAATACCTTGTACCCAAAGTGTGGAATAAATGAGCGTGGCAAGTTGTCAGGTTCTGCCAAAAAGATCAGAAACATGGTCTGTATGGCCAGCTTACTTATGTGGAAAAAAACAAAAAAATATATAGAAGAAAAAGACTTTAATACACTCAAAACTCTTTGTTATTTAAAAGACATTACAGAGGAGAGGAAAGACGTGTCTTTTGAAAATAGATCAGCTGGAATGTGGCACCCTGAATAGGATTTCAGTGCAAAGCAAGCATCCATAAAGAATTTCTTTAAAAGATCTTAATGATTCTTAAAAAAAATATTTTAAAAATTTTCCATATTTATTTACTTTCACTGCTATTATTCAATTAGATTTAATTTTTATTTATAATTATTTTTATGTTTCAAACAAATGTATTAATGTCATTTTGTCCTTGATACTGAAAGTTAATGAAATAAAAAGGTAAAATGCATGGCAAAATTGGTGTCAATGATGGACGATTTAGGCCTAACTTTAGCGGCTGATAACATTTAAAAAAAAGTTTTTTTTTGCTTATCTCTAGTACACGTGATACAAGCCATGAAAATCATGGTGGGTAGAAGTAGGTGACTGCTTTTACTGTAAGTGCACCACATGTCTACACATGTGAAAAGCAGTTTGACTTTGCACTTACAAATGTGCCAGAGCCCCATTACTTGCACTCGCTGGTAGGGTTGGACTTTTGCAAGAATCGGGGGCCATTGGAGCATTATTTTTTTAAAATCAGAAAAAAAGTGCCCAATGCGAGAATAGAACTCGGGTCGTAGTGGTTGAAAACCAACGGTTTAGACCACCCTTCCACCGACCCCCTATTTAAAAAAAATTATTATTCCTAGTACATGTGGTACAGGCCATGACTATCATGGTGGGTAGAAGTTGGCAACTGCTTTTACTATAAGTGCACCACATGTCTACATATGTGAAAGGCAGAAAAAATGTCAGAAGTGGTATTCGAACCCACACCTACAAGAGTAGACTGACACCTGAATGCCTTAGACCACTCGGCAAGCCTGACACTTCTGTGAAGTGGTGACATTGATTAGAAGAGAGCTATTTTACTAGTCAACGGCTGCTAACATTGATGTGAAACAGTCGACTCTTGATAATTTGAAACTCAAGGGGCCGGAGAAAATTTTTAATATTTCATGAGTTCAAAATAACAGTAGTTTAAACAACCAAGAGGTAGGGAAGGAAAAAAAAATCAAGTAAACAAGAGTTTGAAGTTTCGGGATATACATACTATGTTGATACAAGATTAAATAAGTGACTTGCCGCAAGTTTTTTAAGTAATACATTTATTGGGAGCTTTTGGGTCTTGCCCTTTCTCAAACAAGAGTTTGATTTTTCTCTCAAAACTTGTGATTTATTATTTTAAACATTTGTACAGTTATTCACAAATGTTCATATTTGGCAAGATACTTTTCCTTCAACTTCAAATTACCGAGGGGACCAATTAATATTGATTTTATTCAACTTATCGAGTGTTTTTCAAGGGACAGGGAAAATTTTCAAATTATCAAGAGATTCAAATTAACGAGTTTCAAATTATCGAGAGTCGACTGTATCTTGGAGCCTTTTCATTTTTAGCCTTTTCTTTATTTTCTAGCTTTTCTTCTCATTGAATTTATTCCCTAATATTAAATTGTATTTGTAATTTTTCCTTTGTTCACAAATTTATTAATTTAATTGTATCCATCACTTTTTTTAAGGTAATTGTGAAACATTCTGAAAAAAAAAAAAAAGTCCCTTCCTTGTTCTGAAATCACTTTATTAGGTACTGCTCAGCAAGAGCAACCTAGTTTATGATAATTACCACAATGAATAACATGTGAAGGTTATTCACATATTAAACAAAATGTTAATGCGGGATCCCGGTTCATGACTGTCGGGAATCGAGGGTGTTACCCACTCGTCCACCGACTCATTTATATATATATAAAAAAAAGTCCCAACGTGGTATCAAATTCACCTTATTATTTAGAATATATTACAACAGTATTTTCTAAAATTATTATTTCAACTATATATTTGTGGTTATCCTGTAAAAATGTTTACTAGAAATGGATGTTGTGATGAAATCATCTAATGTTATAATTCAACACTTATGATAAAACACAATTTGCATTATAGATACAAGGAAATAAAACCTAATCCAAATAATTCAATAGTGTGTGACATTTCGGTAACAGCCTTGTTACCATCATCAGACAAAAGAATAAAATGTTTTATTAAATTATTTGGATTAGGTCTTATTTTTTTGTATCAATTAACACTTATTTTAATTCAAACAAAAGCTCTGATCACTTGGGATGTCGAATTAAAGAAGTTAGACTGTATTTTTAGAATCTATTTATCTCTGTATGGTTGCAAGGTTTTCCCACTATGCAACCCCAAAACACATTATTGACTGTATTGATTCATCCATTGATGAGCTCTACTCATCCCCAGCAGACACCATCAACAAGCTTGATGCCTTGATATGATTGAGTGGAGATAAGAAAGAAGAAGATTTATATCTGTTTTTTTTTTTTTGTAAATGGATCCTCACACCTAGCACAATCTCACAGCACACATTAGTAATGAAGAACTGACCTAGAGTAGGGGAAGAGATGGCAGCTAAACTTCCAAGCTGCCCTAAAGTACCTAGTAAATAGCTATAGTTCAGTAATCCCATTGATAATGGATCCAAACAATCACCTGCTACTAATTTAGACTTACTCCCTGGAGAGGATAGATGTTCAAAATCCTTCAAATTCTGTATATATTCGTATAATAATATTTAGTATTATATATAAGAGAAAAATTATATTAATAATGCTAACAGGATATTCATTCAAAGCTAAAATGAGGACTTAAAATTCCTATATGCTCTATCTTTCATAAAGCAAACTATGGCTTAGTATATTTACACGCAACATAGTTTGCTTATACTGTGTGTATTTTCAAATATTATTTACTTAATATCAATTTTTATATATTTTTCCATGAAATATTGTTTAAATTGTAAAAGTGATAATGATACATACATCAATTGCATATTTTGACTGAAATTGTTCAAATATGGCGGCAAAAATAATTATCATTAAGAGGCAAAATAAAAATATGAACAAAACAAAGCGTTTGAAATGATGCATGTTTATACAAATATATAAATGATGGTCCCAACTGAAGGATTCGCATATCCAATTGTTTACAAAACAGAATGATGATGATAACCGGATATTTAATATTTTCATTTTAAAGAAGAAATTGCGCTAAAATAGTTCACACACAATTTCAGATACAGAAGGCACTCTGTTATCTTATTTTTATCAAAAGCTTTTATTTAACTCGCTTCTCTGTCTGTCTTCCACAGATCTTGTAATAGATTTTTAGTATACTTCTAGCGCACATAGGAATCTGAAATTTGGTACACTTGTTTGGTGTTTATATTTTTTATAATTAAGAATGATATTTCTATAAATTGTTTATTAAACTTTATACTGATATTTTACATCACCACGTTGTTTACATTCTACATCTTATTCTTGTTGTTTATAATGATTATATATTTATTCACAGATTAATAGGATATATATATTTAGTCTCAAACACACTCTTCAGGACCCGATGACAATGCGATTTGACAAATTTTCAGACCTCTGGGTTGTCAGGGTGACCGGAAATGGACAAATTTCCAAATTGCCTTTCAAATTTTGTAAATTAATTTTAATATACTTCCAGATCACATAGAAGTATGAAACTTTTAACTCTCACTCATTCCAATGAACAATGCAAGTGTACAACTTTTCAGACTTCTGGGTGGTCGGAGTGGCCAGGGTTGGACAGATTTCTATATTTCTTTGTTAACCTTCCCTTCCAGGAATTGACCAATCCGCCGCGAGCAGGCTTCCGCTTATTTCCCAGTAAACTTTTGATTCTAAGTTTTGTAAATTCATCACTATATATATAAAAACTAACTAAATAATTAATAAATATAATACATTTTAGAAAGAGCTTTTATTTAAATGTGTTGGGGTACGTTTTGTAATCATACCCCAACAGAAGACGTATGTTCAACATCAACTGGATACATGGCTTCCCTCCCACATAGACTTATAGACTACCTTTTTTTTGCCCAGAAACCTAGACACTTGATGACACCAGACTTCCATGCCGAAAGCTGATGCCTGGTGGAGGAGAAGACACCAGTGACATCCAGAGACATCCGTGCTGGAAGCTGCTGTACCATATGTACATATATGCCCCTCATTTAATATTTAGATAGAGGTGACCAAAAGAAAATAATTTATCATATAAACATTTAAATCAATATTTTTTTAATACTCGGAATATATATTATTTAATTTCCTAAAGGAATTAATTTGTTTTTCAATCTACAATTTTTTTTTCTCTCTCGCGGCAACACGGTAAATTGGAGGCGTGGTCATGTTCACGTGCGTGTTTTCTTTCGACGAGTGAAAATGCCAACCAATAGAAACTTTGGCGCGAGCAGCGAATGAAAATGGAGAGAGGCAAGGATAAAAGAGGGTTTCTTTGCTAAATCAAGGACGATTCAGTCAGAGTCGATAAATCAGAAGGGCAGCCTACAGTCGGGCTCGAGACGCAGAAGGGAGGAGACTAGACTTTCGCCGGCGCTTTCGGGAAAAGGTAAGCCTCTTTGCCATTATGGCTTAGTACCCCCTTTTTGAGCAGAAACTAACTTAGATTTCGCATGGGCCCTAAAGGGCTTTAAGTAACTTAAATATGATAGGTTTCTTATTTTTTTTCTCTCGCCAGAATAGATGGAGATCTAGGCTTTCCCCTTTATAAAGGCAAATTTGTAACTTCAAGTCACCTCTATCTAGATCACAATATAAATAGCATATCTCGCCAGTATAGAAATGTTCCCTAAATTTGTTTATTTTGAATAAATATCTAGTATATAACTTATATGGAGAATTTTTTGTTTCCTCTCATACATATTTCATTCTTTTGTTTTATGGTGCTACCCCCACATCTTATTATTACAAATTGTATTGGAATATAGAACTACCGACTCTGATGGAATGGAGTTGTGTACTGTACCTTTGCTGTGACACTTTAATACAGCAACAGCTGCAAATATGACTTTATTAGGGCTGCCTTGAGGGTATCTCTTTGTCAGATTTTAGTAATATTTGTATTTCCATATGAGGAATTTGCCCTTCTTTCACTGTTTAAATGAAATATTGTATGATTCTTACCTATTTGGAGGGAATGCTACTAAAAATCAAGTCTTCTAATAATTGCTGGCCAACATACATTGTCGAAAGTGCCTGCTATACCCACTGTGATCAAAGAAGCCAGTTCTCCTGCCTGTGTTTCAGTGTGTTTTCCATCATATCTACCATTATACTATTCGTTGATTTAATGTAGTTAAATGAAGGATTTCATTCAGACCATGTATAGACATATTTCTGAATGTTAGGTCGGATTTAAGACGTCGAAATAAAATATTAAATTATTGATTAACTGACAAAAACTCACCAAAGCAAATACACAAACAATATACTATTTGTAATGTTCCTTCGATTGAATAAATAAATATGCTTTATTAAATTAATAAACAAATTTTAATTATATATCTTTCTAATGTCAAACATACACTTCTTAAATAGATTCATAACAACAACAATAATTACAGTGCTGCCAAATCCAAACAATCAAAAATAAATTAATTAAACAGAGTAGATTATAATATTATTATAAGGTATATTACAACTTCCCCGACTTCAAGTGACTTCATCCCTCCTGGGATGTCGATGCAGATAAGGTTGGATATTGGAGATGTGAGCCGTTCTTGGAGTTTTATCATCACTCATATTCAACATATTTGGGGTGGCCATCCATTTTGGTTACCCTTGTCACTCGATGCGGACCAGATAGCTTCCATTCCTTTCCAAACTTCTGATGTCTTACCAGAATATAATCGTCGATATTCATCTCTGGTGGCAGGGCCTTTTTATGACTGTTAAAATAATACTTTGTTCTTTGTCGGTAGAGGTTTTGCATGATTTGACTTTTTTCTGTTTTATAAAGGGGACAATGAAGATTACGCTCTTTATCGGCAGGTAAAACAGGGGAAGTTTTTGTAAGTTTGAATAAAGGGGAGCAACCCAGGTAGGAGTTGTAGGATCTATTATGGTAGCGTACTGCCGCTTCTAAGGCATTTTTCCAACCACCCTTGAAGTGAGGATAGCACGAGAGAAAGGTTCTTTATATCTCGTATAGCTCGTTCCGCTAAACCATTTCCTGCAGGGTGATAAGGAGAAGTAGTTATTAATCGGATGTCTTTGGAGGTTGCCCACCTAGGGAATTCTCCATACACAAATGATCTCCCTTGATCGGAGACTATAGTTCTCACTGATTTCAGATCCTCATGTTCGTTGAAATATTTTATTAGAGCACGGCCATGTTGTTTCATTGCCTTTGCTTGAACCACACTAGTAGCCTCGTCAATAATTAGTAAAAATGTTGAATTCTTATCCTTGATGTTAGAAGGAGCCTCGGCGAAATCTACATGTACAGTATGGAAAGGTACCCTTGATTGATGGGGCAAACTCATCTTTGAAGGACGGCTCTTATACTTGAACTTGACCCTTTGACAGATAGGACAAGAAGATACATATTTCCTTATGTCATTCTTCATACCAGGCCAAACAAAGCGTTGCTTCATTTTATAATATGTCCTCCAAAACCCCGAATGTCCTCCTGATAAGAGATCATCATGGTACATAGATAAAATTGAAGTTCGATGTTCGTGAGGGACAAAATATTACCCGTGATCTTCTAATTTTAAAGGAATACTCTGATGTTTAACAAGGTTGAAGTCTTCTACCGTTTTGATTAATAATATTATCAAACCACATCTGACTTCGAGCGTTAAAATCTCCAGCTAAAATCAATGGATTTGTGTTAAAATATTTAATTAATTTATCAAGGAATTGAACATGACAGGTATCCATTTTATTAGGGTGTATATAAATATTTGAAAGAATAATTTGCCGTTTAGTAGTTTGTACTGATATAGTGGTTGCGAATGAATTTGAAAACTCTTTAATTAATTTACATGATAAGAAAGGGTTTGTAACGATTGTTGCGGTATATATTGGAACTCCCGGTATATTTGCATAATATATTTTTGAACGCATATTAAAGATTACTTCATTATTTATACTATATGGTTCTTGAACTATAATCATATCATATTTTTCCTTAGAAATAAATTCCCTTATTTCATTATTAACCAAATTGCCTTTCCGCATGTTTTGTTGTAGAATTTTTAATTTGAACATTGACCAAAAAAAAAAAAAAAAAAGAATAAGTCTATTCTAATCCAAAGTAACAATATCATGATCTAAATCTGCATAACATGTGTTCTTTGTATCTCATATTTCATTTGTTGAAGGAACACAGGACATAATTTGTCATTAGAACGATGATTATTGCTATTCCTATATTTAGGATGTGTAGAGCAATTTATGCACTTGGGCAAGGATTGACAGTTAACATGTTGGTCATTGTCTCCGCAATTTTTACATTTTATGATGTTACATGAATTTTTACTATGACCATAACTAAAACAGTTTTGACATTGACGTACAAGCACCTTATCCTTCATATATGTAACCTGTATGTCTGTATATATACGTTGTAATTTCTTCATAATTTGGTATGTTGCCGGGGAAATGCGGAGAACAACATCCTGTACGTCAGTATTTGATCTCATAGCGAACAGAACCTTTATCTTCTTCTCTCGACCTTCTAACTCTGGGTTCATATTGCATAAAAGCGAAGGCAATTCCTTAATATCTGTAGATTTAGTAATTGACTTAAGAACAATTGTAGGATCTAGTGGTTTTGGTGCATAAATTAATGCTTTTTGATTTACTTCATCAATCTTTTAAACTCTTCAATCAATGTATTCAAATTTTCACCTGAATCAACTTTAAGTATTACGCCAGATTTTGATTTTATTTATTTTGACTTTAGATCTCTCATTTCTCATCTTTTTAATACCATTATTTACTTCGCCTAATACTTCAGCCGGGGAAACATTTAACTTGGATTTAAATATTATTGTTTTATCCGTTACGTTTTGATTTTGCATAACTATTTTATCGTCTTCACTAGTAACTCTCGTAGCTTGAGCATATGACCTATTATAAAATTGACTTGAAGGAGTTATTTTCTATATTGATTCGTCCAGATTTCCAAGTCTATCACAGATAGAGCCATTGATTACAGCGATATCTCCCATTGTATCCATCAATATATTCAATTGCTTTAGCAAACCCTGTACAATTGTAAGATCATTTTGATTTATGCTTTTATTTGTAGATGAGTACTTAGATTTTAATGTGTCAGCAATTTGTTCCGAGATGATCTTACGCTGAATCCTACATTCCTCAGTACGTTTTTCAATTTTATCGACCATATTGTTTTAACAAGCGGCAAGCGGTCGCGCCGCGCCGTCTGCTGATATGCAAATCAGCTGTATATAAAATGTTTAAGTGTACTTAAGAGTTGGTTATTATATGTATAATAATATAAGTAAGGTATAAAAGATTTTAAATTTCAAAAACAACTCTAAAAACAAATTTGAAGTAATATTTACCGGAATTCGCGGAGCGCTGCAAAAACACGTCCGCCCGACGATGAATCGCCGGGGTATATTCCTATGTATAGACATATTTCTAAATGTTAGGTCGGATTTAAGACGTGTCGAAATAAAATATTAAATTATTGATGAACTGACAAAAACACACCAAAGCAAATACACAAACAATATACTATTAATTATATATATATATTCACTAAAATAAAAGAACAAGGAATGAAGGATTTCATTCAGACCATGTATAGACATATTTCTAAAAGTTAGGTCGGATTTAAGACGTGTCGAAATAAAATATTAAATTATTGATAAACTGACAAAAACACACCAAATCAAATACACAAACAATATACTATTAATTATATATATAGTCACTAAAATAAAAGAACAAGGAATGAAGAATTTCATTCAGACCATGTATAGACATATTTCTAAATGTTAGGTCGGATTTAAGACGTGTCGAAATAAAATATTAAATTATTAATGAACTGACAAAAACTCACCAAAGCAAATACACAAACAATATACTATTAATTACATATAGTCACTAAAATAAAAGAACATGGAATGAAGAATTTCATTCAGACCGTGTATGGGCATATTTCTAAGTCTAGAAATTTTGTATGATACACGCGAACATTGGTTCAATTCTCAATAGGATGAGATACAAACCACCACACATACAAATTTAGACAATATATATATGTATACACAATAAAATAAAGGGAATGAAATTGACTTAAATGTTAACATGTGTTATATATATTGTTGCACCAAGTTGAAGCTTTGCAGGGTCGTCGACCTTGGTTTCTTCCTTCTTGGTGTTATACACGTTTCCCGAGCGGGTTTCCATATTAAAAGTAAATAAATAAAATTAAATAGAAATAAATTACCTTTTAAAGTTATTGTATTTATTTATTCTTATCTTCCTCGTAGGTTGCGATCCGCAGTCTTCGTCTAGGTCCTCTCCCGCTCCAATAAGCAATAAAGATATATGTACAATAAATATCACAAAAGGAGTGAAACTATAAAAGGAATGATGCTAATCTAAATATTCTGTTTTAAATAAATATTAAATATCATAGAATATTTTGAATAAATGTAAGGTGCATTAAAATTGATGTAATACTTCTCCCTCTCCAGAGGTTGTCACGTCCCCGTGAATGACCTCATCAATTCTCTCATAATAAGGCTTGATTCTTGAAACATGAACTATCAGAGGGTCTTGGCCCGGATTATCTTTCGGTTCTATTAGATAATTGACGCTAGACATCTTTTTTAATATTCAATATGGACCAAAATATTTTCTCAGAAGTTTCTCACACTTTCCTATTTTCCTAATTAGTGTCCAAACTGCTACTAATTCTCCTGGTTCGTAGCTTCCTTCCATGTGTTTCTTGTCATAGTTCTTTTTCATTCTTTCTTGAGTCTTTATTGTGTTGTTAATAACTAATTTTCTTGTTCTGTCTATTTTGTCTAAGTGATGTTTTATGTATTCATCATAATCATCCTTGTCAATGTCCACCGAGATATTCCTGTCGTCCAAAAGAGACGTGGGTTCTCTTCCAAACATCAGGAATAAGGGAGAATATCCGGTGGTTTCCTGAATTGTAGTATTGTAAGCGTGAGTGATGAACGGGAGTATTTCGTCCCAATTCTTCTGATCAGTGTTCACATACATACTGAGCATATTGATCAATGTTCTATTTAACCGTTCTGTCAATCCATTAGTCTGGGGATGATAGCTCGTTGTGAAGCAATGTTTAATCTTGCACATTTTCATCACCTCTTCCATTAAATTACTGGTAAATTGAGAGCCTCTGTCACTAATAAGATATTATGGGACTCCGTGCCGGAGAAAAATATCCTCTACTAGAAATTTTGAAACTTCTTTCACTGTTGCTTCCGAGACTGCTTTTGTTTCTGCATATCTAGTGTAGTAGTCCGTCAGCACGATTATCCATTTTTTCCTGTTTTTCGTAGATGGCAATGGACCAACAAAGTCAATTCCAATTCTTTCGAAAGGAAAGTTGGCTGGGAGAATGGGCTGTAGAAGTCCAGAAGGTAATTGGTTTGAGCCTTTTCTACTTTGGCAAAGGTGACACGTCTTAACGAATTCTGCAACATCCTTTAGCATGGATGGCCAAAAGTATTTACTCTTTATTCGGTACATGGTTCTGGCGACACCCATATGGCCATTCGACATATGATTGTGATATTCTTTCATAATTTATCTCTTTTTCTTCTCTGGAACCACAAGCAACCACGCCCTGCCTCCAGGGTTCGGGTTTTTCTTAAAGAGGCATCCATCTTCTACTTTAAAGTTTTGCGCAATTGATCGCCTGCTTCCATTAAGGTTTTTCTTAACACTTTCGATAAACTTATCCTCTTCGTCTGTTATTTGATTTAAAAATAGCATTTCAAAATCCTCATCCCAATCAGTTTCTGGTAAGGGTCCCCTAGATAAGCCATCGGCGTCCAGATGCTTCTTTCCTGCTTTATGTATTATATCGAAGTCATATTCTTGAATTTTTAATGCCCATCTTGCCAATCGACCTGTTGGATCCTTCAAGTTTTTGAGCCAGCATAAGGCGTGATGGTCTGTTACTATTTTAAAGTGTCTTCCATAAAGGTAGGGCCGTAATTTTGACATTGACCAGACAACGGCCAGACATTCTTTTTCAGTTGTTGAATAATTTTGCTCCACTTTACTTAGGGTACGACTCAAATATGAGATCACCTTCTCTTCACCACCGATGTCTTGGACAAGTGTTGCACCTATGCCGATGTTGGACGCATCAGTATGAACATAAGTAGGCGCATTTGGATTGAAGTGACCTAAAATTGGTGGACTTAATAGTGCTGTTTTTTGGGTTTGAAACGCTTCCTCTTGTCTTTCTGTCCAAGTAAATGATACACTTTTTTTTATAAGGTTGGTCAAAGGGTCAGCAAATTTTGAGAAATCTTTGATAAATTTTCTATAAAATATGAACACATTCCCGAAAAGGATTGTACTTCTTTGACCTTTTTGGGCCGAGGAAAATTGCTGACAGCTTTGATGTTATGTTCCGCGGGTTTTATACCATGTTTGCTCGTTATATAGCCGAGAATCTCCAATTCTTCAAAAGCAAATCGGCATTTTTTGTCGTTTAACCTTAAATTAGATTCACGAAATCATCTAAAAACAGCTTCAAGTCTTTTGAGGTGCGTTGGAAAATCCGGGCTATAGATGATAACATCATCCAGATAACACAAACAAATTTGCCAGCTCAGAATTCCAAGCATATTCTCCATATTTCTCTCAAAGGTAGCAGGCGCGTTACAAAGTCCAAAAGGCATCACGTTGAATTCATATAATCCATGCGCTGTAGTGAAAGCTGTTTTCTCTTTGTCTCTTTCTTCGACTTCAACTTGCCTATATCCAGATCTGAGGTCTATTGCTGAGAAGTATGTAGATCCTTGAAGAGTATCCATAACTTCGTCTATTCTAGGGATCGGATAGACATATTTTACTGTCACATTATTCAGTTTTCTGTAGTCCACACAAAATCTGTATTTACCATCTCGCTTCTTGACCAATATTACTGGAAAAGACCAGGGGCTAGAAGATGGCCTAATTATGCCTTCTGTAAGCATCTCGTCAATTTGCTCTTTTATAATATCTCGTTCTTTAGCACTTACCCGGTAAGGCTTGTGTTTAATTGGCTTCGCGTCTTCTGTGTTTATCCGATGTTTTGCCAAATTGGTTCTTCCTAATCTCGACGAAAACAGATCTCCATACCTTTCTAAAACTTGTTTTAACTCCTTCTGTTCCTTTGGTGAAAGATTTTCGTTTATTTGGAATCTAGGTTCTTCGTTCTCTTCTACCTCTCTTTCTCGATTCACATTTATTTTCGCTGGACTACTTCCAAAAGCCAATGTTTGGTTTTTCATTATTTTTAACGGTCGAGGATACGGATTAGTTATCCATATATGTGTTTCCCTATTTATAATATTGATCAAGCTTCTTGCTAGACGAAGTCCATTTGTTTGAAACATTTTGCTGCTCTCCTCGATAATATATCCCCCATCCTCTGTTTCTACCAATGCCTTGATCAATTTAATGGAACATTTCGGTACAATGGAATCCTTGGCACTCTTTATTTTCAACATTTCAAAATTGATTTCGTCATGATTATTCGTCAAATCGTATTTTATAGTTTCTTGCTTACAATCTATTTTCGCGTTCATTTTCTTAAGGAAATCTCTCCCAAGAATTAATGTCTGTAAATGCGTTTTCAATATCACAAAGTTGTGTGATAATGTTTCGTCATCAATTTTTATATTTAAAAATACACTTCCTACCATGTCCAATTTTTTTCCATCGGGTCCTGCACAAATTTTTGCGAGTTTACTTATACCATGGCCTGTATCGAGGGCCGTTCTGAGGTCGACCACTGAGAGGTCAGCACCTGTATCAACCAAAGCTTCAAAAGTCACTATCTTGGCCACATTAATTTTTAATTTGTATTTAGGGTCCAACTTCTTGATTCCGTTTATGGTCGACTTGCTTTGATTGACAGATTCAGGCGCGACGCTTAGTTTAAATCTTCCAACACGGAATATCTATTCCGGGTAGGAATATTTGTCTGTGTGCTATGACATACATCAGCATAAAGCCGAGGTCCTGATTTTTCTGATATTTCATTCATTTGGCATTTCTCTTCGACCTTCTCTTGGGTATCTGTTGGATCCTCTTCTAGGATTCTTATAAACTTGACCCTACAATAACGGGCCACGTGCCCTGGCTTGTTACACTTATAGCAGATTGGTCTTCCATCTTCCGTTCTATTTTTGCTCACTTCTTGGCTTTTATTGTAGGTGCTTCTCTGAAGGTTTGGTTTCGTCACAAAGTTAGGATTATAAGGACGTCTAGGGGTAGAGGGCTGGGGAAAGTTGTTTCGATACTGTCTGGGAGTAGGAGGGGAGTCATTCTTGTAATTATTGGAAACAGGGGCTTGGGGCCTGGAAGTGGTCTGGTAGTTTCGTGCGGCAGTCGGCGGCACGTACCTCGATTGTTGTTGGGGTCTAGAATAGCGTGGACCGTTATATAGGTTTCTGGATTTCTCCACACGTTCCCGATACTTCTTTTTAAAATAATCCATTTTCTTGCACACGACAAGAAGGTCATCGGTCGTTTTAGGAGGGTTCAGGTAGAACGCGAATGAGTACTCTTTTTTTCAGTCCTCCAATAACATGTTCAATTTTTGTTTCTTCTTCCATTGCGGGGTCAACCTTGTTGCACAACACTAGAATGTCTTCCGCGAACCTGAGTGCTGGTTCATTCCAGTGTTGCATTCTGTTGAGCTTCATTCTAAGTTCTTCTTTATTCGCGTCCAAAGAAAAATCCTGAATGAGGCGGATTTTAATATTTTCCCAGCTCGTGAAACTAGCTTTGTGTAAATTCAACCAGGTTTTAGCGCTTCCCGTCATGTTCATGGCGGCATAACGGGCAATTATGTAGTCTGCCCAATGATAGAGGAAACCAATCTCTTCGAGGGATTCTATCCATGGGCGAGGGTCTTCTGTCCCACCATATTTCGGAATTTCTATATTGAGGTTCAAAGCAACTGGTTCAAAACCAGCATCTCTACCAATTGTTGCACCAAGTTGAAGCTTTGCAGGGTCGTCGACCTTGGTTTCTTCCTTCTTGGTGTTATACACGTTTCCCGAGCGGGTTACCATATTAAAAGTAAATAAATAAAATTAAATAAAAATAAATTACATTTTAAAGTTATTGTGTTTATTTATTCTTGTCTTCCTCATAGGTTGCGATCCGCAGTCTTCGTCTAGGTCCTCTCCCGCTCCAATAAGCAATAAAGATATATGTACAATAAATATTACAAAAGGAGTGAAACTATAAAAAGGAATGATGCTAATCTAAATATTCTGTTTTAAATAAATATTAAATATCATAGAATATTTTGAATAAATGTAAGGCGCATTAAAATTGATGTAACAATATATAGGCATATGTAATTGTTTATGGGTAGAACTGACCATGGAAATACCATTGTGTGAATAAAATTTCTTTTTGGTGATTATCAGAACATTTAACTCCTTCTCCCCAAAAAAAAATGGTTTTCCATTCATCGTGTATGTCTAGTCTGGTATAAAACACAATAAATACAAATTGATAAAAAGAAATATATGTGTGAGAGAGAGAGAGATTTTATTATATCTAAAAATTATCTATATTAAGAGACAAAAGAGAGATTATATAATGGAGAAAGGTCTTATTCTTTGCAAGCAATTCTTTACTTCTAATCTCATCGAAGTATATAAAAACAACCAAATTTTTATTTGGAATATACTATATAGTAGAGATTGCAACTTTACAAAATAACTTGACACATTATACCGAAAAAAATAAAAAAGAAGAAACTTACTAAATGCGGTATGAAATTTATATTCTATAAGCGGGCCTTTTAGCCCACATGAACTGAAATTAATTAAATCTTCTACTTACCATTTAGTTATACATACTCACATTCCGTCCCCCGGATTCTTAGCCCGTCCTCGACCCGACCCGTTATGTTCGTTGTCTCTATACTAACTAATTTTTTTCGAAAATTCCCGCATGACCAAAGATAATTTTTTAAAATCTCTTTTACAGAGTAAAAAAAAATATATTTATTTCGTAGAATAAATTCGGAAAATAAAATAAAAAAATTGTTCTTTGGAATAAAATTAATTTTGAATTAATAATAAAAAATAATAAAATATATCAAGACGATTCCCTGAAATTTTAATCTAGTATTTCTTCTTAAAATTTTATTGTTATCTTTGAAATACCTAATTTATCTAGAGTAAATATTTAATATATTTACTCTATTTATTTAAATTTCAATGTGGTAATAAAAATAAATATCTTGCTGAATTAAACCTTTCACCATGTATATATATAGGAAGGGATTGGGTATTGTACATATGAGTAAATATATACATTTTGTACATCTTACTGCAGCGGGCCTCGGAATACAAGAAGTCCTGAGCTTGTCCAGGTCCTCCATCTGGACAGCAAACACTTCGGCAAGACACTGTACATATATGATGTAATATGTTTACATCATTGTTGGGTTCGTTTTGTAAAAAATGGCCCAACAGCTTATGCATCCTACAGCCTGAGGAGAACCTTTTAAAGGCCTGAGGAACGTCAAATTACAACATTCAAATTTCTAACGCATGCCTTATTTGTTCTTTTATGTATATATTTTTTTCATGTTGGCCTAGGCTATATATTTTTTGTTAAATGGTAGGGTTTTAGATTATAAATAATTCATCTGAATTATTTATTAAATAATTTTAAGATTATTTTGCATTGGTTTTATGATTCATGGGAATTGATAAATTAAGTTTTCTTTTCCAAATTAGAATATACTGATTTAGATAATTCTCAAGAATTATCTAATTAATTTGTAATGGGGATATAATTTTAGATTTTATTTCAGTATATATATATATATAATAATAAATAGTTATTTAATTTTATAGTCCAGTTTTGTATTAAGATTATCTTCACTATTATGATCATTTAAATTCAAATTATAACATTTGTAAAATGTTATTAATTTGTAGATAGAGAGAGAAAAAAAAAATCCTTTACTTCTAATACATCATCAAGTTAATTATATATTTATAATTAATAACAATAAAAATTAACAAAGTAACGTCTTTTGCATCGGCTTTTACACGTCATTTAGACATACTCTAATCCTATATATAGAATAATCGAAGTGAGAATATATATAATAGTTAGAAAAAAGAGAGAAAGACAGAACCATGCACTTTTAATCAAACTAATAATAAGGAAAAAAAAGTTTTGTAAAGAAGGTAGATAAGATTGTTAGTATATATATATATATTTTTATAATTTTATATTTTATCCTTTTTTTAAAAAAGATTTTTAAAGGTTTTTTTATTTTATAATATGATTATAAATAGTTGTATTTAGTAATATATCTATAGTATGAATTAACATTTGTTATAAGTTTGGATATTATGTTTTGAAACCCTAATGGTAGACCAGACATACACAAAAAACTTTAAATTGAAATAAATTGGAAAAAGAGATCTGCTGGACAGGGGATCTTCAGATAAAAGCCCAACGATATTTCACCCCTTCTTTATTATGTCATAGATCTCTTTTAAACCGGATTTTATGTGTTAATATTAAGTTGTTTCAGTGAAATATTTAAATGAACATATATAACAGATACAAGTGTTAACAAATTCAAACTGTAAACCTACCTCGACCGCGGCGTCCTCCATTGTGAATATCTATTTCTGGCAGACATATGTTGCGGGGGGGGGGGGGGGGGGGGGACATTTCAAATTTAGACCATTTATTCAGAATTTTTTGAACAACAAGAAAATTAAAGAAGAAAGGAAAAATAGTTAAGGGAAGAAAGCTGAATTTAATAATCTTTACAGCTAGTTATATCAAAATAACTGATTCAACACTTATTCATCTTTTAATATTCCTTTAAAAAGGCAAATTATAAGAGTTTAATAAAGCTATTAATTGTGCAAATTCACCTTTATTTAACCTCCATTTTCCTCCCCAGAAATTGGAGATTAAACAAAATGAACTATATACTATAACACTTTAAAAATCTTGTGAAAAATCTTTTAATCAGTTATTTAATCAAAGTTTAATTAACTGTTAAAGATTATAAATTTGTATTAGTTATTATTAAGAGAAATTATAGAAAGTTGATTTCATAAATGGATATTTCCATTTATTTTTTTTAAAATATTTTATAATTGATATACTGTTGAAATATTTTACTTGTTTGATACTAAATTTGTTTTTAATAAATTCCATGTTTAAATTTTTAACATCTTCTATGAAATTATCTAATATATTATTTATTCTATAAAATCTTAGAAACTGACCATAATATATACCCTTACAGCAATTTAATGATATATTAGAATTCATATTACAGTATTTTATAATATTGAAATTATAATTACTCTTTTTATTATAAACTCTAACAGCACTATTTGTAAGGTCTATATTCAAGTCTAAAAAGTTAACTTTTTTGTTTCTATAAATTTTTTCATTGTTCTTAAGTTTCAAGTATTTAGGATATATTTCAGGTATTAATTTTTTAAACTGTGGATTATTAAATATTATTATGTCATCTACATATCGGAATATTTGCCAATTAATATTATTTTGTAGAAAGTATTCTCTTTCGTACCAGAACAATATTAGATTGGCTAATAAAGGACTAGAAGAAGTTCCCATGGGAACGCCTTCTGATTGAATATATATTTTATTTTTAAATTCTATATAGTTAAAATTTAAAAATGTTTCCAGTAGAGTTTTTGCTGTTTTAAGATCTAATTTAATTGTTTTATATCTGTTATGAATAATTTTAATGTAGAAAGTTTTGTCATTAATGAATTCATTAAATAAATTGGTTATTTTATTATTTAGATCTCTTAAATTTATTTTAGAATATAGGTCCTCAAAGTCAAATGTGTGTACTGTTTCAATGTTTGTCCAATTGTTCATTAAATAATTAATGATTTTTTTATTTGAGTCGATAAATTTATAATTATATTTATTAGTTAATTTATTTATAATAAATTGTAGTGTTGAAGCTAATTGTATATCAATATTTTTTATGATTGAATTTATATCAGATGTGATTGTTCTGAAAGAAATAGGTTTTTTGTGTAGTTTAGGAATTATATAGAACTTTGGTATGTTTGGATTTTTGTGGTTATTATAAATTTTTAGTGAATTTTCAACATTTTTGATGTCTTTTTTGATTTTTGTGCCTGTAGTTCTAGCAAAAGTGTATTTATGATTATTATCAATTTCCTTTTTAGAATATCGTGGTATAGATTTTTACAAATTAAAGATAAATTATTGGAACATTTATCTATAGGAGTGATAATATAGTCCTTCTGTAAATTAATTATATTTTCTTTAAAAGAAGGAATGTCTGAATTAGGTTTTGTGTATTTAAGTGTATTATTATAATAATTTATAATTTCCTTTTTAATATTATGTTTCCATTCCAGAAAAGTAAATTCTGGAATACTGTATTTTATACTAGTTTTATTTATGAAAATATCTATATCTTTTAATATAGATTTAATTGTATTATTATAATTGTGTTTAATTTGAGGTATATATTTATACCCTTTATTTAAAATTTCCTGATATTCTGGATTTAAAAAAGAAAAATTGCTAGTTAATATATGACCTGAGAACTTATATTTATCAATATAGTTGTTGCAATTACATTTAATTTTTTTAAAATTTGCCAAATTATTAATAAATTGGTTATAATTGCAAACTAAATTACCTATATTTTTGTTGTATCTCCAGATTGTTTTTAAATTTAAATTTTTTATAGGGAAAAGATTATTGATGATTTGGTTATTAAAAATATCATTAAATTTAATATGATTAAATAAATTGTTATTAAATTTAATGATAATATTAATGTTATTAGTAGCTTGTTTAATTTTTCTGTATTTAAAGATGTCGTGTGTGATATCTATTAATCTGTTAGTCAGATTATGAATTTTAATATATTCTATGAGTTTGATAAATTTATTATTATTTAGTTTAAATAATGTTTTAATAAATTTATCGACGAAGTTGTTAGTGTACATTTGTTTTGGGTCCAGTAATTCTTCAAATTCAATGTAACCTAATTTATTGGTAGTTTTACCTCTAGTTTTATTAGGTTTAGTTTTAAATTCATTTTTTTTTGTATTTGCAACTGATTTCATAGGTTGAAATTTCTTCTGTTTGTGGTTTGTATGTGTAGTTTAATTCGTCGTTAAGTCCATAAGGGAATAATGTGTTGTGTTTATAAATGTAGTTGTTTTCTAATAATAGTCGTTGTTTTTTGTTTTGACATATGTCTAGTATTTCTATCTTAAAGTTGTTAAAAGTATGTAATTGATTGTGTTCTTTCATATATATATTACCAATTGATTTTTTAGCGTGGTTTCTATGTAGGTTTATTCGTATATTTAATGGATTACAAGTTTGTCCTATATATGATAGTTGACAAATTTGGCATGTTAATTTATAAATAGTATTCACTAATTTACAACTAGTTGTTTGAAAAGTGTCATGGTTCTTAAGAGAGGGACAAGTTTGACAATTTTTTCTTAGGCAATTCTTAGCGAGTTTAAATTAACATAAAAGAGGTGCTAACACTAATATGTTTGTAGTTTTTTTTAGTTTTTTTAGTTTGTTATTCTTATGAATTTTTAAATATATTTTTCTTAATTGTTTTTGTGGTGATAAAATTTGTAATAAATTGAATAATTAATCTATAAATATATAGATATTACTGTTTGTTATCTGTTATATTTTTAAGAATAACTAATAAAAAAACATCTTTAAACTAACTAAACACTGAAAAAAAACAAAAGTTCTGAAGTTATTTTTTCTAGAATTACTTTTATAATTTACTTTTTAATAATCAAACAATGAAAGATAATTAAAATTTGTATGAAGATTTATTTATATTAGAATATCTAATATAATTTAATTTGTATATTATGTTATATATAAAAAATATATCATAGAGCAAGCTCATATGAATTAATATAGTGTAGAAACTATATAACAAAATTATAACAGTGATTCTAATTTTAAAACTTAAGGAGCAAACTGATAATAATGATAACTTATATCAATTAGATTTGATTAGATTAGCAAGCTAAATCTAAATTAATTATAATAATAAATAGTTATTTAATTTTATAGTCCAGTTTTGTATTAAGATTATCTTCACTATTATGATCATTTAAATTCAAATTATAAAATTTGTAAAATGTTATTAATTTGTAGATAGAGAGAGAGAAAAAAAAATCCTTTACTTCTAATACATCATCAAGTTAATTATATATTTATAATTAATAACAATAAAAATTAACAAAGTAACGTCTTTTGCATCGGCTTTTACACGTCATTTAGACATACTCTAATCCTATATATAGAATAATCGAAGTGAGAATATATATAATAGTTAGAAAAAAGAGAGAAAGACAGAACCATGCATTTTTAATCAAACTAATAATAAGGAAAAAAAAAAGTTTTGTAAAGAAGGTAGATAAGATTGTTAGTATATATGAATTTAAAACTAAACCTAATAAAACTAGAGGTAAAACTACCAATAAATTAGGTTACATTGAATTTGAAGAATTACTGGACCCAAAACAAATGTACACTAACAACTTCGTCGATAAATTTATTAAAACATTATTTAAACTAAATAATAATAAATTTATCAAACTCATAGAATATATTAAAATTCATAATCTGACTAACAGATTAATAGATATCACACACGACATCTTTAAATACAGAAAAATTAAACAAGCTACTAATAACATTAATATTATCATTAAATTTAATAACAATTTATTTAATCATATTAAATTTAATGATATTTTTAATAACCAAATCATCAATAATCTTTTCCCTATAAAAAATTTAAATTTAAAAACAATCTGGAGATACAACAAAAATATAGGTAATTTAGTTTGCAATTATAACCAATTTATTAATAATTTGGCAAATTTTAAAAAAATTAAATGTAATTGCAACAACTATATTGATAAATATAAGTTCTCAGGTCATATATTAACTAGCAATTTTTCTTTTTTAAATCCAGAATATCAGGAAATTTTAAATAAAGGGTATAAATATATACCTCAAATTAAACACAATTATAATAATACAATTAAATCTATATTAAAAGATATAGATATTTCATAAATTAAACTAGTATAAAATACAGTATTCCAGAATTTACTTTTCTGGAATGGAAACATAATATTAAAAAGGAAATTATAAATTATTATAATAATACACTTAAATACACAAAACCTAATTCAGACATTCCTTCTTTTAAAGAAAATATAATTAATTTACAGAAGGACTATATTATCACTCCTATAGATAAATGTTCCAATAATTTATCTTTAATTTGTAAAAATCTATACCACGATATACTAAAAAAGGAAATTGATAATAATCATAAATACACTTTTGCTAGAACTACAGGCACAAAAATCAAAAAAGACATCAAAAATGTTGAAAATTCACTAAAAATTTATAATAACCACAAAAATCCAAACATACCAAAGTTCTATATAATTCCTAAACTACACAAAAAACCTATTTCTTTCAGAACAATCACATCTGGTATAAATTCAATCATAAAAAATATTGATATACAATTAGCTTCAACACTACAATTTATTATAAATAAATTAACTAATAAATATAATTATAAATTTATCGACTCAAATAAAAAAATCATTAATTATTTAATGAACAATTGGACAAACATTGAAACAGTACACACATTTGACTTTGAGGACCTATATTCTAAAATAAATTTAAGAGATCTAAATAATAAAATAACCAATTTATTTAATGAATTCATTAATGACAAAACTTTCTACATTAAAATTATTCATAACAGATATGAAACAATTAAATTAGATCTTAAAACAGCAAAAACTCTACTGGAAATATTTTTAAATTTTAACTATATAGAATTTAAAAATAAAATATATATTCAATCAGAAGGCGTTCCCATGGGAACTTCTTCTAGTCCTTTATTAGCCAATCTAATATTGTTCTGGTACGAAAGAGAATACTTTCTACAAAATAATATTAATTGGCAAATATTCCGATATGTAGATGACATAATAATATTTAATAATCCACAGTTTAAAAAATTAATACCTGAAATATATCCTAAATACTTGAAACTTAAGAACAATGAAAAAATTTATAGAAACAAAAAAGTTAACTTTTTAGACTTGAATATAGACCTTACAAATAGTGCTGTTAGAGTTTATAATAAAAAGAGTAATTATAATTTCAATATTATAAAATACTGTAATATGAATTCTAATATATCATTAAATTGCTGTAAGGGTATATATTATGGTCAGTTTCTAAGATTTTATAGAATAAATAATATATTAGATAATTTCATAGAAGATGTTAAAAATTTAAACATGGAATTTATTAAAAACAAATTTAGTATCAAACAAGTAAAATATTTCAACAGTATATCAATTATAAAATATTTAAAAAAAAATAAATGGAAATATCCATTTATGAAATCAACTTTCTATAATTTCTCTTAATAATAACTAATACAAATTTATAATCTTTAACAGTTAATTAAACTTTGATTAAATAACTGATTAAAAGATTTTTTCACAAGATTTTTAAAGTGTTATAGTATATAGTTCATTTTGTTTAATCTCCAATTTCTGGGGAGGAAAATGGAGGTTAAATAAAGGTGAATTTGCACAATTAATAGCTTTATTAAACTCTTATAATTTGCCTTTTTAAAGGAATATTAAAAGATGAATAAGTGTTGAATCAGTTATTTTGATATAACTAGCTGTAAAGATTATGAAATTCAGCTTTCTTCCCTTAACTATTTTTCCTTTCTTCTTTAATTTTCTTGTTGTTCAAAAAATTCTGAATAAATGGTCTAAATTTGAAATGTCCCCCCCCCCCGCAACATGTGTCAGCCAGAAATAGATATTCACAATGGAGGACGCCGCGGTCGAGGTAGGTTTACAGTTTGAATTTGTTAACACTTGTATCTGTTATATATGTTCATTTAAATATTTCACTGAAACAACTTAATATTAACACATAAAATCCGGTTTAAAAGAGATCTATGACATAATAAAGAAGGGGTGAAATGTCGTTGGGCTTTTATCTGAAGATCCCCGGTCCAGCAGATCTCTTTTTCCAATTTATTTCAATTTAAAGTTTTTTGTGTATGTCTGGTCTACCATTAGGGTTTCAAAACATAATATCCAAACTTATAACAAATGTTAATTCATACTATGTATCAATGTATCATCAAATGTATATTCATACTATTCATACTATATATTACTAAATACAACTATTTATAATCATATTATAAAATAAAAAAACCTTTAAAAATCTTTAAAAAAAGGATAAAATATAAAATTATAAAAATATATATATATATACTAACAATCTTATCTACCTTCTTTACAAAACTTTTTTTTTTCCTTATTATTAGTTTGATTAAAAGTGCATGGTTCTGTCTTTCTCTCTTTTTTCTAACCATTATATATATTCTCACTTCGATTATTCTATATATAGGATTAGAGTATGTCTAAATGACGTGTAAAAGCCGATGCAAAAGACGTTACTTTGTTAATTTTTATTGTTATTAATTATAAATATATAATTAACTTGATGATGTATTAGAAGTAAAGGATTTTTTTTCTCTCTCTATCTACAAATTAATAACATTTTACAAATTTTATAATTTGGATTTAAATGATCATAATAGTGAAGATAATCTTAATACAAAACTGGACTATAAAATTAAATAACTATTTATTATTATAATTAATTTAGATTTAGCTTGCTAATCTAATCAAATCTAATTGATATAAGTTATCATTATTATCAGTTTGCTCCTTAAGTTTCAAAATTAGAATCACTGTTATAATTTTGTTATATAGTTTCTACACTATATATATATATATATATATATATATATAATATATATTTCACCTAGGTATATTATTATTATTTTTTATTTTTTCTGTCATGATGATTTTTGGTCACCCTGGGAAAAGGGTCAGTTACAGTGAGGGTCAGTCGGTCCTAGAGAGTGGTCAAGGAAGCGGCCACTAGGGGGAGCAGAGGAGGAAACCGCGGAGGCTTGGCGATGGAAAAAAGTTATGAACTGGGGAAATGTAAGTAATTTTTTTTCTTTAATCTCTAATAGGGATATATAAATTCTACTTTTTTATATAATTAGATTTTTTTGGGTAGTTTACCTAGGCCAGCATTACCTTTTTCTGTGATGTATGGATATTGTGTTATAAGTGTTATAATGTGTAAAAAAATATTATTTGGATGCAAAAATAAACATGTTATAGTTCATTTATCGCAGTAAAACCTTTTCGTACATTTTGTTGAACACATCTCACATTTTAAATCATATAGGATATTAATATACTTAATATTAAACTTCAAATTATATTTGATACATCATTTCCCCGTGTATTTGTGAATATTGTGTCCTTTGGATAAGTCTGTCTATTTGCGGTTTGCAAATCGGACATTCACTTGAATTTGATTTATGGTTTGTATAAAAGTTTTTTTAAATTATTATTTAGGGTGCTTAAAATGATTGTGACAATTTGTTGTTTCAGTACAGTTGTGGTTACCCTGTACACCGTATATCTTACATATTTTAATGCTTTGGCAGTCTTTTGTTTTGTGATTCGAATTAAATTCAAAACTATTTGGCATCGTTTTACAAATATTCTGTCTTGTGTATAACATCGCTCAAAAAAAAAAAAGGTGTATATCTCATTACCCATTTTTCTTTTTAAATTTGATAAACTTTAGGAGTCACTCTTAATATTATACTCTGATATGAAGAGTTAGATCTCATTGTAAATAGAACTTTTATAATTACAGATATTTTTCTGCGTTTATAATTCTATTAATCTTAATGTTTTTACCATTTCCTCCAACATTATTAGATATTTTTTTGAAGTGCATCAGAATTAGATACACCATCGTTTAAAGCCACAAGTAAAGTAGAGTATATATCGTCGGGCCAAAAATCTGAACCCTACATTTGGCGCTTTCCAACGTGGAGCCGAAACTACCGAAAATTTCAAAATAGTAAAAATTTGTAAGAAGTAGGCCTACAACCTCTGAGTCAACTCATGTCTCTACCTGAAAATTTAACGATTATCTGACTTTGAAATATATATAATGCATTTGTGCGTGTTATTTGAAATTTTTAAATCAATAATAATTGTGCAATATTAATAAAACTATAATGATCCCAAGATTTCCAAATTTTCCAAGCTTTAAATTTCACGTCTTAATAGACCTTTTTTTTCTTTTTAATATAGAATCTTGAAATTTTAGGATATGTACAACTGAACAAAAAAACGAAGTTAAGCTTAAAACAGTGTTTTCCCACACTTCAGAGCTTTAACAAAACCCAAATTTAGAGCCCCTAGGGACATCTTTGATTGACACGCTGGGGCGAGGGCCACATCTGTAGAGGGGTGGAAATAGATGGACGTGAAAAACAACAGATGTGCGTGCAAGATGTTTTCGAGGGGGGAGGTCCTTTTTTTTCTCTCTTTAGATTTAGTCAGTATTAATTGATTCATACAACTATAGGAATATAATTATTTTGAATTAGGGTCTATTTTAGATTAATAATTATATTCATTTAACGTCTACCTATCCACATTTGTAATCATACCCAACAAAAGATGTATAGTGTCAACATCAATTAGATACATGGCTTCCCTCCCATGAAGACTTATAGATTCTTTTTTACCCCAGAAACCTAGCCACTTGAAGACACCAGACATCCATGTCGAAAGCGGATGCCTGGTGGAGATGAAGACACCAGACGTCCATGCTGAGAGCTGATGCCTGGTGGAGATGAAGACACCAGACATCCATGCTGAGAACTGATGCCTGGTGGAGATGAATACACCAGTGACATCCAGAGACATCCGTGCTGGAAGCTGTTGTACTATATGTATATCTATGCCCCTCATTTAATATTTAGATAGAGGTGACTAAAAGAAATTATTAAATTTCAGCATCGAATTTAATATCCGGAAATTTATAATAAATTATATGCTCTTAACAAGACGAATATTTACAGTAGCCCCAGTTAAATTAGTATTAAAAAAAAAGATTTAGGAATAGAATAAAGAAAGAAAATAATTTATCATGTAAAATTTTTAATCAATAATTTTAATAATACACGGACTATATAATATTTAATTTCTTAAAGAAATTAATTTGTTTTCTTAATCTACAATGTTTCCTTTTTTTTTCGGCAACACGGTGAATGGAGGCGGGGCAGTCGAGATCACGTGCGTGGGATGGACGAACGAAAATGCCAACCAATGAAAAACTTTAGCGCGAGCAGCGAATCAAATGGAGAAAGGGGCAAGGATAAAAATAGTTTTTTTCTTAAAAAAAGGTAGTCAGGCTCGAGACGTGGAAGGGAGGAGACCAGACTTTCTCCGGCGCTTTCGGAAAAAGGTAAGCCTCTTTGCCATTATGGCTTAGTCTTTCTTTTGAATAGGAACTGACATAATTTTCGCATGGGCCCTAAAAGGGCTCTAAGGAACGTAATTATGATAGAAACCTTTATTTTGTCTCGCTAGACTAGATAGGGACTTAGGCTTTCCCCCTTTTAAAAGCAAATTTGTAACTGAGTGTCACCTCTGTCTAGATACCACTATATGAATAGTGCTTCCCCATCAGCAGGGAAGTGTTCTCAAACTTTGTTTGTTTTGAATAAATATCTGGTATATGGCTTGTAAGAGGGGATTTTTCTTTGTGTTCTCTCATACATATTTCATTCTTTTATTTTATGGTACTGCCCTTACATCTTATTATTATAAATTATATTGGAACATGGAACTATCGGTTCCTGTTAAGGTACGATAGGTCAGATTGAAGGAACCTCCTCTTAACAAGTAAGACTTTTACCCAAAGTCTTGATATTATTTGGACTGCTTCGGGTGATCAAGCGAGAAAGAAAAATAACGAAGACAAAAACCAGCGACTACACACGTACAGCTCTCGCTCTACTAAGAAACTCTTTATTTAAACAACACGGCTTAGTTATATACATTCAAAAAGGGTAATTTACATAATGATAATTTATACATTCAATAGAAAATCTACATTTCTAGTCATACATTCAAAAAGATATTTACATACCATGTCACGACTTTTAACATACCCCCACCTTTCTTTTTTGTAAACAAGAAAGAAAAAAAAATCCGTTCCACCGTGATGGGGGGATCCTGGTAGGTGGGACACCGTTGCAGGGAGCCCAGGCTCTTATCCAGGAAAACCATCTTCTCCTCGGCATACTGCGGCACCCTCTCCATACACACCACCGGAGATTGCCCCATAAGCGTCCATCTTCCTCTTCCAAAGAAATCGGAGGTAGTCCCAATCATTTTCCTTGATGGCCATTACCTGGAAATATCTCCCCATGTCGGCCAAAATTCCGTACCTATTTTCTCGATATTTTATCCTTATTTCTGGGATTCTCCTCAGTAGAATGGGTTTCCTCTTCAAATACCGTCTTAAGGCGAGTGCGCCGTGTCCTCGACAGGAAGCGTCGCCAAATACTGGCCGTATAGGCGTAGCCCTGGATTCATTCTTAAACAAAAGGTGACGAGGCAAATAGTATCCTTTTTCTTCCGGTGGATTTTCATTAACACTATCGACGAGCCCTTCCTTCAACCAATCTTTTGGATCAATAATCCTTTCTTCCACCTTTGATTCAGTACCTTGTTCTGCATCTAGCTTTTCTTCCACCTTTGAATCAGTACCCTGTTCTACATCTAACTTTTCCCCCACCGTTGAATCAGTACCTGGTTCAGCATCTATATTTTTCGCTTCATTTCCATCATGATCTTTTCCCTTGTTGTATTTATCGTCCTTATTCTTTGAATAATCAGATTTATTTATGGTTTTCAAATCTTGGGATTCTGTTTCTTTATAATTATCCTTTATTTTAAATTCCGCATCTCTCGTTGGTCCTGCTTCCACCAATTTCCTCGATGCTGGAACTCTGACAACTCCTTCCTCATTTTCCTCATTATCATCAATCGATTCAGTTTCATCTGAAATCTTTACTTGGTCAGCGCCTTCAGCTACCGCTCTAGAATTGTTTACCGGTTCATAACCTTTAATTGCCGTCTCAGAATCCTTCACTCCATCGCCCTTAGGCTTCGCTTCAGAATCCTTTACTCCGTCGCCCTTAGGGTCATCTTCAGAATCCTTTACTCCGTCGCCCTTAGGCTCATATTCAGAATCCTTTACTCCGTCGCCCTTAGGCTCATCTTCAGAATCCTTTACTCCGTCGCCCTTAGGCTTTGCTTCAGAATCATTTACTCCGTCGCCCTTAGGCTCATCTTCAGAATCCTTTACTCCGTCGCCCTTAGGCTCATCTTCAGAATCCTTTACTCCGTCGCCCTTAGGCTCATCTTCAGAATCCTTTACTCCGTCGCCCTTAGGCTCATCTTCAGAATCATTTACTCCGTCGCCCTTAGGCTCATCTTCAGAATCATTTACTCCGTCGCCCTTAGGCTCATCTTCAGAATCCTTTACTCCGTCGCCCTTAGGCTCATCTTCAGAATCCTTTACTCCGTCGCCCTTAGGCTCATCTTCAGAATCCTTTATTCCTTCGTCCTTAGGATTCGCTTCAGATTCCTTTACGCCTTCGCCTTTAGGCTTCACTTCAGAATCATTCTTTCCGTCGCCTTCATCTCCTGCTTTTTGACCTTCAGATTCTTTTACTTGATCTCCCCTTTATCTCCGTCTTTAGAATTCACGTTATCAGGTTTTGCTTCCGCTTCATTTGCTTTGTCTTTAGCCTCAGCTTCCTTCACACCTACATAGGTATCAACTGCAGTTTCAGAATCCTTCACTTCATTGCATTTAACTGCCGCTTCTGTTTCCTTCCCTTCACCGCCTTCAACTGCCGCGTTCAATTCCCTTTCTTTAATAGCATTCACAGCACCTTTTGTGCCCTCATATTCAATATCTATTATAGAGGGAGCTGAACAAGCTTCCTTTAGCATTCTAGCTTTAGCTAGAGCAGGCTTCACATCCGTAGCTCTAGCAGTTTTTACAGAATCCTCTTTTTCCACGCCTTCAATTTCATTTTTCATGGACTCTTCCGGGCTTTTCGATAGAGACGAAGTAGTCTGAAGTTTGATAACTTTCTGATTATCGGTTTCTGAATTCGGAGAGGCACTAGACGCCCCTGGTGGAATTTGAGAAGTCTTGGCCTGAGCATCCTTATCCTGCTCACGCATTACGCGAATTCTAGCCTCTAAATAATATCTTTCCATGATGTAGGTTTCACACTCCACAAACTCCCTATATATCTCCCCGTCAGGAGCCTCATCTTTGGCTAATAAAATTGCCTGGCATCGCTCATTCAATGCCACCAGCTCCAAATGGAGAGCTTCCAATCTATCAAATTTTTCATATATGCCACCTTTATCAATAAGAGGATCCCTTAACTCTGTATTTATATCATTTACCACTTCGGTAAAAACGCCTCTTATCGCCTTTCTACGCCTTCTGCTAACATCCTCCATCTCACCTTGTAATTATCCTTTCACCCTGTAGGTATCCTTTTACCTTGTAGGTAGCCTTTCACCCTGTAGGTATCCTCTTACCTTACTTGAGCTTCTTCAACCTCTTTGTCTACTTGAGCTTCTCTTTTCCCTTGAGCTCCCCTAAACCTTTAACAAAGGGCTTTTTGAGCTCCTTTAAACCTTGAGTTTCACTGAGCTCTTTTCAACCTTTAACAAAGGGCCTTTTGAGCTCCTTTAAACCTTGAGCTTCACTGAGCTCTTTTTAACCTTTAACAAAGGGCCTTTTGAGCTCCTTTAAACCTTTAACAAAGGGCCTCTTGAGCTCCTTTAAACCTTTAACAAAGGGCTTTTTTTGAGCTCCTTTAAACCTTGAGCTTCACTGAGCTCTTTTTAACCTTTAACAAAGGGCCTCTCGAGCTCCTTTAAACCTTTAACAAAGGGCCTTTTGAGCTCCTTTAAACCTTGAGCTTCACTGAGCTCTTTTTAACCTTTAACAAAGGGCCTTTTGAGCTCCTTTAAACCTTTAACAAAGGGCCTCTTGAGCTCCTTTAAACCTTTAACAAAGGGCTTTTTTTGAGCTCCTTTAAACCTTGAGCTTCACTGAGCTCTTTTTAACCTTTAACAAAGGGCCTCTCGAGCTCCTTTAAACCTTTAACAAAGGGCTTCTTGAGCTCCTTTAAACCTTTAACAAAGGGCTTCTCGAGCTCCTTTAAACCTTTAACAAAGGGCTTCTTGAGCTTCTTTAAACCTTTAACAAAGGGCTTCTTGAGCTCCTTTAAACCTTTAACAAAGGGCTTCTCGAGCTCCTTTAAACCTTTAACAAAGGGCTTCTTGAGCTCCTTTAAACCTTTAACAAAGGGCTTCTTGAGCTCCTTTAAACCTTTAACAAAGGGCTTCTTGAGCTCCTTTAAACCTTTAACAAAGGGCCTCTTGAGCTCCTTTAAACCTTTAACAAAGGGCTTCTCGAGCTCCTTTAAACCTTTAACAAAGGGCTTCTTGAGCTCCTGTTACTCGGGAGACAGCGCTACCAGGTCTTCCCGTCACCTCTTACTCGGGAGACAGCGCTACCAGGTCTTCCCGTCTTCTCTTAGCTTCTTTTCCCTCGAGCTTCTTTGGCTTCTTTTCCCTTGAGCTTCTTTAGCTTCTTTTACCTTGAGCTTCTTTAGCTTCTTTTACCTTGAGCTTCTTTAGTTTCTTTTCCCTTGAGCTTCTTTAGCTTCTTTTACCTTGAGCTTCTTTAGCTTCTTTTGCCTTTGAGCTTCTTTAGCTTCTTTGCCTTGAGCTTCTTTAGCTTCTTTGCCTTTGAGCTTGTTTAGCTCGGGAGACAGCGCTACCAGGTCTTCCCGCCTTCTGTTACTCGGGAGACAGCGCCACCAGGTCTTCCCGCCTTCTGTTCCTCGGGAGACAGCGCCACCAGGTCTTCCCGTCTTCTCTACTTGACCAGCCCACGCAGCCCACCCGGGGACGCCACTAAAATGTTAAGGTACGATAGGTCAGATTGAAGGAACCTCCTCTTAACAAGTAAGACTTTTACCCAAAGTCTTGATATTATTTGGACTGCTTCGGGTGATCAAGCGAGAAAGAAAAATAACGAAGACAAAAACCAGCGGCTACACACGTACAGCTCTCGCTCTACTAAGAAACTCTTTATTTAAACAACACGGCTTAGTTATATACATTCAAAAAGGGTAATTTACATAATGATAATTTATACATTCAATAGAAAATCTACATTTCTAGTCATACATTCAAAAAGATATTTACATACCATGTCACGACTTTTAACAGTTCCTGTAGATTGGAGTTATGTGCTGTACCTTTGCTATGATACATTAATACAACAACAACGATGTTACATCTCTCTCACATATTCACACACAGTCTTGATTAATAATTGGCTAATCTTTAACATTGTTTGTTGTATGTCAGCTTTTATTTCTACACTTGTTTTTTTGATATCCAATTGTTTTATCATGTTTCTAATTTCGCCTAACAAATATACAAATTTGTAGTGGCCAACATATGTAAATTTTGCCTTTGTTTTTATTTAACTTGATATCGTCAACATATACATCCATTGTAAGCATTTTCTGTTCACCTTCCGTGGTCTCTCCTTTCTCTGATAGTGTTTAGATGTACGTATATTTTCTTATTACTAAACTACTAACATTCCCTCGAGTAAAACCTGGGCGAAGCCGGGTACATCCGCTAGTATATATATATATGTCGTATTAAGGTATATCTTTGAATAATTATAAATTTAAAACTCTAAATTTGTATATAAGAAATAATAGACGCGACAAAAAGAAACGCAGCCATTTTTCCTTTGTTTATTTTCCAACCTTTGTTATCCACTTCTCCCTCTTACCCCCTCGGGTCGTTGGTCAAAAAATTATATACAAGCATTGGCTATTTACTCTTTGATTATAGATATTAAAATATATGGATATTAAAATAAAAAATGTGTTGATTAATTACAGGTAGTGTGGGAATTATATTGCAGTGAACCTGTGGGGGTGTGCGCAAGATGAAATTCGTAGCTGCACAGTCTAGATAAAATTTTTAATTTTCTCTGAATTGGAAATATCCTAACGAGGTTATGATATACTATTGATATTTTAAACTGTTATTTAGTACATCTTTATTCTCTAATAAGTCGATAGGATTTGAACAGTGTGGGGTTAAAAAGCTAAGACTACGGATGGTAGATCTCTCGGCCTCGACTGCTCACTTTGAAAATGTTCATATCTTTCTTCATCCTACGATCCCTATTCTTCCTATCGTTGGCCACAAGTTGGCTAGACCTATGTTCCAACCTGGAAGTCTGGATAACGTTGTCTGTGTACTTTTTCCTATGATATACTCGTACATTGAGTTTACGACTCACTCAATGGAAGTACATAGGTCAAAGCACTACAACCAAAATTTTCTTCTTTTTTAAAAAGGATGATCTCTAATTCGAACTAACATTTTGAAGTGCTCATCTTAGGATAGGTTTAACCGAACATCGATTTTCGAAACTAACCGATGGGGTTATACCATATCTTAGAGGATGATGTGTTTAAAAATCCAAAATTTTCTTTTTTCTTTTAACCCTCGATAGTTTATATTATAAAAACGCTTATACTAATCCTATAGTTGTTCTATCGTATTACTATTCGTAAATTAACTTATTACTATTGTCCTAAATATCTGTAGGCCTTTAAATCTTGTCTGTCCTACACCAGACAAAACGAACGGAGGTATGCGGGGTTGTTATACCCGACTAACGATAAGCGCTAGCCTCTACATGTTGTAAGGTGGCTAAAGATATTTATAGGCTATTTAAACCCACACACGCATTAAGTGTTTTTATGTTCACATTTTAAAGTAATATATTCAAGTCTTCAAGGTCATATATCATTTGAGTTTATAGCTTGATTAAAATTATCATATCGTCTCATATAGTCCAACATTACATTTATATACAAATTTATATATTCCACTTTTCTAACGGTCCATTTTATCAAGAACATTTTATAAGTGATGTGTAGGTTTGTTTGTATGGGTAGAGGCAAGATATAAAACAATAAAGGAAGAAGGTATATACAAGATGCTAAATGAGTATAAAGAATCCAAAATATTATTGTGGTAATTTAAAAAATGGAAATTTTTTAATTCTAAATATAACAGTTTTATACAAAAATGTACACAGAGTGATAACAATATTTATTAACGAGTCTTTATTTAAATAATGTGAAAATTCTTTGGTCGCCAAGGTTGTTGGTATAAAGACATCGGCATTTGGATTAAGTTTACTGTGTAATTTTTCTTTGGTAGTAGCCAAATTACTTTCCACCATATTATCGAATGGATTGATTTTAGGGTCTAAGACCAATGTACTGGATTTAGTGGGCTTTACTATTGATGAAAAAGTTGGTTTGGATGTTATTGGAAAATCAGGCTTATAAAATTTTTCATCCGTGAAAATACTGTTGTCCAAATGGTTAAACGGTTGAAACCATTTCCTTGGTCTGGAGGAACCCGGATCACCTAAGATATCTGTAGTGAAGTGCCTATAAGGAAATAGAAAATAGTTTTGTCTAGGAGGAGAGTCGGGAAGGTCCGTAGGAGGTGTGATATGGGGAATATTTTCTACATATCTACGAAGTTTTTCTATATTTATAATTTCTGTTTGTAACTGCAAAGGTCTATTTGGTCTATTAATGCGCACTACCTGAGGTGATAGTATTTCCAAGATCTCATATGGGCCTGTATAGTTAGGTTCCAACTTTGGAGTATTCGGATGTCTATAAACTTTCACCAATACTAGATCCCCTGGTACAAAATCAATCTTTTTATGTTTTTGATCGTACATTAGTTTTTCGGCCTTATGCCTTGCTTGAGTCTTTTGTAATGCTATTCTTCTTGCTCCTGAGAGTTCGGGAAATGTCTGAACATGGTTGTTTAAGTTGTTAGGGACTATCCCTTTTAATAAATAGATGGGAGGAAATCCCGTCACTGTATGTGGAGTTAGATTGTAGATTCTGGTGACCCTTTCTATCTGTTTGGTCCATGTCTGTTTGGGGTGTTCTAAATGGAGTATCTTTAGTTTCCCTGTTATGGTTGCATTCAATCTCTCGCTCAGACCATTTGACTGTGGGTGATTTGCTGTGGTATACAAGGGTTTTATACCTTGTGAGATTAAAAACTTCTAAATTGAGCGGATGTAAATGCAGGAGCTCGGTCTGTCAGTAGGTTTTTAGGAATACCTTCCTGAAATACCCTTTTTAGGATTTGAATATAGGTCAGGGTAGAGGTAGATTTACTAGGAAAAGTCCAACAGTATCGACTCATGTGATCACATATTACATGTAAATAAGCTCGGTTACCACCATACTTATTAAATCCGGCTACTGTGTCCATTGACATAAGTTCATAAGGTTCCTTCGCGAGTGGTAAGGTACCCATTTCTCCATATGTGGGTCCTTTCGGAGGTTTTACTATTTGGCAAATTTTGCATTTACGGACATAGTTATTTATATCTTTGGTCATACCATCCCAATAATACTGACTAGTGATTAACCTAGTGAGTTGTGTGATTCCTGGATGGTTATACCATTCGTGTGCTTTCTGGAGTAACTTATTTCTTAGTGTATCAGGTGCGACTACTCTGGGTACGCCCTTTTTAGTAATAATCGCAAGTCCATCAGTATTGATGAGTGATTGATATTTCTCAGGTACACGATGCTGGTGTTCCTCTAATTGTTGAGCCTCTAGAAATCCGCAAAATGGTTGTCTTGATAGCAAGTCTGCCTCGAGTTGTTTTTTACCTTTCAGATAGTGTATGTCAAAAGTGTATGGGCTGAGTCTCAAGGACCATCGAAATAACCTACCTGACAGATTTTTAATATTTTCAAATAGACCAGAGCTTGGTGATCAGAATAAATTGTGAAATGTCTACCAAGCAGGTACACCCTGAAGTATTCGATAGACTCAATGATAGCTAAACACTCCAGCTCCGAGATGGAGTAGTTCTGTTCATACTTGCGTAGAGAGCGAGAGAAATATTGTACAGAATGTTCTTCTCCATTTTCATCCTTTTGCTTTAGAATTACGGATATCCCTAATGTACTCGCGTCACAATATAAGAAGCAGGGTAAATCTTCTTTAAAGATATGTAAAACTGGTGATGCAGTTAGGCTGCTTTTCAAATCTTCAAATGCCTTCTGACATTCAAGAGTCCACTTAAAAGGAATATTCTTTTTTAGAAGTATATTTAAAGGCGATCTAAGCTGTGCGTAATGGGGAATGAATTTATGATATACATTTACGACACCCCAAAATGACTGTGAAGTTTTAACATTAGTCGGAGGTTGGATGGTTCCTATTACCTGAGTGTTAGTTAGGTGAGGTTTATAAGTGCCCTGTGTAATTTCGTATCCTAGGAAGCTAATGGAGGTCTTACATAATTGACATTTGTTAAGGTTGAGGCGGATATTTTCTGCCCTGCATAGTTGGAAGAATAAACGAAGATGTTCTAAGTGTTCTTCCAAACTATCAGAAAAAATTATAAAATCATCATAGTAGTGTTCTAGAAATTGGAAGTTATATTTTCTAAGTATTTGTCCAATAGCTCTCTCGAAGATCTGTGGTGAGCTTCGTAGCCCGAAAGGTAATCTTTTAAACATGTACACTCCTGCGTGGGTGGTGAAGGCTAAATAAGGTCGAGAATCCGGATGGATAGGAACTGTCCAATAAGCGTTGCTCAAATCAAGGCTGGAAAAATACTTAGCTTTTGACAGTTTTTCTATCACTGATTCTATTAATGGTATAGGTTGGGGATCAACTGGAATATGTTCATTTAATTTTCGAAAATCCACACACATTCTAAATGTTCCATTTTTCTTTTTTACTAGAGTAATGGGTGAAGCATATTCACCTATGGCCGGTTCTATTATATTATTTTTTAACATCTCATTGATTTGTATATCTATTTCTTTCCTATATGTAAATGGAATTCTATACGGTCGCAACCTGATTACTCGATCTGTATTTGGTTTAATCTGTACAGGTTGGATATGTAGGGTAGGAACTTTAAATGGGTCTGTAGGAAATATTTCAGCAAATTCTTTCAATAACCTAATTAACTTAAGGTCTAATAAGTTATTTATCTTATTATACTTATCAATTAAATCACTGGTTAACTTATTTTCCCCTGGAATGCTTGATTGAGTGGAAAGTGTCTGTTGCAAATGATTAACATAGAGTGGATTACTTCCTGAAGGTGCACAGTGATTATCTAAGATTTGTGTATTAACAATATGAAGGTGTTGGTTTATATTATATTTCCTATCTGGATTTATCACATTGTATGCATCATTTACATAAGCCAAATCTGTTTCAAAATAAAAAAGAGTAGCAGGAATATTTGTGCCTTGTTGACTCACTACATTTCTCACCACATTCAGAAGGTCCCGTCGTCGTCATCGTGCGCTGCGTCTTCCTCCAACTCCCGGATGTAGCCAGCCAGATGTTCGAGAGCAAGGCCCGAGCGGAGCATCGCGGCCAAGCGAGGCTGGGTGGGGGAGGAGACGGCGGTGGTGGGCGGGCCCACCTGGAGCAGCACGAGGCGGTGGTCCGAGAGGTGGTAGTGGCTGGTCGCGTAGATGGACACGCGATCCAGGACTCCAGCAGGGACGAGGATCCGGTCCAGGCTGTTCGATTCGACTTGGTCGCCGTGCATGGCGACTCTGGTGGGCAGGTGGGCGGCGTCGAACTGTGTGGCCACGTCGACCAGCGCGGCCAGGTCCAGAAGAGCGGCGAGGGCATCCGATGATGATGATGATGAGGGCCCCGATCCCTGATGTTAAAATCGCCGATGATCCAGCAGGCCCCCTCCTCCTCCTGTGCCGCTGTCGCCGCCAGGAGCTCCAGTTGCCGGTTTCTCTCCCGGGGTTCATGCGCCAGATGAACGACGATGGCCGTCATCTCCTCGCCGTGGACATCTATGGTTGTCAAGGCGATGTGGCCCGGCCACAGGACGCGCTGTTGTATCACGTCTACGCCTGGCCCGAAGACGCAGGCGAGTCCGGATCCCGAGATGGCTACGGGATGGGCCAACACAACAGCGTTGTAGCCGAGGCAGAGGTCTTGGCCGCTGCCCAGATGAAATGCGTTTGTCTCCTGGACAAACGCGATGTCCACGTGATGTTGCCTTAGGAGATGACAAATGGCAAGGCTCCTCCCCCGAGTGGCGAGCCCTCGCGCGTTGATGGTGACGACGCGGTAACTCATTTGGGCCGTCCAACAAGCAGCACCGTCCTGGTCTTCTGGAGGGTCTTGTAGACAAGGGTGCTCGAGTTAGGGCATGAGTCCATGATGATTTTGGCCAGCTCAGTGAAGGCGGTGACCTGTGTTTCCAGCAACGAGGGTACTCGCTTCTTCATGTTGGTGGGAGAGGCGAGGAGCTTCTGTGCGTCCTCCCAGTCTAGGCCGAGCAGCCCGGAGTGGTTGATGGCAATGGAGGGGAGCTTCTCGAGATGCTCTCGCAGCTAGATGATTGCGGGTATTCCCTTGGAAGGCGTGGAGGGAGTTGAGGTCCGCTCCTCCTCCGACATCTCGATGTCGAGCGGGAGGATCGCGGGCTCGAGCGGCCGCGGGGCAGCCAAAGGAGCAGGGAGGGCAACAGGGGCGGGCTGGGCAAGATCCTTCGGTTCGGCAGGATGGGGCGCCGAGGGGATCGCTGGAGCCTCTGTTGATGTCTTCGCCGGTTGGACAGGGGACGCCGGTGTTGCGGGCGCCGGTGCCGGCTTCCTTGGCTGCTGAGGAGGAGGAGGAGGAGGGGGGGGGGGAGTTCTTGCGTCGGTGGGAGACGCTGCTTGTCTGGGGCTGCCGTTCCCTTGCCTGGCGAGCGCTGGGCAGTTGGCTCTGCGGTGGCCCTGCTTGCCGCACTTGGAACACTTGATGCCAAAGGAGAGGAAGGCTGACAGGGTGTCTCCCTTGGACTTGATGGTCAGACGAGTGGGCAGCGACTCCAGCCTCACGCCCTCGCGGAGCAGGATGAACGCCTCCCGGCGGCCGTCGTTGAAGGTGTATTCCCCCATCTTGATCATGATGGGGGCGATGGAGGTCACGGTGCCGAAGTTGCTCAGGGGCTCCACGATGGCGCTGTCCTCGACGAAGCCAGGCAGATTTGCGATGGTAATGCGTTCTGCCCTTTTTCGGAAGGGGAAGACCTTCAGGTGGGTGCCCTCGATGTCCAGGCCCACCTCCACCAGACGGCTCGCATGGTCTTTGCTCGCGAGGCCCACGACAAAGTGGCCGTTCATCCTGTTGAACTGGCTTATTTTCCCTGGCCCTCCGAGCAGGTTGCCAATTGCCCGGAGGTAGGAGTAGTCCGGGATGTCTGGGCACAGCTCCACGAAGACGTAGTTCTCGTGGTTGGTAGTGGTCTGCCTCGCCTTGGCGTCGGCGATGTTGGCGCGCGTCGCCTTGATTTCCTGGGGCGGCATTGACCTCGGCCCTGTTGTCCGCTTCTGCTGCTGGGGGCCGCGTTTCTCAGCAGGCCTGCTTGCCTGCTTTGCGGCGTGCTCAGGTGTTGAAGAGAGGCGCCTTTTCTTGGTCTTCACGACGGTGTAGCCTTCGTTGGCGTCCACCTCCGCCATCTCGCTGTCGGCCCAGTTGAGCGAGGCCGGGCTGGCTGTTGTAGCGTTGGAAGAAGCAGCAGTCGGCGGCGCGGTGACGTCACGCGCGGCGGCCGGATTTACATGCAAGTCGCCTGCCGGCGGATTTGCATACTTTGTTTTTTCTTGATTTTCTTCAGAAGAATTCTGAAAAGCAATTTTCGCTGATATCTCAGCACTGGTTTGAGATTTCGAGCTGAGCCTTTCAGGCTCACGAGCAGCTCGTTCAGGGCTTTCAGCCAATATCACATCTGACACACCTTTCGGCATTTTTACACCTGCCAAAGGTGAAAAACGGCGGAGCTAAAAATTGCGTGGCCGCTCGATAGGTGTGTGTGTGTTGTATAATTTGTGTTAGTAAATTAATTTGTTCTTTCATTAATTTAAATTCCATATTATCGTTTCTGTCAGAAAAATGAGTGTCGGTATCTGACTTCCTTTTTGACATTTTTGTGGCGAATGGTTGTAGGCTATAGGCTAAATCCAATAAAGTTTTAAAAAAGAAAAAACGTACCGGTTATTATATCCTGTGTCGGCTAAATACTGTCGTATTAAGGTATATCTTTGAATAATTATAAATTTAAAACTCTAAATTTGTATATAAGAAATAATAGACGCGACAAAAAGAAACGCAGCCATTTTTCCTTTGTTTATTTTCCAACCTTTGTTCTCCACTTCTCCCTCTTACCTCCTCGGGTCGTTGGTCAAAAATTATATACAAGCATTGGCTATTTACTCTTTGATTATAGATATTAAAATATATGGATATTAAAATATATGGATATTAAAATAAAAAATGTGTTGATTATTTACAAGTAGTGTGGGAATTATATTGCATATATATATTAAACACAAGTGAAAGGGGAGAGATAGAGTATTTACAATTAAAGTATGGTGAGCAGGGTGACTTTCTCTGTGCCCCTGTTCTTTTCTCTTCAATAAGTGCAATTTTATTTACAACCGCCTTTTTGATAGTTAAACAATTCTATTGCCTAACTTATCCTATCTGAAGCAGTTTCTATTTTATTTTATTAGCGTTATTGAGTTCGAAATGTGGTCTAGGAAGACCTTTCAGGATCTCTTTCCTCTCTCCTTCCAGATTCCCGTAATCAGCAATAAAAAACGGTATATTTCATCGGTTATCTGACTTCCGCATAACATGCAGTACAAATCTTCCTTCTTAATTACGAAATATGATTTTCTTTGACCTATGTTGGTATTAATCTGATCTGTGCAATGAAATTCACTAAAGCTGAGGCCAAAATTGCATGATATTTTCTGTCCTGGAATGAAAGAAACATAGAGTAACCTATAGTTTGAGTATGTCTTCATAAGGGATAATTTTTTTTAGGTCTTGCCGCCATAGCAGTTCAATTTTATTTTTAGTATATTCGGAGGCTCGGTCTGTATGTCATCATAATCTGACTTATAGCTTAGCCGTGTGAGTCCATAGTGATTGATGATATCTATGATATTTTTTTAAGAGTCCTATAGTTTTTTTTGACATTAAGGATATTTCCTTCAATCTATCCCAGCAGAGCTTAGGTAGTCTATTGTCCTCCATTCTTTTTGTAATCTAATGAAATATTTCATAATTAATTTGATCGTTGTGAGAGTCAGATATTCTGCCTGTTCCCAGCCTTACAATATACTCTGGTATATATATATCTTGGTAGATTCAGAGAGTTTTGTTAAACGTATTCTGTATTTGGTCTATAATACCAGAATTGTCCCAGGCCCACATACGGGGGGTCGCTTCTAGGTGGGCGCTTCTTAATTGGTAAAGCTCGGCTTGTCACCGACCCGAGTCCTCTAGTTTGCAGAGACGGTCAATAGATGGCGCTCAATTCTAGCGTCTATTTTGATGGGAGAGCCGACCATTATTTTATAGATTATCTAATTTAATACAACAACAAAATAATACAGCAATTCCCTCCCCTTTCCTCATGTACACGTGAGCCTTTGTTTAAAAGGGGATTTATTTACACATCTGTTCTAAAACTTTCCTCACTATCTCTTTTGTGTATGAATCTATTTACAATTGATCTGTAGAAATTATAGAGTTCTATTGCTATATATCTTCCCTTCTGAAATAGTCCTCAGCGTCTTCAGTGGGTTGCTAAATCTCCAGAAGGTGTTTTTATAGATTATCTAATTTAATAATGATTTCATGGATGCTACACAGTATATACCACAAATAACAAAGAATAATTTTGAATAGATCAGTACCAGACACATATATTTAAGAGAAAATAGTAAAAAAAAAGTGAAATTGTACAGGATTCATGTAGATAAATCAATAAAAAGGCATCCCCTGTTTGTGAATCTAAAAGTTGCTGATGGCCTGTTTCTTAATATGGCCACAATACTAGGGAGTTTCCATATAAGATCTGAATCACATATAATTGCATACTCTCTCTTGCACAGGGCCAGGAGGGCCCCCTTTTCTTTCTTCAAAGGACAGTTGACACCCGGGGAAGAATGAATGTTGGAATTTCACATACCAGAGGCCTCGTTAGTACATTCCAGCGACTTGGACCCCGGCGGAATCTGTCAACAGCCCCCCCATTCTTACGCCTCTGGGAGACTCCACCCACGGTGGCTTGGGAAAGGTTTGGCGTGCTCTGACACTGCATGGTCCTCGAGGTGCTTCTGTGCCCTATATTGTCGGATATTTTGTCTTCCCAAATATGGTTTTAGCTGCTTAAGTTCTATATTTGTCTATCTCTATATCACACGCTATCCCTGTGATGGTAACGATGCTGTTGCCGAAACGTCACACTTGTGTATTTTGGTAAGGAAATTTTTACTAAGTCACATCTTACATCCCTTTCCATTTGTCCAACTGATCCCAACAATGAACAGAATCCAACAGTTGCCTCTCTGTTAGCTTTCTTTTAAAATATTTAGGTTGTAAAATAGGACAACTGAATTTATATTTATTTACTGGGCTTTTTTTTTCTTAACATTTGTGTGTAAAACCCGCATAATATTTAATTATATATTTTAGATTATTGCAACATTTTATTACAAACATTTTGCATATCATGTATCACGATATCCCGAATTTTGTTTTCTTAAATATAATCCTTCGAGTGTTGATTTTACCGCCTTTCCATTTCTCTTTCTGATACAATATTTAATATAAATAGTCTCGCGACAATCCAATCGCGACAAGTTTCCAAGATGGCAGCTGGTAGGACGCGTCCGTCGATACCGATTTTCGATTCATATTACTTCCAGTTATGTCTAATATTTAAATGTTCTAGAATTCCTTTTCCTCTTGAATTCTAAATAACCTATAGACACTGGCATAAGGTCACCTTGATGTGTTATAAATGTGAAAGAATTAGTTTTTTTTCCACAAAAATTTTCTAGGTGAAATTTCAAACGATTCTATTTTTCTGAAACATTTTTTCCTTGGGTGAGGACAAATAAAAACATCTCGATAGCATTTAATTACAGTAAATAATTGCCAGCAGAAGGCATGATGAGATTCCATATAAATTTAAGCCAGTCATATGTTCAGCTTTTTTTTCTTTCATAATTTTGAACCGTTATAAAGTAAAGAAAGGTGGACAGCAAGATATATCCTGATAGCTGGATGTGTATCTATATCGAAAGGTGTAGTTATTCCGTTTAATGAGAATTCCAATAATCATCGAATATTAGCAAATTATCTTTGGGAATTTGGACAACTGTTTTGAAAGATTTGAACAGCTCGAGTAGATAGAAATCCTGGAGTTAGAGTGGAGGATTAGATGCAAAGACTAACCACTCGACGCAGAATAACTCTAGTGAACAATTGTAGTGTTAGTATACTGTAGGAAGGAAGAACTTTGATTCTCAGGATATTCGAGAGGCAGAATTTTCAAGAATTGATAAGGCCAAAGAAAATATTTACACAGGTATATGGGGGTAAAGCAGCTATTTAAATAAGATAAGGGACAGTCTTACGTTTTAAATACTTTCAGTGGAAGCAGATGCCACTGCAAATATTCAGTCCAATAATTTTTCAAATTTGAAGTCATGCATGATGAGTTTATCAAGGGATTGACGCCAGAAGTGGCTTTCATTGGGATTACCGAGCTTGCAAAGAACTAGGAGAAGTGAAGCATGTCACGCCAGTGTACTAAGATATAATGAAGAAAACTTACGTTGAGCCAATTGAAGTCAATGAAGATTTAAGAAATAAGTGATCTTATTCTTTGAATTTTATATTATTTTCAATTACGCGATATGGACGGTGTTATAAGTTGGGTGAAAGTGATTCGGCCATGCAAGGGATGGTCTCCTGGAAGTGGCACGATCATATATTACTTATAGATTGCCGGGCGGGATCGCGCATGAAATATTCAATGTGTCGTCAAGAAATGATAACTAATTAAAGAAACACCCTAGAAGATCGGGGTTCGACAAGATGACGACATGAAAAGGGCACAACAAAGTGCACTGGTAGCAAAATGAGATCTTGCTATTGTGTGGGCAGCCACTTCTTCCTGAAATGTGCAACGGATGTTAGTCCCAGAGTTAAGTCCTTTGAGGCGGCATTTCCCTTTCAGATGACGTAAAGACGCATGGCAAAACGGCACATAAGCTTTTTTTAACTTCAATTCCTGTCATAAATTTAGTGAACCAATAACTGTAAAACCTTAAAAAAAAAACCTCCATACCCTGTGTGAATATTTAATGAGAAATGAGCGATCCAATTCTATGAGCCGCTATCCTGTAAAATCAGAGTTGTACTCCAACCAATAATTTTTTTATGGTAGCTGGTGTATGATATTTCCAGACCTTTTTTTTATTGCTGTCATATAATTCGAAAAACGTGATGACTACACTATTTTGATCTAGTTTATATTTAGCTTCTATGTTAGTTCAATAAGACTGATGAACGAAAATCGAAGACTAATGAGCGAACCAACCCAAGGGGAACTAGTTTAATAGGGCTACAAGTAGTAGTTGAAGCAAACTATTTATCCAATTTTATTGTGTTTTAACTGGTTTATAATGTTATGGGTTTTTTTTTTGTTAACAAGGTGACTACCTCGCCGAGTGTGTATAAAGGTTTAAAGATCATAGGCTGTCAGAATAGTATTATCCTAGTACCAATAAATATTCCATTCTGATATGCAGTAAATGCAGTGAGAACAGCGCCTTTATCTGTAGGCTACCCTAGCTAGCTAGTTTCAATACATCCAGGAAGAGCTTATCTCCTCGAAGGGGAGATTAGGGGGTGGAAACAGGCCCTGAGGAATTTTCCTCGAAATTTTGCGGTAGCTTACGCCCTGAACGAATGTTAGGCTTTTGCATAAAGCTGGCAGGGGAGGGGATAACCTACCAGAATAGCTTCAAATTGAAGAATAATAATAGATCGGGATCCAACTCCCGATGACGGATTTCGAGGAGACTCCAGAGGGATGAAAAGGAAGAGAAAGGCGATGGAAAGAGATGAAAAGAGATGAAAAGGAAGAGAAAGGCGATGGAAAGAGATGAAAAGAGATGAAAAGGAAGAGAAAGGCGATGGAAAGCGATGGAAAGAGATGAAAAGAGATTAAAAGGAAGAGAAAGGCAATGGAAAGAGATGAAAAGAGATGAAAAGAGATGAAAAGGAAGAGAAAGGCGATGGAAAGAGATGAAAAGAGATGAAAAGGAAGAGAAAGGCGATGGAAAGCGATGGAAAGAGATGAAAAGAGGTGAAAAGTGATGAAAAATGGTGTGGAAAGAGATGAAAGGGAAGTAAAAGGTGATAGAAAGTGATGAAAAGCGATGAAAAGGAAGAGAAAGGCGATGGTAAGAGATGAAAATAGATGAAAAGGAAGAGAAAGGCGATGGAAAGCGATGGAAAGAGATGAAAAGAGGTGAAAAGTGATGAAAAATGGTGTGGAAAGAGATGAAAGGGAAGTAAAATGTGATAGAAAGTGATGAAAAGAGATGAAAAGAGGTGAAAGGAGATGGAAAGTGATGAAAGGAGATGAAAAGGTGGAAGAATGATAGATAAATGATAAAAAGATAATTGAGAGATGATAATAGTAGGGTAAAATGAAAAATGATATAAATATATAGAAAGATGATATAAAATTTTGTTAAAGCGATGAGTTATGAATGAAAGATAAAATAAAGATGATGAGAAATGATAATAAGATTATAGAAGGTTGATAGAAAGACAATAGAAAAATGATAGAAGAAGGTGTAATTAATGTTTAAAGAGAGGTAGTTACTGACTTTTCTATTGTCTTGATAGAGCAAGTTTGGCTCTTCATCGTGTAGTGTTCATAGATAATTTGTTTTGGCTTTGGCCTAGGGGCTAATATTTGTTTTTTTTTTTTGCTTATCCCTAGTACACGTGGTACAGGCCATGATAATCATGGTGGGTAGTTAGCGACTGCTCTTTTTTACTTTAAGCGCACCACATGTCTACACATGTGAAAGCAGTTCGACTTTGCACTTACAAATGTGCCAGAGCTCCGTTTGGTTACTTGCACTCGCTGGTGGGGTTGGACTTTTGCAAGAATCGGGGGGCCATTGGAGCATTTTTTTTTAAACAGAAAAAAGTGTCCAATGCGGGGATCGAACCCGGGTCGTAGTGGTCGTAAACCAAACGGTTTAACCAGCCTTCAACCGACCCCCCCTAATATTTGTAAATTGTATAAAATATGTGTTGCGTTCCCGGTTTGGATAGATGAAAAGGGAGGATACACGATGTGACTTATTAAAGTTTCCTTACTTAAGTATATATATATATAGCAATTTAGGCCAACAACCCCATGTATATAACCCGCAGCAAGACCTTAATGTTGTATAATAGAAGCACAGCTGTCAATGATGCACTATCGACATATGTCTTTACATCATCACATGTAATGCAATTTGTGCAAACAGGATAAATAAATAAATAAAAAAAGGGGGAAACTCTGTAATTGATTAAGAGTTTGAGTTAAAGCAGGGATCGAGCATATAATATTGTCAGAACAAAGGTCTAAAGATGGAAACAACCACGACACTAGTATACAATTTCATCAGACAACCCATGAAATCGTTATTAAATTGGGCAATCTATAAAAGACTCCTTCTGGAGGTTTAGCAACCCACTGAAGACGCTGGGAGCTATTTCATAGAGGAAAATTATAGCAACAGATCTCTATAATTTCTACAGATCAACTGTAAATAGATTCATATTAAGGCATTTTTATAGCCCAAATAACACAAACAATAGTCAAACATACAAATCTGTTTGCATCATGCCATACCCTCCTAACAGCGTAACAATAGCCCGAGGAATCAGAAAATATGGTATAATGGTAAATATGATGGAATAACGCACTGAAACACATAAAAGTACAAACATTACTAAAACCTGACAGATAGATACCCTCAAAGTAGCCCTAATAAAGTCGTAATTTGCAACTGTCGCTGTGTCAATATATCACAGCAAAGATATAGTACACAACTCTATTCCAACAGAGTCGGTAGTTCTATATTTATTACAATTTGTGAAATTAAGGTGTGGGGGTAGTACCATAAAGCAAAAGGAATGAAATATGTATGAGAGGAAACAAGAAAATTTCTCTAGATATTTATTTAAATAAATTAAAATTTGGGAACATGTCTATACTGACGAGATATGCTATTTACATAATAAAAATTTAGATAGAGGTGACCTGAAGTTACTTTATAGCCCTTTAGGGCCCATGCGAAATCTAGGTTGGTTACTACACAAAAAAGGGGGGGGGGGCGCTAAGTCATAATGACAAATGGCTTACCTTTTCTCGAAAGTGCCGGCAAAGGTCTGGTCTCCCGTCTGAAGACTGTCCTCTCACTGAGCGACTCAGATTCCAACTGCCTTTTGGCAAAGAAACCCTCTTTTATTCTTGTCTCTCTCCGTTTTCATTCGCTGGCCGCGCCCAAAGTTTCTATTCGCTGGCATTTTCATTCGCCGAAAGAAACACCAATCAAAATGGCCAACGGCTCCAGTATACAATTTCATAGACGCCCCAGGCCTCTCCCATCAAAATAGAACATATAGTATTACCAAAACAAAAAATCTAAAGAGAGAAACAGCCACGGCACTAGTGTAAAATTTCAGACCCCAGGCCCCCCGTCTTGGCTAAAAATCGACCCAGGCCCCTTTTACCTGGACTGTAATGTGATGCTTCCTTTTTTCGGGAAGGATATTTATAAGGCTTAGTCTTTTAGAAATCTTCCTTCTCCATTTCTTCTTGTCACCTTTACCTAAATTTTTGGTGAGGGGAATATATGTACATATGAAACAACAGTTTCCAGCTCGGATGTCTCTGGATGTCTTCTTCTCCACCAGGCATCAGCTTTCGGCATTGAAGTCTGGTGTCATCAATTGTCTAGGTTTCTGGGCAAAAGGTGGTCTGTAAGTCTATGTGGGAGGGAAGCCATGTATCCATTTGATTTGATTATACATACGCCTTCTGTTGGGGTATGGTTTCAAAAACGTGCCCCAACAATCCTCCCCCTGCCAAGTAATGGACAAATGCGTTTGTGCTACTCATTATTCATCTGCCTTTCATCAGTTACTATGAAAGCAGGCCCATTTCTAGCAAAATGCATTTTCCATTACTAGGTGAAGCCAGATGTACCGAAACCTATAGGGAAGATAAGGCTAGTCAAAATGATGGTATGCCATTCTAGATGTTTATTATTCCGAACATTAGTGGGCATTGCGCATCCTGGCAAAGGGGTTTTTTTTATGTGTTATTATTCTGTCAGCACACTGTTATCAACATAGGTTATGGGGGACAGTCATATCATATGTATGGAAGTAAGCAAGGTCATCTGTCTTACCATTCATGGGTATATATACCACCCTTCCAATTTCTTCTTTGGCCTTGAGGAGTAGGCCTTCCTTGTGGTAAGTCCTCTCAACCCCATCCTTGCCTCTTGGGGTGCTGGATTCATTGCTACCTTCTTTCTGCTAACAATACAGTTAGAACATTTCCCTATTACATATTATATATAAAAAATTGGGCGCCAAGAAGTCGTTTAGAAATAACTGACTAGTCCAACTCCTAAAACATGCCAGCATCTTTATTTTCGTACCAATCAAGACATTCGTGTGGTATAGTTATATATATATACAATCAAAGGAAAGGATAATTATAGTTAGCTGAAAGAAATATCTTGGTATATAATGATTAGCCTATGACATGATGACTTTTGCTAAATAAAAAATTACAGAAAACAAATTATGTAAGTAATCATTAAATAAGGCACGAAATATGTAATGATAAAATGAATCCTTCCATGTTATATGATGAGTATAATATATATATTGAAGTAAACATATCATGTAGATAGTGATTAAATATGTTAAGATATAAGTGATAAAAAATCATCCCATGATAGATGACAAAAGAAACTACTACAAGATTATATATGGTGACAAAATATATATAATTAAATATTTAATATAAATATTAATATCATGAATATCAAAATAAAATTGTTGAAATTAATAGTATATGACTATAATATAATATATATGACATAAAAATAATAACATATTGAATAAGAAAATGTAAACATAATATATATTTGTGCGCTGAGGGTTCAAGGTTTAGTATCTCAGTTAAGTTTTCAATCTTATCCAGTCTGGAATCACGAGTTGGTCACTGGGTAATATTCGTCTATCCCGATCCTATTGGAGGGTGTGTTCTCTCTTGTGTGTTAGATTCCTCAAATTACAATACTCTCTCAACCCAGATGGGTACGTCATTTAGAATCTTGGTCAAATGGAACATAGCCCAGACCTCTATTAAACTACACAGTCCATTTAAATCTAGGGTGACAACCGTATGAAGAGAAATTTTCTGTTTTGGCAGAGCGACTACTATTTTGTTTGTGGCTCCGTTTACCTTGCCTCTGGGGTGTGTACAGTTCAGCTACCTCCCCCTTCCAAGAAATTCACATTACTTTCATCTACTAATATACCCTCTATTCATTGACCTGAATCCTATAAATCTACATCTTATAAGTTTGAATTTTATCAATCTGAAATTTTGGTTCCTTTTACAAATTCCTTCAGAATTCTACTCCCTGTATAACTGCTCTTAATTCTACTGTCCTCAATACAACACTTCTAAAACTTTGACTCACTGGCTTGTTCTGGCGTCTCGTTCGCGGTCATTATAGTTAACTAATACTTTAAAATCTTATCCTAACATGGAACGAGTCTAAACTCGTTGAAGGTCCTAATAATTACTTATTCTGTCTCTCGAATCGGTCTTATGCTCGAATTCATTCCAACAAACGTATGGCAGGGCGAATCCTTTATTAGAAGAAACTTCCGCTAGCTATGGGGGATCAAACTGGTACCAAAAAAATTCAATAGACGGAAACTACTTCGTCTAGAATAACTGGGCAATCTCTGCCTACTTGCCAATCTTACAGGACCTCCCGTCTGGAACACCCTCGCTCCAGCCACGCTAAAAGCGTCGAAACTACGGTGTCAGATCGGTTACCCAAGGTCGCGCCGTTATACCCCAGGCTATACGGCATGGCTAAAACAAATCCCCCATCCTGCATAAAATTCAATCTATACCTCTTCGTTTCCTCTTGCGAGGAGGAGTTGAGTGGGAAATTCGGCTTGATCCTTGCCTTCCACTATCTCCAAGTCTGAGGGTCGGGATAGGGATCATTTATCCACAATCCTTAGAATTCAAGCTAAACTAAGATAAAAGAAAATCAAAGGAAAATTATACCCCTTAACGAGGGACCTAACAAAAGGGAGCGAATATTTTCTAACTAGATAGAGTTGTAGTTGTCCTGTTTGAGGCTTCTCGGTCCTAACAAAATTCGAAATAAAAAATAAAATAAAATAAAATCGATCCTATTAAAGTCCTTAACCCTATTCTAATGTGTTTTGGTCTCACAATATAATAGTTTTTAACCTTCTTCTACATTTATTCCTCTTCACATTCACACAATTCAGTCACTGAGGGCATTCATCCTAAAGTTAGAAGCTGCTATAGACGCCAAAACACTCAATTATTTCTATCAAATAGACCCTTACAATAATAAAATCTTCTAGGACTAGACGTGAAATCAAATAAAGTTACCTAATTAAAACAAAGTGGGGACCAAAGCCCTATTTACTTAAACGAAATGCCTCTGCACAAGCTCTACATATATATTAATTCATTATACTCACTAAATGATTGTTAACAATAACTGTTGACAAGTCTAAATAACCTGGAAGCTAATCTACCAAAAAAAAGAAGAAAGAATCAGTGTAACTTCAAAAACTGCCCTTGCCTTGACACTAAGCGACTATTCACGACAATTTTATATAGACACACACAAATTATTGGGGCGAATAAAGAACCATTAAACGTGACACCTCATAAAAGCGGATTGAGTCATTCCTCTAGCCACCGTGGGTGAAGTCACTTTCTTCTTACTTCCTCGTGCGTCTGCCCCCTTTGCAGTAGTCCTACCTCAGCACTCTATTGAAAGATGGATTTATAGGGTTTACGATTCACTACCCAACACTAACATTCTCAAGTGCTTTCCAAGGATCGACTACAGTCTGGGCCTACTTAACTTCTACCCCTGGCTTAGGGTCCCTATACTTCACAACTTCACTCTGAGAGATTGACCTTTCATGTTCTCATTAGAAACCTATTTCAAAGCTACTACCCGAAGGCCAGGGATTATAGGGTTTTTGAATTACCCAACACATGCCATAGGATGCCTATTAGGTTTGTTGTTTTAGACATAGCCCCCCTCTAAGTTGTGATTTCCTACACCTTCCTTCACCTATTACTCCCGATAATAACTAAAATTTCAGATTTACCCTAAATAATTAATTCACAATGGTATACATTATTCTCACTGGTCTTTGAAACTCGGGATTTAACAAGAAATAGTTTGAGAAAAAAAATCCTAATGAAGTCTTACTTCGAGAAAAAAAAAGGTTAAAAAAAAGAAAAGATTGAAATCTCTAAACTTCTCATTCTATTGGGTTGATTCTTCGTACACATTCCAAAATCCTATTTAGTGGCGACAGTCTATGTAGAATTTACACTGTGTGGGCCTTTTCACCCTTGTAGACCTGCGTAAAGTAAAACTGTTCACACTAACTCTGTCAACTTCCCCTCGTCTCATTACTTCTGAGTTCGCTCTGGTTGTCACTTAGCGGCTGTTATTAGAAATTTCCTTCATGTATTTATACAGTATGAGGCATAGTAATTAAAAGGCTGCATTTTCATGAGTTCAATTTTTCTCATAACATGCTGAAACGAAATCAAATGTGGTTATAAGATCACTGTCTATGGGGTAACAGGTGCATTTTGAACTGGGAAATGACAAAGTTATTTCGCCTTTTAAGATACTAATTGTGACTGAGTTTTCTGTTTAGTTATGATGATACACTGAGAATTTGATAGGGAAATTATTTTGTAGACTTTGTTGCATATCAGGGGTCTTGTTTGTTCCTGGGTTAGAAATTTTATATTATTCCTTACTGTCAGTCTGATAATTACATTCCTGGCTCATGAGATAGATGTGCAACTTGTATAATTCACTGTGGAAATATATGTGGACATTTAAGAATTTATAGAGGTATATTTAATATGGAGTCGTCACCTCAGCTCGATCCATCCACATTTTGTTCTGGAATTAGCGTCATATTCTAGATGGACTTCACTGCCTCATCTATAGTCCAGGCATATCACCTTAAATGTCAATTTTAGGAAACGTCATCTCGTCCTAGACCTTTCTTTTCTGCATGCTGGCACATCTTCAATGACATTTCCAATGTGGGGAACACACCCTTTTGGCGGTCTATCGGTATCCAGTGATCATACTTGGCAGAAAACGTCGTCAAAGGGGGCCTCCCTCCTTGCGTGTCTAGCCATCTAATCCAATCACGATACCGCCTCACGCCTATAGGTTCCGAATTATATTCAATGTAATATCTTTGCTCGGGTGTCCCGACTTTATCAATCTTTATTCACAGCCTTTAGGTGATTTTACTCCGCACTGGAGGCTCGCATTCCGCTAACTTCCTCATTATATACAAGTGTTAAATCGAGCCTCGATAAACTCTCCTGTCTCCTATACCCCCATTATTAGATAGATCCTGTCTCTAACACAGGTGGCTTTTGCTGCCTTGTCATTAGCTTAAAGCTGTCCAAGCACACCTCGGGATATCTCAGCTGTCTTGTAGACACAAGCTCCAGTCATCTCCTTTCCTCTGAATATTTTAAAAGATTATCCCAGGTAGTTGTCATAAGTTAATAAATAGTTCCACAGTGATTAAAAGGTACTCGCGCAAATTGGTCACCAGATCCACTCCTTGAGATTCTGCCATTGGAATGTTAAAACCAGATTTCTATCCATTATTGATTTCAAATAAAAAAGGTTTTACGAAGAGAAAAAAAAAAAGGTGCGTCTTTCTATGGTGATCAAACTTCTCTCTTCACTTTCACCTTAAGGCTCATATATTTGCCACTCTCCCAATCCACTATGCGTTAAAAAAAAATAAAAATCGATTAACTATCATTCAGCATGTTAGCCCTAATCTGGATGCACAGGCTAGTATGATTTGATAGAAAGCGATATTAAAATGAAGTTAAGATATTTGTATCCAGCAATAATTATCAGAACTCACCTCTGCTGTGAGAAAATTATATCAGAGCTATGATGAAAAAAAATGCTAAGTCATTTCAGTAGACTACTGTAAAACACTGATCACCGTTCTAAATTTGAACCATTGGAATCCAACCTCATTTCTCATACTGTATATAATAATTTGAGAAAGTAAAATAAAGAAATTGTAATCAATGGTGCTCGCAACAGAATTCAAAATAATTGAGACACAGAACATTATAAATAATGTCCAGCAAGCAGGATACCAAACCACCTTTATATTACAACATTTCCACAAAAGTATAACTATCAATAACCCAATAAACAAAACCACAAAATATCTATAGGGCGATATGTTACATTCCATACTCACAAACATCTATAACAATAGCCAACTACTTAAGAAATTCTGGCATCCAAACATATTACTGTAATTCCCCTAACATAGGCTCCACCATAAAAGTCCACTATCTAAAAATAATCCTACTATCATAAAACCCACTAACCAAAACAGAGAATAAAAGGCAATATATTCCGTAGAGTGTAACAGCTGCCAAGCCAAATACGCAGGGGAGACAGGAAGGAGAGTCAGCAATAGAATATATGAACATAGACGCAACGTTATTAATCAAGACAATAGGTCTCTAATTTTCCAATACTGCAAAGGAACAGGTCACACTTTCGCATTAGGAGAACCTAGAATACATTACAATAACATAAACAGCAAATATCAAAGGCTTATAATTGATTCTCTATTATTCAGAAAACACAATAGCATTAATAGAAAATAGATTTGCCCGAAACATATAACACAATATATCCTAGTACCAGCTAATAATATCAACAATAATATAAGTAACTTATATGTAATAGCCAATAACTATTATAAAACTACTTAAATAATAGAATTTCTAACCTATAAGATAATTCTTAGAATATAGCAAACAATAGTAAAATATGTGTAAATACCTTAACCAAAAAAAAAAAAGTCTTAAGAAAACAAATAATATGCAAAACTTCCTAATGTATATATATATATATATGTACATAGAATCATAATAGTTTTAGCATCAGGCGACGTTATATTTTCTTGATATATTGTATATGTTTCTCCTGTAGAAGGGCGGACAAGCTCGAAAGCTTGAGAAGACCAGAATAAAAGATACTCATCCCCATAAACGTTTTACTTTGATATCAGAAATCAATGATAATATTAAGGTTTTGCCACAAACAATGTGAATCGTAAAAGACAGCGGCGAGAGATGCGGTATACACCGCCTCAACATAACTTTCATTGCCTGATAAAATGCCAGTGAAACGGAAAGCATAAATTAGAATTCACGATTTATAATAGACTGTTAATCTCAGGATGCGTGGACTACTTCACCAATACTTAAAAATAGTATGGCTTTTCATTAGGTATATATTTCTAAAGTATAGGGGATGAAACATATACTAAATTCGAGCCCCGCGGCGGGCGACATTGTTGCGTTCCCGGTTTGGATAGATGAAAAGGGAGGATACACGATGTGACTTATTAAAGTTTCCTTACTTAAGTATATATATATATATATAGCAATTTAGGCCAACAACCCCATGTATATAACCCGCAGCAAGACCTTAATGTTGTATAATAGAAGCACAGCTGTCAATGATGCACTATCGACATATGTCTTTACATCATCACATGTAATGCAATTTGTGCAAACAGGATAAATAAATAAATAAAAAAAGGGGGGAAACTCTGTAATTGATTAAGAGTTTGAGTTAAAGCAGGGATCGAGCATATAATATTGTCAGAACAAAGGTCTAAAGATGGAAACAACCACGACACTAGTATACAATTTCATCAGACAACCCATGAAATCGTTATTAAATTGGGCAATCTATAAAAGACTCCTTCTGGAGGTTTAGCAACCCACTGAAGACGCTGGGAGCTATTTCATAGAGGAAAATTATAGCAACAGATCTCTATAATTTCTACAGATCAACTGTAAATAGATTCATATTAAGGCATTTTTATAGCCCAAATAACACAAACAATAGTCAAACATACAAATCTGTTTGCATCATGCCATACCCTCCTAACAGCGTAACAATAGCCCGAGGAATCAGAAAATATGGTATAATGGTAAATATGATGGAATAACGCACTGAAACACATAAAAGTACAAACATTACTAAAACCTGACAGATAGATACCCTCAAAGTAGCCCTAATAAAGTCGTAATTTGCAACTGTCGCTGTGTCAATATATCACAGCAAAGATATAGTACACAACTCTATTCCAACAGAGTCGGTAGTTCTATATTTATTACAATTTGTGAAATTAAGGTGTGGGGGTAGTACCATAAAGCAAAAGGAATGAAATATGTATGAGAGGAAACAAGAAAATTTCTCTAGATATTTATTTAAATAAATTAAAATTTGGGAACATGTCTATACTGACGAGATATGCTATTTACATAATAAAAATTTAGATAGAGGTGACCTGAAGTTACTTTATAGCCCTTTAGGGCCCATGCGAAATCTAGGTTGGTTACTACACAAAAAAGGGGGGGGGCGCTAAGTCATAATGACAAATGGCTTACCTTTTCTCGAAAGTGCCGGCAAAGGTCTGGTCTCCCGTCTGAAGACTGTCCTCTCACTGAGCGACTCAGATTCCAACTGCCTTTTGGCAAAGAAACCCTCTTTTATTCTTGTCTCTCTCCGTTTTCATTCGCTGGCCGCGCCCAAAGTTTCTATTCGCTGGCATTTTCATTCGCCGAAAGAAACACCAATCAAAATGGCCAACGGCTCCAGTATACAATTTCATAGACGCCCCAGGCCTCTCCCATCAAAATAGAACATATAGTATTACCAAAACAAAAAAAATCTAAAGAGAGAAACAGCCACGGCACTAGTGTAAAATTTCAGACCCCCAGGCCCCCCGTCTTGGCTAAAAATCGACCCAGGCCCCTTTTACCTGGACTGTAATGTGATGCTTCCTTTTTTCGGGAAGGATATTTATAAGGCTTAGTCTTTTAGAAATCTTCCTTCTCCATTTCTTCTTGTCACCTTTACCTAAATTTTTGGTGAGGGGAATATATGTACATATGAAACAACAGTTTCCAGCTCGGATGTCTCTGGATGTCTTCTTCTCCACCAGGCATCAGCTTTCGGCATTGAAGTCTGGTGTCATCAATTGTCTAGGTTTCTGGGCAAAAGGTGGTCTGTAAGTCTATGTGGGAGGGAAGCCATGTATCCATTTGATTTGATTATACATACGCCTTCTGTTGGGGTATGGTTTCAAAAACGTGCCCCAACATATGCACTGAGAGATTGAATAGGCTGATTTGCCTGAAGTGCAGTAACTGTATTTTCTAACTTATGTAAATGATGTGTATGTAGTGAAACATGTACCAGTCCATCTGAATTATTAAGTCTTTGGGTTATATTAAATAACAATTTTATAGTCTCCTAGTCCGCCGCAGTTTTTTTTGGGAATTCAGAACTTTTTTTTTTTTCAGAGAGTTTTCTGTTTTTTTTTTTAAATATATTTTTTGTTTTAGTGTTAAGATATGATTTAAGATTGAAGTGAGTTCAACAGTATTTTTTAAAGGTTCCTAGTGTAAGTAAATAATATTAGAGTAAGATGATTGTTGCTTTACTCAAGAAGCCAAGTTCTTACAATTAAAGATTGATGAAGCATAAAATCCTAGTCAATCCCAATCATTCCTCGGGACAGTGTTGGGTAACTTGAAACCCTCTAATTCGCTATGTCCAAGGTAAAAACGTGTATTGGCTAATTAATGAGTGCAGAAATATCAGCGAGAAGCTTTAATTGTGGGAGCTGAAGAGGAGGTAGATAGATCTCAGCCAAGGGACAGAGAGAAGATTCTGCATAGTAACATGCTGATGATAGGATGAGTTTAGCTGGAAATATACCAGTTTTAATATAGAGCGGTGGGTATCAGAAGCTCTATAATGCGTTCAACGTTAAAACTGGGTACAGCCCTGTCAACAGCAGATGCCAGGATAAGAGCAGCAAGTGGATCTACAGGAAGTAGTCCCTGGGAGGTTGGCGAGATATCAGAAGTTGACAAAAAGCTTTAAGAGTTGTGTTTTGGTGATCCAGTCTCGCTCTATTTACAAGTGAATGTCTTACTAAACCATTTTGGCCATGACACTTAGTGTTAGGGCAGGGATAATTTAGGACTATAGATATCACTTTTTTTTTAATGATAGGTTAGCTTACAGATGAGGCCACCATTGGCCATTTCTTAAATATAAATGGTTAGATAAGAGATTGCTCGAAGCATATTATATATTTATAATTATATTTAATTCTGCTGTCCTAAAAGCTTATGTCCATAGTTCTTCTAAAATACCCATCCCAAGAGTCTTACAACAGTCACCTATAAAAGGAAGTTCTAAAAATGCAATATAACAGCGGTATGGTAGATTAAACTGGCGAAACCGCTAGGAGGGTTCACCACTGATGAGCCAGGCCCTCCCTTTAATTTTTCCATCGCAGTAAGGACAGTAGAAATTGTTTTATTTTAAAAAGAATATTACGCCTCTAAAATATTTTTATAATTAGATAAGAGATTGTATGAGGCACACATATGGTAATTTTAATCGAAGGGAATGTAGCTCCCAAGTTTTATTTATGTTTGATTTCCCATATGATATGAGTCCTGGAACGTCATTAATTTAGGTATATTTATATCATGAGAAAGGGGTAACTTTGGTTAGTACAATAGATTCTAATACTTAGTATATATGCGCAAGGCGATTGTAAAATGGGAAGGGGGGGAGTATGAATGGATTCTTGCAATGAATGTCGTCACAAGGATAGAATTTAATATACTGTTAATCCAAAGGTACTATAAAATAATGTTAGGGAATTAAATAGGTTCGATTTATTTTTATTTCTTTATTTGTTAGGATCGGAAGCCTCGCAGGACTATACAACTCTCTATTGATAGGAAATAGTCGCTCCAAAATGTTAGTTTCTCTCCTCAGGGAGTATAATTTTGATTTCTTTAATTTATAAGGCAAAATTGGGATCTAGCGGGACGAGGCCTTATACACATGAGGAAGAATCTTGGAGATTTCAGTTAGCCTACATGCTAGGGATACTTGCATTTAGAATTGATGATTGATGGTCTTCTTTCTCAATTTTTAGGTAAGAGGATAATGGGTGGTTTCTTAGACCACAAGCCAATGCCCATTCTTCGCCTCGCAAGAGGGAACGCTGAGGTATAGATGCACTGTTTGAGAAATGGGAGGACTTATTAGCCAGGTCGTACAATGAATTTAAAAAGTGCGATGACACGATACCAGGTAACCAGGTGTTTTCCGTAGTTTCGACGCTCTGCGTGACTGGAATGAGGGACTACAATGGGGTGTCGTACAACTGGCTTACTAGGTGAAGGATCATGCCGCCTACAGAATTTTAGCTAGATGAGCTATAGATTAACCAAGCGCTTACGAGAAAAACCTGACAGTCCGCGACTGTTCAGTTGAAGTCCACCCAGGTTGTCAAAGGTGCATCATTAAAGAATTATCTCTGCCATTCGTTCTACTGAAAGGAATTCAAGTCTAAGAAAAATATGTATTTAATAACAAAGTTATATTATTTCAAGACAAGATTATCTTGTTCCATGTAAACAGTTCCAAGTAGTAGTAGTTTAAAAAGGATCACCAAAAACTAACAGAATAGCTTACTTGGGGTTTCACAGAAAGTTAATGTTCGGAAATGTCAAAGAAGGACTTTGACAACATTAAGGTTTTAATTTCTTGGCAATATATTGGGATGAAGATGCTTGCATCCAGCCTGCTGAATTATCATGTAAAAATTTCCAAACCATTGTAGTTCTGGATGGACTAATGGATCTGAGTGGTACATGTTTTCAATGTATAATAAGTGCATACAAGTAAATAGCCCATGTCACTAGTGGAGGGTTTAGTTGAGAAAGTTTGAGCAGCAAATAAGTAGCCTCTCCATGGGAATCCTTTCACTGGGGTTGTCACATATGGAATAAAACTATAGGGGCATTAAAGAGGTCTGAGTTATTCATTTGACCAAAATTGTTTTCTTCCATCAGGGCTAAGCAGCTATTAGCCCATTGCAATAGAGAACTCTCTAGCAGAAGAGAGTGCCTCTAGTACTCCCATAACAATCATGTGACTGCCTGTATGTATAGTTATTATGAATCAAACCAATCTCTCAGTGCATACAATCTCTTTAATATATATAACCTCAATATCCTATATATTTTTCTTTATTTATATTTGCATTCATATTTACATATGTATATTCTTTTATCTGATGATTGTGACAATGCTGTAGGCGAAACGTCACACTCTAATAAATTATTTGTATTAGGTCTTTTTTTAAAACTATCTTTGAATCATTGCTGTATTGTATACATATGAAACTACCCAATAATAAAATTAAATATCATATAATGAAATTAGATATGTTTTAGGAGTTGTGCATATCCAATTTCACTCAGAAACAACTCCTTGGCGCCCATATAATTATGTTCTGTTTAGGATGGTCTAAATGTCTGTTTATGCAGAACATGGGTTTACACCACCCCTCCCCTTCTCCTATAAGGACTGCAGCGGGAAGTGCATGGAGTCACTTCTTAGCTAGTCACAAGTTCCCGGCATGCAAGTCACAGCCAGGCAATGAAGAAGGGCTTAGTATATTGCCCACTAAATGGTAGGATAAAATTATCCAATGCTAACATATGATAATCTGTTTTAGATGCCCTGGCCTGTTTGTATGTTTCTCTCTTTGCCTGAGTGTCGGTCACTGTTTATTCTAGTATATAGTGAAAAATGTATTTTATTCTTTAATCATATTTATCATTTATTATGAACAGATTTGATTTAGAATTAAACACATTTTTCACTCTGGCAAGGGGAGGAAATTGTTGGGTCCATTTTGGACTCAGACCCAACAATGAAAACATTATGAGTGAATTTAAGGAAACAAGGTTCTCGGCTGGATGTTGGATGTGCAGGGTCCCTGACTGGATTCTGCAGGCCACTGGCACACCATGCGCTGACCTATCATGTGGCTTGAAATCCAGTGGCTTATGCATCCTACAGCCTGAGAAGAACCTTTTAAAGGCCTGAGGGACATCAAATTACACCATACAAATTTCTAACGCATGCCTTATTTTGTTCTTTTATGTAAATATTTTGTATGTTCGCCTAGGCTATTTTTTTGTTTAATAGTGGGAGTAGATTCAAAATAATTCATCTGAATTATTTCTTAAATAATTTTAAGATTATTTTACAAATTGGTTTTATGATTCATGGGAATTGATAAATTAATTATTCTTTTCCAAATTAGAATATATTGATTTAGGTAATTCTAAAGAATTATCTAATTAATTTGTAATGGGGATATAATTTAGATTTTATTTCACTATATATATATATATATATATGTAGTATATATTTTGAGTTAGATAGATCACAACCTTCTTCTAATATTTATTATAACCCCATATCTATATAAAAATATGTATCGACCTTGTAACAATGGAAGTGACAAATAAAACAAAGAGGTAAAGGTAGACTAGACGACGACAAAGGCCAGACGACGAAAACAACCCAGCGCCATGAAAGTGGCGTGATTATAGGAACCAATCAGGACTCTCCACTATATGCGGGAGTCCAGTATAAAAAGGCCCAGAAATTAGACAAAGCAGTTGTTTTCAGAGTGACGCCGTTATACGGTCGGTCGGGACTCTCACCCCCCCCTTCTATCCGCGTAGGCTTAGGGCATCCGCAGCGCCTGTGGTTCGACTGCCTTCGTCCGTGGTCTACCTCTACCTCTTGGAGCTACCATCTAGACCTGCCTCTGTCTCTTGCTGTCCCCGTGCGGGAATCCCATCACGCACCCACGACCACGACTGCCCAGTACATTCCACGTCGGCTTACTCGGGATTACTACAGAACCCGTTAAAGTCGACAGGATAACTGAGGACAGCAGCATGCAGAGGATGACGGAGGTCAGAGACGAATACGTCGCGGATGCCCTCACCAACATGCAGCCCCACTGCGAAGACCTAGTAAGCCGCCTAACAGACGCCATTCGGGGACTAGCCGTGCCTCGTGCGGAGGAAGCCCTCATCTCCTCTTTCGACGGATCCCACGCAACAAGCAGCCTTCTTCCATACAGCCATCTCCAGAGATCAACTCCAGCCAGCATCAACCATTTCAAGGTACTTTATACTTTGTTTCTGCCATTTTCCCCATAAATTTTATACTTATATTTTCACTTAAAGCATTTTAAAATCAATTATAACCTTTTTTATATCATTTTTATTCAATTTTTAAAACTTTCACACTCTCCTTTACCATTTTTACTTTATTGTAATCAAATTATAAATTTTAATTCATCATTTTCAATTTTATTATTAAAAATATTCAATCACGCATTTTTGCCAATTTACTAATCCTAAATGCCTTTCTTAAATTCACCTAAAATGGCATCACCCAAATATGCAACTTTGAAATTTTAAATTAAATTTATCACGCTCTTTATTTTACTTGACCTATTACTATTCCAATTGAAATTTCTCAATATTTAAAAGTTTTAAAAACTAGTCCTAGATTTGTATTTTTATAAATACCAAATTTAAATTATCTCATCTCATAATGTGCCTTCCATTTTTTCCCACAATTACAAATACAACTATAAATGCAATATGCGAAAATAATATCATACCATAAAATTTCCATACCCCATTGCATTTCATTCCTGCCTGTGTTAAATTGTTATTTACGAAACTCTACCGAATGTTGTACCCACGCCATAACCTTTTCTCTTAGAAAAATTTCGTAAATTCATTATTTTATAATTTTTCTAAACCTAATCACCGCTAATAATCTCCAATCTAACGATTTGTCTCAAATCTTAACGCAAAACTTACTGGGAAACTAAGGTTATTTCACCTAGAGAATCCCAGAACCTCGTGGACGAAGTTAATTAAGATAGTTACTAAAAAATATAAAGACACGCCACATACTATAACATCCCTATCTTTCTTATGTATAATATAATCCCCTCAGACTTAAATAACCTAAAACATCCTGTTACTTTGTGTAAGCGCCAAATCAGACGACACAACCCAACTCGGGACGTAGGCCAGACATGGGATCGGCTGACAGCAAACAAATAACACCAGCGGCGTCAGCCGGCAACAAAGGATCAGGCGACCAGTTCGAGTTTTTTTTTTTTTTCAACGCTCGGATCATATTACAACCATCATTTTTACCATTTTATTACTTTTTTTTTCAATTTTAATCCGAGCTCAATCATTGGCAACAGGCAATTCTTGACTCCACCTTTCCCATTTCTCCACTTTCAACTTACCTACCTCCCTGTCTGATCTAATGTTGATTATGAAAAATCTTAGCAGTTCGGTCAATGAAAACAATACCTCACTTACACAGGCACGTATTGCATTGCCGAACGCCATTACAAAATTCAACTCAGACTTCCCCTCTTTTTACCACTGCGTCACTCTAAACCTTCAGATATCCATTATAAGTTTATTTGTAACATTTTACTACTTTTGATAAGTTCGTTTTCCTTTTTCTCTCTCTCACCATGTGAGACGTCTCTGAAATTATAATTAAGAAAAATAAAATAAAAAACAAATCATAATGGCATTTCAATTTATTTACCACTTTTGACTTTTCCAAACATCGTCTAATTTGCGTTTATAAGCATTACATCACGTGGGGAACACACTAACCTAAATATTACTATATTTTAAAATGTTATTCATTTAATCTTATTCTTTTACATTAAGATATTTCTTTTCCTTCCATCCCTAAACAGTTAAAACCATTAGCCAACCTATATAAACATCACCTGAAACCTTATATTCTTTGACATCATTTGTTTTAATTTTCCATGGCCTACGTCTAAGCTAATTTAACTTAAAAATTTTTGTTTTAACAGTGACGCCTTATACCAACTGTCCCTTCTTATATCTTGATCCTTCCAACTCTGCCTTCCATACTTCTCTCGTCTCTTGATCATTTTCCATTGGCCTTCTATGCCTTCATTCTAACCACCCCTCGTCCATCGCAAAGTTCCTGTGTGCCGACTTTTTTTTATTGATTTGTCCCAGTGGACTACTCCTTCCTCGCCATCCCATCCTGATGGTGTGTTCAGGAAAATCCATGGCTTATTAATTTTTTTATTTACACCCGGGTCACCGTCCCAGCATTCTTTATTTCATTCTTTTTTCCTCAAACCCGGGTTCAATCAATCAATGGCAACAGTCGAGCCCTGTTTTCACAATCTACCTCCATCCGCTAACCTCTTCAACGGTTCCTGAGACTCCTGCTCGTCAACATTTTTTAATTGTTATATTTTAATGATTCATCAACCTGGTACACTCTTCCTCCCCATGTTAACTCCACACGGAGAGCTTGGGTAACCAGCGAGATTTTTTTTCCCTCTAACGCTCGACCCAGGCCATCATCAGCACGATGCGCCCACTCATTTTTCGTTTAATTTTATTTTTCATCTGGTCGAGCTCAATCACCGACAACAGCGCAGCTCTTGAGCCACCATCTCTTTTTAACCTCTATCAAAAGAATTTTCTTTCCCATATTCTCCCATTACCTACCTCTCCTCGATCTTCACGCCTTTTACCCGTCTGACCTAATGCTACTTACAGAGCTTCTTGGGATTGCTGAACCCTGAAAACAATACTTCGCTTCTAAGCTTGTATTGCAGGGCAGGACTTCTGAGATGTGCTTTGCAGAAACCAATTCAGACCTTCTTCCTTTATTCCTCACTGCGTCACTACCTATCGCAAACCTTTTGCTTAAGTCAATTTTCTTTTATATTTTATTTTACTTTTATTATCTCTACTTCTCCTCCTTCCTGTATTACATCCCTGAAACTATGTTGTAAATACTCAAGGCACCTTAAGTAACAAAAACTGTAACTAGTATACTAACTTTCCCAAATATTTACTTTCGCTATTGTGCGTGTTTACTTTAAATTTATCCTTCCTATGTACTCCTCTTATATATATTTTTTGTAGTTTTATAATATTATATCAGTGTGTCACCACTACTCCCCTTTATCTTTTTTTTTTATTCTAGTAACTAATTTGTGCCCTAAATTATTTCCCATTTAATAGGTTTGCTAGCTTTTCTCTCATTTATTTGTAAATAGGCTTACAGTTTTACTAGTTTTGTGGTGTTGGACTTTGTTTTTTAACTTACAGATGTAGATAAAACATTTCACTATTAATCGATAATATCATTTTGTTTATTAATCATCAACATTAATGCCATCAACTACCAATCAACCCTTTATATATTATTACCTTTAATAATTTTATTTTCTTTTTTTCATCATGTTTAGACTTAGAATTTTACAACGTCAACTATTTTAGGCACCATTTTAAAAAACCTACACCTAACAATATTTATAATATTTCTTAAGCAGATAAAACATTTATCATTTTATTTTTCTTAATAGATTTTCAAAATGTTATTTTTGACGCTTCCCTTACAACCTCTAACTCTATCCCATGAACCTTTCCTCCCAACTTTTTACATCAATCAAGAGATTATTGTTCGTCAGCCATTTTCTTTTTTTTTAATTGATTAAACTAACTAGAAGACCCTTCCTCGTTATACTCATTCCCAATAGTGAGCTCAGGGGACCCAGTTAGATTTTTTTTTCTCTCATCGTCCGGCTCATCATTTTTTCATTTTTCAACTTTTTCTTTTCACCACACAAGTCGGACACAATCAAAATTGACAGCAATAAATCTCTTACATCCACCTTTCCTTTTCCGCATCCTTCAAACCTCCAACTACCTTCCAAGGGATTCCAGTTCGCCGAACATTTTTTTTTCATTGATTAATCCGACTGGAACAATCCTTCCTCGCTATACCCATTCCCAAAAGTGAGTTCAGGATATCCAGCGCGATCTTTTTATTTTCTTTTTCTCATCGCCCGACTCATCATATCAATTCACCATTTTTTCAACTTTTCACTTTTTTTTTCATAATTCAACCGGTCACAATCATTATGGACAACAGGGATCCCTCTTACCTCTACCTCTCCCTTTTACCTCCATCAATCTTCCCACCTCTTTTCACTGTCTGAGCTAATGATGCAGACTGAACATCTTGGGCCTTCTGTTAATGAAAACAATGCCTCACTTAAACAAGTTCGCATTGCATTGCAGAATGCTTGGGATACTACTTTGCAGAAACATGCTCAGATACCCTCTTTCCCTTTTTCAACCTTAGCGTCACATTATACGTTCAGTCAATAAACTAACTTCTTTTTTTTTTCCTCTCACCTTTTATGCAATAAGATATTATTTTCCTTGTACGATTCATTTTACCATATTTACCATCTTGTATTATATACTTTCTCTTAATCTTTTATCATTCATTTTGTGCGTTTTTATTTTTATAACCTTGATTTTTATTTCATTGATACACCACCATTACAACATCTTTCTCTTGTTAATTTGTAGTTTAATAATAATTTTAAATAATTTGAATACAAATTATTTATTTTATTTTTTTATAATAGGTTTGTTAGGTCATCACTCATTACATGTCATTCCCCCAACCAAACCTTCATCACCGGCGACACATTCTGTAGTATATTTTGAGTTAGATAGATCACAACCTTCTTCTAATATTTATTATAACCCCATATCTATATAAAAATAGGTATCGACCTTGTAACAATGGAAGTGACAAATAAAATAAAGAGGTAAAGGTAGACTAGACGACGACAAAGGCCAGACGACGAAAACAACTCGGCGCCAAGAAAGTGGCGTGATTATAGGAACCAATCAGGACTCTCCACTATATGCGGGAGTCCTGTATAAAAAGGCCCAGAAATTAGACAAAGCAGTTGTTTTCAGAGTGACGCCGTTATACGGTCGGTCGGGAATCTCACCCCCCCTTCTATCCGCGTAGGCTTAGGGCATCCGCGGCGCCCGTGGTTCGACTGCCTTCGTCCGTGGTCTACCTCTACCTCTTGGAGCTACCATCTAGACCTGCCTCTGTCTCTTGCTGTCCCCGTGCGGGAATCCCATCACGCACCCACGACCACGACTGCCCAGTACATTCCACGTAGGCTTATTCGGGATTACTATATATATATTTATATATAGTGTAAAAACTATATAATAAAAATATAATAGTGATTCTATATTTAAAATTTAATGAGTAAACTGATAACAATGATAATTTATATCAAGTAGATTTGATTAGATTAGCAAGCTAAATCTAAATTAATTATAAAAATAAATAGTTGTTTAGTTTTATAGTTTAGTTTTGTATTAAAAATATCTTTATTATTTTGATTATTTAAATTCAAATTATAAAATTTGTAAATTGTTATTATTTAGTAGAGAGAGAGAGAAAAAAATCCTTTACTTCTTACATCATCCAATTAATTATATATTTATAATTAATAACAATAAAATATAACAACGTAACGTCTTTTGTCTTTTGCATCGGCTTTTACACGTCATTTAGACATACTCTAATTTGTATATAGAATAATAGAAGTGAGAATATATTTAATATTATAAATTTTAGTAGTTAGAGAAAAGAGAGAAAGACAGAACCATACACTTATAATCAAACTAGTAATATATATATATATATATATATATATAAATTATATATATTTCACTTAGGTATATTATTATTATTTTTATTATTATTTTGACCTATCACAGAGGGTGACCAGTCAAAGATTTATTATTTTTCATTTTTCTGTGATAATTTTGGTCACCCTGGGAGAGAAAAGAGTCAGTCTTAAAGTGATCAAGGGAGAGTAGACAACTGGGGGCATTTTTGGCCAAAGGCTCCCCACAAAGTGGAGCAACTGCAAATGTAAGTAAGAATTTTTTTAAAAGTCATCAATAGGAAGTTAAAAATTATACATTTCTCTTTTACAGTTAGTTTAGTTTTTTTAGACAATTTACCTAGGTCAACATCATTTTTTATGTGAATATATTAATTGTGTGCAAAAATATATATATATACATGATTGGATTCAAATAAAACATTTATAGTTTACATATTATTAATTGTCTTTCTTCCTTCCTTTTTTATTTGAGGCCCTTTTGGTTTATTTATATATAAATAAACAAACATCAAGGTATATATGTATATGTATGTAGAAAATTTATATATATGGTTAGTAACTTGGGTAGCTCATTTCTTTATTCTAGAATGCTTATTAAATAAATAAGTATAAATATATATATACATGCATATCTTGATGTTTCTTTATGTTCGTAAGTGGTAGCCTTACAACAGGAATTCAAAGTTGTAAAGGTGATAGTCGAGTCAGCCTCAATATCCTTTACACAAATGTAAGATTCTCATATGTTGAGTTTATAAAAAACCTTGGATTAAAGATCAAATATCACATTATTATTATTTTTTTGATCCACTTTAGGGTTTATCCTCAATACTATATTGTGATATGGAGAGTTAGACCTCACTTAAAATGTAAGTTTAGTTCATTATCTAAATTTCTAGATTTGAGTATATTTACATATGGTTCGAACGAAGTTTTTTTAAGCATTTATAATTCTATTAATCTTATATTGGTTTTGTGTTTTTTTTGTGTTTGCCATTGTGCGTTTTTATCATTTTCTCTGATATTTTAATATTATTAGAAATCTTATTGAAATGTATCAGAATAAGACATACATCGTTTGAAACTACAAGAACAGTAGATTTATATTTCGTTATTCCAGGAGACGAGCTAACACCAGTTTCTATGCTTGTACAATATACATGTTAACATTTTCATTTGGGTTCAATTTTAGTTTGCCTAGATCCATCATTAGGTCTATCCTTTTATTTTCTAGAGATCCTTCAAACCTTTTCTTTATGTCATACCAAAATCTTTTGGCCCTTTTATCGCCTCGAAAGATGATTCTTAAGTCATCCGAAAGTGACAATATTATTAGGCTGTATGCTTCCTGATTCTTTTTCTTCCAAATATCATATACTAGTTTATTTTTTTGTAAAATCTGGCTCTTCATTAACAATTACGTCCTCGAAGAGATCTTTTGAATCTAGCATTGCTTCCATTTTCAAGGACCACGTTGTATAGTTGTTTTCTGTTAACTGTACGATTTTTCTAAGTTATATGTATCCATTTTCATTCAATTTTTTTTTCCAAATTGGCGGTTAGTCCAATTATTTAATTTCTTTTTTATTTAAATGGATCAATTGGCGGTTTGTCCAATTCGCGCGCCCAAACCACGCTCTGCTACCAAATTGATAGGCTTAGCAAAAATACTATGTTTCTATTTAAAGATTCCAAATGTTTTGTACTCACTTATTTTGTTGTTAAGAGGACATCCCATTTGATATAAACTTTTATATATATTTATTTAAGGAACGACTTGTTCCAATACAAATGTTGTAAAAAACAAGCGAGCGAAAAACCAAAACAGAAAAGTCTGAAGCGTAGTGTGTGACGTCCGCACCGATGATAATAAAGTCTGCGTAACACTATTACTCTTCCAAAATGGTAAACTAATCTCTAAAACTATTTGGGTTGGCAGGGATAGTTCTCTCTGTTGATTTGGTTGATAATTATACTTATCCAAAGAGAGAATGAAGCGTTGCTTTATGAAAGGAAGCTAAAAAATAGTGGAAGATAGAGACTCAAATATGAACCATGAACTAACACTGAAACAAAAAATTCTCACGCTTCTGGACGGCCTGGGCGAAATCCGCCCTACATGTAAATATATTCCCCCTCCTAAAACTGATATTTATAAACGATGGATGGAAATTGATTGTATCACCTTAAAATTAGAATTACATGTGAGCTGGTAGCTCTCAGTAAACGAAAAAAATATATATTTTTTTCCTATTAATGTTGGGGCACGTTTTTGCAACCATACCCCAACAGAAGGCGTATGTATAATCAAATCAAATGGATACATGGCTTCCCTCCCACATAGACTTACAGACCACCTTTTTGCCCAGAAACCTAGACAATTGATGACACCAGACTTCCATGCCGAAAGCTGATGCCTGGTGAAGAAGACACCAGTGACATCCAGAGACATCCGCGCTGGAAGCTGTTGTTCCATATGTACATATATTCCCCTCACCAAAAATTTAGGTAAAGGTGACCAGAAAAAAATGGAGAAGGAAGATTTCTAAAAGACTAAGCCTTATAAATATCCTTCCCGAAAAAAGGAAGCATCACATTACAGTCCAGGTAAAAGGGGCCTGGGTCGATTTTTAGCCAAGACGGGGGGGGGGGGGGGCGATATATATACCGTCCCGAGAAAAGGGAGGATCGTATTACAGCCCATGTGGAGGAGGCCTGGGGTCTGATGAAATTTTACACTATTGCCGTGGCTGTTTCTCTCTTTTGATTTTTTTTTGTTTTGGTAATACTATATGTTCTATTTTGATGGGAGAGGCCTGGGGCGTCTGTGAAATCGTATACTGGAGCCGTTGGCCATTTTGATTGGTGTTTCTTTCGGCGAATGAAAATGCCAGCCAATAGAAACTTTGGCGCGGCCAGCGAATGAAAACGGAGAGAGAGAAGAATAAAAGAGGGTTTCTTTGCCAAAAGGCAGATTCAATCTGAGTCGCTCAATGAGAGGATAGTCTTCAGTCGGGAGACCAGACCTTTGCCGGCACTTTCGAGAAAAGGTAAGCCATTTGTCATTATGACTTAGCGCCCCCCCCCCTTTTTTTTGTGTAGTAACCAACCTAGATTTCGCATGGGCCCTAAAGGGCTATAAAGTAACTTCAGGTCACCTCTATCTAAATTTTACTATGTAAATAGCATATCTCGTCAGTATAGACATGTTGCCAAATTTTAATTTATTTAAATAAATATCTAGAGAAATTTCCTTGTTTCCTCTCATACATATTTCATTCCTTTTGCTTTATGGTACTACCCCCCACACCTTAATTTCACAAATTGTACTAAATATAGAACTACCGACTCTGTTGGAATAGAGTTGTGTACTATATCTTTGCTGTGATATATTGACACAGCGACAGTTGCAAATTACGACTTTATTAGGGCTACTTTGAGGGTATCTATCTGTCAGGTTTTAGTAATGTTTGTACTTTTATGTGTTTCAGTGCGTTATTCCATCATATTTACCATTATACCATATTTTCTGATTCCTCGGGCTATTGTTACGCTGTTAGGAGGGTACGGCATGATGCAAACAGATTTGTATGTTTGACTATTGTTTGTGTTATTTGGGCTATAAAAATGCCTTAATATGAATCTATTTACAGTTGATCTGTAGAAATCATAGAGATCTGTTGCTATAATTTTCCTCTATGAAATAGCTCCCAGCGTCTTCAGTGGGTTGCTAAACCTCCAGAAGGAGTCTTTTATAGATTGCCCAATTTAATAACGATTTCATGGGTTGTCTGATGAAATTGTATACTAGTGTCGTGGCTGTTTCCATCTTTAGACCTTTGTTCTGACAATATTATATGCTCGATCCCTGCTTTAACTCAACTCTTAATCAATTACAGAGTTCCCCCCCCTTTTTTTTTTTACTTTATTTATCCTGTTTGCACAAATTGCATTACATGTGATGATGTAAAGACATATGTCGATAGTGCATCATTGACAGCTGTGCTTCTATTATACAACATTAAGGTCTTGCTGCGGGTTATATACATGGGGTTGTTGGCCTAAATTGCTATATATATATATATACTTAAGTAAGGAAACTTTAATAAGTCACATCGTGTATCCTCCCTTTTCATCTATCCAAACCGGGAACGCAACATTAAAGGGTATGAATAGGCGGAATCAACCCAACCCGTCCAGTTAAGGGTAAATATTCCAAACACATTACCTTAATTTTGAAAACTTTCTTTTGATTCTCAAAATATTCATTATATTTGAGGGAAACCTATTTAATTCCCATAAGGTTTTTGTTTTTAACCTCAATATTTTCACAAAAATAAAATTTTCGAATAATATTTCGAAAATACATTTTGAATTTTAAAAATAAATTAAATTTTATTCGAAAACAAAACTATTAACCAAAAATTATAAACACAGAGTTAAATTATCATCATATTTATCACGTGTTTATTTTATAAATATTTTGTTTAATTTTGTGTATATTTAAAAAATCAAAACCTAATTAATAAAGACGATTTTCAAATTGAAAAAAAAAAAAAAAACATATATTTTTAAGATACTTAGCTATTTATTGTTTCATAATCGTAAAAGGTATATATTTTTTTCAAACCTGAATATAAAATAATAACCTTTGTGCTACCAAGAGTGAGGCATAATGAATATTTTTGAAATCAACTCGAAAACACAGCAAACTGATTTGAAATTTATTATTTGTCAACATGTTGGGTATCCATTTGTGCAAAATTTTAATAAACATTACCTTCACATCTGTTTTTTTAGCCCAGATACTAAATTGGAGGCATGCAATTTTCAATGTGTCGTAGATCACGAGATAAAGGTTGTTGATTTGCAAACCCAATCTAGAGTAAAGTGTTTATGAGGCATTATGAGATTAGGTAAGTTAGGTAAGATATATTATTTTGGTTAGGATAGGTTCAGTTTAGGATCTTTTTATTAAAAGCTTTTATTTAACTTGCTTCTCTGTCTGTCTGTCCACAAATCTTGTAATCAATTTTTAATATACTTCTAGAGCACGTAGGAATCTGAAATTTGGTACACTTTTCAGAACCTGTTGACAATTTTTCAGACTTCTGGGTTGTCAGGGTGGCCGGATATGGACACATTTCCAAATTGCCTTTCAAATTTTGTAAATTAATTTCAATATACTTCCAGATCACATAGAAGTATGAAACTTTTAACACTCACTCAGTCCAATGAACAATGCAAGTGTACAAATTTTCAGACATCTGGGTGGTCGGAATGGCTAGGAATGAACAAGTTTCTACATTTCTTTTGGGTGACCCCGAGACATTTGGCCAGATCTGAAATATGACGCGCGATGTAAACAAAGGTTATGATTGATTCATTGTTTTTTTTTTTTAAACAATATTTAATTATTAATATTACCTGTGATTAATTTATATTGTCAATATATTTATAAAGGACTTTTTATTTTTATAATTTTATATTAGCAATTTTTTAAATATGTTTTAGCGCCAACGTAAACAAAGAAATACTGGCGTAATACGTTCCAATGGTGCCTATTTATAAATAGGCATATACAAAAAATAAAAATTATAAAATTAATATAAATTACATTAGCCTAACCTAAACCTAACCTAAACTAATCAAACCTAACCTAAACGAACCTAACCTAAACGAACCTAACCTTAAACGAACCTAAACCTAACCTGAACGAACCTGAACCTTAAACGAACCTAAACCTAACTTAAACCAACCTAAATTAATTACGAAATTTTAATATTAATTAATAATTATTTTTATAATGATTTAAAATATCGGACACACACACACACCATTGCTCTCAAGGTATTAACATCGTGTGCATTCATAACACACACGTGTTTACAATTGCGCTAAATATTTTCAAAAAAATTTTTAATTTAAAATAGAAGGCCATTTAGACAAAAAATAAATATACTGAAAATATAAATTAATCACAGGTATTTAAAATACAAGGTGTGTCCCATAAGTTCCTGGACTGGGTCCATAAAAAAAAAGGTAAGATATTTTTTAAAAAAATTATTAAAACTTTTTAAAAGTAATCCCCCCTTGCTTCAACGCACCAGCGCCATCGTTTCCCCAAATTGTCGAAACAGTTTTTATAGAGCTCTTTTGGAATGCTCTTCAATGCCAACAGCGATTTTTCTATTATGTCATCCCTGGTGTCAAAATGTCTTCCTTTTAGAACTGCTTTAAGTTTGGGGAACAGGAAAAAGTCATTTGGTGCGATGTCTGGGGAATAGGGTGGTTGAGGTAGGATTTCTGTCCCGTTTTTAGCCAAAAAAACTCGTCACCAAGTGCGCTGTGTGAGGGCGGGCATTGTTATGGTGTAGGATCCAGTCACCATTAGGCCATTTTTCTGGCATTTTTTTTTCGAATCGCTTCCCTTAGATGGCGAAGAATGTCCAAATACATTTCCTTAATAAATGTTTGGCCTGCAGGAAGATACTCGTGATGAACAATGCCCTTGTTATCCAAAAAAGCGACCAGCAACACCTTGTTTCTGGATTTCAATATCCTGGATTTTTTTGGTCTAGGCTCACCCTGACCTCTCCACTCGGCATATTGACGCTTGGTTTCAGGGTCATAGTCATAGACCCATGTCTCGTCGCCTGTGATTATCTTGTCTTTCCATTCCGGATCCGTTCTTGTCATTTCCAACATGTTCTCACACAGGTTGCAAGCCGACACAGTTTTTGCTCATTAATGAGGAATCTTGGGATGAATTTTGCAGGAGTCTTTTTGAGCTTCAAATCTTTGGTTACGATCCTTCCAATCGTTGTTTTAGAGATGCCTGTGTCTTGCTCTAGCTCCAGCAAAGTGGTTCGAGGATTTTCTTTTATCAAATCGGTGATTTTTTGCACATTTTGGGCGTCCTTGCCGAGGTTCATCTTCAATGGAAATTCTGCCAGCTTTAAATCTAGAATGCCATTCAAAAACAGTTGTTCTCTTTGGAGAGTCATTGGGGAATACTTTATTAAGCATTTCAAAAGTTTCGGTTGCAGATATTTGAAGTTTCACACAAAATTCTATGCAAATCCTCTGCTTCAATTTTTGTTCCATCGTAAAATCGCTGCAGCGCTAGGTGTGACCTTTAAATAAATTAGAATGACTTTGGCGCACGCTAATGTACCGCCTCGATATTGGTACCACCGTGTTGCCTGATATTTTTTCTATAATAAACAGTCAAATTTATTTACATTTTTCATTTATTTATTTTTTTATGGACCCAGTCCGGGAACTTATGGGACATACCTTGTATTAATAATTAAATCTTGTTTAAAAAAAAAAACAATGAACCAATCATAACCTTTGTTTACATCGCGCGTCATCGTGACGTCATATTTCAGATATGGCCAAATATCTCGGGGTCACCCGGAGAGGTTATTTTTGGAAACCCAGGTGATTATGTCATCTGAGTAAGGAGCAATTTTAAATGTGACCTGATGAGGGTGCTTATATCATATAAGTAAATGTTGAAGAGAATAAGGCTTAGGATTGACCTTTGAGGTAGATTTTGGTAAATAAAGAGTATTTTGTGTTATATTGCTATTCAAATTAATCTGTATGGTGCTTTTAAAAAGAAAGCTGCTGATCTAACACAGCATGCTTCCCTCTATCCCAAGCTTGTTGAGTTTGAAAATTAGTTTTCCCTCCAGACTTGGAAGAGGTTGATGAAGGCTGCTCTAGTTGATTGCATTGGCTTATGATGAAAGCTGTCCAGGATTTTTTGAACATAGTAAATGATTAAGCTACTGTGCTTTTAAAAATTTTAAAAGCTCTCTTATGAGAGTATAGTAGGTTGTTGAGGTTGATAATTATGTGTTTTGCAGGGGATAGAAGTCTGAGAGATGGTCTATTGCTTTTGTTGGTTCTCAGACTTGCCTTGCTTGTGGAGAGGGTATTTTGGCATGTTTCCATGTTGGAAATGTTTAAAAGTTCTATTTTGGCATAAGAGCTGACATGGGGCCAGTATTGTTGTCTGGACCGAGAGCTTTTAAATGGTCAAGATGATTTAAAGATTTGTCAAGTTCATGCTCTTGAAAAGATTTACTGAAAATGTTGTGGTTGGATTTATATCTTCCAAAGTTTCTAGTGAACTTAGATTTTCTACTCATTTTTTTTATCCTGTAAATAAAAATTTGTATATTAATTTTTCTTCTTATTTTTAATTTAATTTAAATACATTTATTTAGTAGTTTATTCATATTTTAAATTTTATAGCATTTTTGTATAGGCAGTGATAAGCTAGCCTCTCCAAAGAGTGGGGCACAAATCCCAAAGAAGTTTGACATATAGCCACACAAAATATTGGAAAAAATAAATATATTCAACCGACAATAAGCATACTTCAAAGTAAATTATTTTTTATTTCTAATGTATTTTTATTTGTTTATAAAGTTTGAGTTGATTTTTTAACAATCTCATTTGACTTTTTGTGAACAGATGTCGCCAACAGATGACACTGAGTGGATTAGTGATTATGAAGAGAATTTTCTAGAAGATGATGAAGAGTTTGAGCTTTACAATGTAAATGACAGAGGTAAGTTCTCATATTAAAAATTTATAAATAAAAGTTAATGTTTGTATTTATATATTTATCATCACAAATCCAATTGAAACTTTGACATGGTATAGAAATAGGTATGGGAGGAGTCACTTTTTAATTATAATTAACAAAAATGAATATCTAGTTGCAAATGCAAAGAGTTTTTAAATAATAGTGCAAAAAATAAAAGAAAATACTAAAAATTTTATTTAATAAAAAGTAAGGCCAGGTGATTCCAGTTAATTTTAAACATGGCCCCATTCCATGAGATCAGATGTTGATTTGCATGCTGCATCGCCCGTCGCGCAGAATAAACAGGGGCGCGGTCAGGACTTAGGTAGAGGGTTCTGTCCGATAAGTATAATACAGTCTCCACAAACTTCTAACTTTGCAGCTTCCAAGCAATTGAGAATTTTGCAGTGCAACATAAATGGATTGTGCTCAACAGCAACAAAAATAAAATTAGAATAAATAATGGAAATAGCTGAAAAACAAAAGATACAAATTATAGCCCTACAGGAAACCAAATTAAATGAAAAGTACAATCTCAAATATAAAAACTATAATATCCTCAGAAAAGACAGAAATAAAGATGGAGGTGGCCTTGCATTTTTAATCAGGAATTTGTACTATGAAGACATAGCCATTAATATTTCAAATACATCAGACCTCGAAGCCCAAGGTATCAAATTCTACCTCAGTCAAAACAAAACCATCAACATATTCAATATGTATCACTCACCAAACAATAAACTTATTGACGATGGAACAATGGCTCAATTTTTTACAGACAACACTATTATTGTAGGTGATCTTAATGCCAAACATCAACTATGGGGATGTTCCATGCCAAACCCAAGAGGCAAAATACTTTCAAACTTATTTGACGACAATGCCTTCATGTGCTTAAATGATGGGAATCCTACCCACCATTCCTACAGCTATAATACTGCACAAGCACTTGATATAAGTTTCTCCAGTCCTGACATTTTTCACAAATGCAAATGGCAAATATTAAAAAGTATTGGAAGTGATCATTTGCCTATTTTGATAGAAATTAGCACCAAGACCAAAACCAGCTCAATTAAAGAAAAATTCTGGAACTTCAAAAAGGCTAATTGGAATCTTTACCAGCAAAACACCAATGAAGACTTTGGAAAAGCACCCACTAGAATAAAAGATCTGGAACAAAATTGGATATCTTTCAAAAACACCATTATTAAAGCAGCCAAAGTTTCAATACCAAGAGGTAATATTAAGAAATGGATTCCAAATTATACACACCAGGCAAAAGATATTCAAACACTTATAACTAAAAGAAATGAACTACAAAAAAAGTGCACCCAAAACCAAACAAATTGTAGAACTGAACTGAACATTGTGAATGCAAAAATAAAAAGGTTATATGTAAATATGAAAAGGGAAAAATGGAAACAAACTTGTGAAAACCTGAACCCAAGAAACCCAAATACAAAACTTTGGCAAAACAAATTGACAGAGCCCAGCCACAAACTGAAAACACAAATATGATTAAGAATACAGATGGTACCCCAGCAACTAATGACAAAAATGCTGCTAATCTTTTAGGTAATTCATATCAAATAAGTAGTAAAATCAAATTTGAAATAAAAGATAAGAAAGTTGAAAAAAAGGCCCGAAAGATTATTCATGACTGTAAAAATTTCACCAGCACTCATAATATTTTCCATGAAAAAATCAATATGAAAGAGCTAGATTATGCATTAGGAAACACTGACCTAAACAAGACTCCTGGGCCAGATGGAATCCATCGCCAAATGATATCAAACTTGGGCAAAAATGGCAAAGAAATACTTCTTGATATTTTCAATAACTCCTGGAAAACTGGAAAATTGCCTCAAGACTGGAAAACTGCAACAATAATTCCTATTAAAAAACTTGACAAATCTGCTGATGACCCAAAAAACTATCGACCTATCTCCCTCACAAGTATTTGCTGCAAATTAATGGAAAAAATTATACTCAGACGACTTACCTACCACCTTGACACAAGAAATCTCTTACCAGAAGAACAATATGGATTTAGGAAAGGACATGGGACAATAGAACAACTCTTATTTTTCACACAAAAGGTAAAAGATGCACAAAACAGAAAACCAACTAACCACACCTTAGCTGTTTTTTTAGACCTTACACAAGCTTTTGATAAAGTATGGAAAAACAAGTTAATTACAAAATTATACAAGCATTTCAGAATTGATGGAAAAGCTATCACTTGGATAAATGATTTCCTTAAAAATAGATACATCAGGGTAAAATATAATGGCACTCTATCTAAAACCTTCAAATTGTATCAAGGATTACCACAAGGATCAGTCCTTAGCCCAACTCTCTTCACCCTATTTATTGCAGGCATAGATGAAAAAATTTCACATAAAACCAATATTGGATTTTTCGCTGATGACATTATTCTATGGAGCAGTAACGCTAACTGGAAAAAAGCTGAAAGGGATTTGAACAAGACTCTTCTCCACCTAGAAAAATTTGCTAATAAACATAAATTAGAATTTAACCCCCAAAAATCTGAAACCTGTCTTTTTACTACCGATAAGAAACTATACAAAATAAGGCCAAAAATTTTTCTGAAAGAACAACAATTACAATATAATAAACATCCTAAATATCTCGGCTACACCCTGGATCCAGAAATTAACTCCAGTAAACATATTGAAGAAGTTATTAGAAAAGGAAAAGACCGACTAAAAATCCTGAAATATATTTCAGGAAGAGAGTGGGGAGCCGATGCAACCACACTAAAATTAACTTACACATCTCTAATTAGACCTATCTTGGAATATGGATATCAAATCTATGGTACAGCATCTGAAACAAATCTAAAATCACTGGAAAGGATACAACTAAGTGCAGCTAGAATTATTACAGGTCTTCGAAATACCTGCCCTAATGATATTGTACTTTACGAGGCAGACATTATGCCCTTAAAGGATAGAAGAAGCTACAATATGCCAAAATATATAAACAAAATCAAAAGTTATGGAAACAAACACAGAACTTCCAATTACATCCTTGATTGGGAATCCAATCTAAGACTCAAAAAAGAAGGCCCTCTCCACCTGGCCAAAAGAAATGGATTTTAAATATAAAGTAGAAAAAAATTATTTAGCAGAAAAAATTTCTCCATGCGAACCACTACAAAATGTTATTTTTAATGCCACTTTAAATGAACCCACCAACAAACAATGCCAAAATCCAGAGTACTTAAAACAATTATCATTAGAAATAATTAATAACATTCCTAAAAATGCAATAACTATTTATACCGATGGTAGCAGAGACGAGCTAGGACACACTGGCAGTGGCTGTCTCATCAAAACCACAAATGGCATTGAGAAAATGAACAGAAGAAACCCAGATTTTTGCTCAGTCTTCAGATCAGAACTTATAGCCATCTATGAAGCCTTAAAATCCATCAGAAATACTAGTTATCAAGATATCTGGTTTCTTACTGATAGTAGAAGTGCCATACAACACTTGAGTCACACAGGGGAACTTAGAGACAAAGTAAGCAGGAACATAATTGGCTATCTCCAAAAACTCTCCAAAATTCACCTTCAATGGATACCCTCACATGTTGGAATTGAAGGCAATGAAGCTGCTGATGTGCTAGCGAAAAAAGGCACAAAAGAACCCTTGCCACAGAAAAATAAACTTACTTTTAAAGAAATAGAAACAGTAGCCAAAACAAAAATAAACAAGAACTGGAGGATCCCACCTAAGCACAGTTGGTACATTGGAGTGAACCCAGGAGGAGCTCTGAACATCAGAAATAGACAGCATCAAACAACACTAACAAGATTTAGAACAGGCCATCTCAAGCCATTGAAGATAGAAAATAATAACAAAATCTACCCCACTTGCCCAAAATGTAGCTTGGCACCTTCAGCTCCAGAACACATTTTGGCTTGCATTAGATGCACTAAACAGGACCTTTGGGAGAGGCCGCTGCTCATCATAAAACAGCTCGAGGAGCATGAACTCATGGAATTTGTGTAATCTTTACACAAGGGGATAAGAAACAACAACAACAACAAACATGGCCTAAGGGTAAGTAAGCTTCAAAGCTTATTACTCATCATGAATTGAATTCAAAACCACCTATTAGTGCCATTATTTTATAACTGTCCACTATATATACATATCTCTTATTATAAAAGTCAAAATTTGTCTCTCTGTTTGTCTGCTTATCTATAAATCGTAAAACTACTGTAGTATATTGATGAGACAGAGACGGGTGAATTTAGCACTTTGGTCTGAAGATGGTAACAATGCTGTTACCGAAACGTCACACACTATTTATTTGGATTATAGATTACTAGACGAATGACCCGGCTTCGCACGAGAATTCCCCTGAGTGCAATTTCCTTCATACTGAAAGTACATCAATAATAAATAGTAGAAGGTCCATAGAATAGTAATACAGAGGTAACACATAAAGCACAGGCGAAAAGTGTGTGATGGCAAAAATTGTATTATATTAGTGTTTAGGTATTTGATTTAATTATTTTTTGCAATCCATTCAGTTGTTTTAAAATCAATATAGTTTAAATAGATTGCAGCATTTCCATCCAACCCCCGAGGTACCCTCCCCAGCGCATTAACCCTTGAAATTGCTTGAGTTGAGTGAGTGACTGCAATGCCCATCTTCTCAGTAAGAATGAGAAAAAATAGGTTAATAAAAAAAATTAATCCAAAATACTGGCATGTAAATATTTTTTCTGTAAAAAATAAAAGCGCACAGGGAAATTAGGCAAACATATGTTTTTGTTAATGACAGCGACTGCATTTAAATTTTTTTTTAAAGAGGTAAAAAATAAAGGCCAGAACAAAAATTAATAAAAATATGAAAGCCATTATTCACACACAGTAACGCTAATTTTGTAAAGTTTTTTAAAAATTGCATTGTGTGCACTTACCGTAACTTAGTAATATAAATTTCTCTCTCAATACTTTTGTAAAAAAAAGGTAACATTCGTATAAAAATATATTTAAAAAAAATTACACAAGCAACTTGGAAAAAAAATGCAGAATTCTCATTAGTCGCTTAATTGACCTGGTGTTGTTACTTCGCCTCGTATTTACTCCGTGTAAAAAAAAAAATAGCCAAAAATACTAATCAAAATGTGTAGCCAAAAATTTTTCTCAGGTGGCACATGCAAAATTTGGTACCAATTGGTTCAGTAGTTTTTGAGTTAATCGCAAAACAGACAACAGAAATTGACTTTTATATATAAGAAGTATTCAAAGCATTCAAATGAAATGATTTTGTAATAAAATATCAAACAAGTAGATTTTTTATTGGCTTATAAACATTTACAATGATTAAAATGACATTATTTAGTCGAATAGTGAAGAAAACCAGACACAGTAGCTCGCTTCCCCTCAGAGAAGGCCTAAAAACATGGATTACTAATCTCTCCAAGAAGTGGTCTATCATAAAACATTCTTTCATGTCAGTCAGAAATAGAATCTCTGATGAGAGACCACCTCCAGGAGAGGCAAGTTTAGCCAAACTTTTGGATGGTCTCTCTTGAGAACTTCTATTGATATATATTAAAAATTCTCTATTATCATAAAATATTATCTACTGTGGTAAATATTTTCTATTTGATCCATTTTGACCCTGGGAACCGTTTTATACTAATAATTAAAAAAATGACTTTTATACTCAATTTCATTTCCAAAATATCAAATAAAAATGTTAATTATTTTTCTAAAATCTATATTTTTACATGTACTGTAATATAAAAGCAAACAGTTTTCAATTGTAAAGCTTTAAGCTATCTCCTCTAAATATATTAAACTATACATAGCAATATATACAGAGGGGGTTCCATTTTCAAAATAACGATTTTAGTGCTTTATTAAAATAATTTTTTGTCGTTTGGCAACAGTCCTGCATTGATTTTTCCAGGAAATAAAACTTCGTCATGAAATATTTTGATCATGACCATCCCAACAGTTCTTAACAACTTTCCAGAAACCCTCTAGTGTCTTCGGTTTTCTAGATCTATGAGCAGTTTTCAGCAAGCCAAAATCACAAAAATCCATAGGGGCCGATTCTGGAGATTTTCATCTAGGTATTGACGTGTTGAACGTAATGAATGATTCATGGCTTGATCCTGGTGCAGCCATACGGATCTTGAGTCACTTGGATACAAAAATGACCTTAATGTCGAATAATGGGTCTAAGACAAGTCTTTGGTAGATTTGCGAATTTATCTTGACATATGGGTCCACCTTCTTTATTGGAAGCTTTCCATTGTAGCAGAAACCTGTAACAATCATGAAACCCTTTGAGAAATTTTCCTTGCATTGCTTGACCCAGTTCTAAAAGGTGTATATTTGAGAGTTAGCATAGTAAATGGCTCAGAGTTGGTTGCTGTCATTGGGGTAAACCCATGCCTCTTCCAGTGTAGCATTCTTCCATTTTCCACCTACCAGGTACTTTTCATAGAGGGCCCTGCTGCAGGTCTTTCATTTCTCAATATGGTGCGGCTTGAGGACATGAACATTCGCCTTTTTAAGTATTTTAAGTGATTTTTATCCTAGTAATACAGTTAACGGTAGAAAGTGGTACGTTGGTTATTGTGGAAATCTCCCTTTGAGAAGGTGGATTCTCTCTGAAAACCATTGCCTTTATTTTTCTTTTGGTTGGAGTTAAAGGTTTCTTCAGGCCTTTTTTTTCAGAGGAATTTTTTAGCTTAATTTCATTGATATCAGAATTTTCTTTGTTTTCCTTTATTATGTGACTAATTGTGAATTTAGTAATATCAATATTCTTTTCTTTAATAATTTTAATAATGGGGCTCGGTGGAAGGATGGTTTAAATCGTTGGTTTTTGACTGCTATGACCCGGATTTGATTCCCACATTGGGCACTTTTTTCTGATAAAAAAAAAAAAAATGCTTCAATGGCCCCTGATTCTGGCAAAAGTCCAACCCCACCAGTGAGTGTAAGTAACCAAACAAGGTTCTGGCACATTTGTAAGTGCAAAGTCAAACTGCTTTCCACATGTGTAGACATGTGGTGTACTTACAGTAAAAGCAGTCGCCTACTTCTACTCACCATGATTATCATGGCCTGTACCACGTGTACTAAGGATAAGCAAAAAAATAATATTAATAATTCGGGTAAACAAGTATTTATCCTTGGGAAGTCTGTAAACGTACCCTTTTACAAAATCACGCATAATTTTTGGCATTTCGAACATTTAAAAATAGTTTTTTGATAAAATATAAATCAAGGCTTGTTTTTTCGAATAAATATAATATCACTCACTTCTTTCATGACCTGCAGCGTTGCAAAATCGTTATTTTAAAAATGAAAGACCCTCTGTATATACCAATATTTCCCTTTAAAAATATTACTAATATAATGATAATAAAATTATTATTCAAGGAAATGGGTTGACCAAATATCAGGGAACAGGCTAAATCAACGTTTAATTGATTTCTGTTCCACCAGATTGTGCTCTGCCATCTAAAAAGCTCATGTGCTTGTGGTCAGGATATGCCTTTTTTGATATATTAAGAAAAAGTAATCTCCTTATCGTGCAACTGAAAGTTGCTGATGGCTTGCACCATCTATTCCTAATTTATGCGCCTTATCCCCGTACAATATCACTTTTGTACTATTTTTTCATGAATATATATACTAGACGAATGACCGGCTTCGGCTGAGAATTCCCCCGAGTACAATTTCCTTCATACTGAAAGTACATCAATAATAAATAGTAGAAGTTCCATAGAATAGCAATACAGAAATAACACATAAACCATAGGTAAAAAGTGTGTGTGATGGCAAAAATTGTATTATATTAATGTTTAGATATTTAATTATTTTTTTGAAATCCATTTAGTTGTTTCAAAATCAATATAGTTTAAATAGATTGCAGCTTTTCCATCCAACCCCATCCCACTCCCCAGCACATAACCCTTGAAATTGCCTGATTTGAGTGAGTGACTGCAATGCCCATCTTCTCAGTAAGAATGAGAAAAAATAGGTTTATTTAAAAAAAATTAATCCAAAATTTGGCATGTAAATATTTTTATGTAAAAAATAAAAGAGCACATGGAAATTAGGCAAACATGTGTTTGTTAATGACAGTGACTGCAATTTAAACAATTTTTTTTTTTTTAAAGAGATAAAAAAAAATAAAGGCCAGAACAAAAATTAATAAAAATACAAAAGCCATTATTTACATACAGTAACGCTAATTTTTTTTTTTTTAAATTGCATTGTGTGCACTTACTGTAACTTAGTAATATAAATTTCTCCCTCAATACTTTTGTAAAAAAAGTAACACATATAAAAGATATTTCAAAAAAAGTACGAAAGCAACTTGAGAAAAAATGTAGAATGCTCATTGGTCACTTAATTGGCCTGGTGTTGTTACTTCGCCTCGTATTTACTCCGCGTAAAAATAGTTCTTTAAATAAAAAATAAAAAATAGCCAAAAATACTAATCAACATGTAGCCGAAATTTTTCCTCAGGTT
>CP092872.1:31038121-31069997 GCA_030710605.1 Cordylochernes scorpioides
GCCCTATACTTTTATAGATCAATTTCCTCCCAGCAAAATTTCCATCTACAAGGTGTGTTCAAAAAGTATCGCGAATTTTGAATTTTCGCGAGTTACGTATATTCAAATTTCGATCTTTTTGTGGCTTTATGTTGGTACTCATGTCTCTCACTTATGCCGACAAGCTCGGCCATTTTGAATGTTCACTTAATTGTTGACAGCTGCTTTGCTTGCAGGTGTTTTGGATCGTCTTCGATTTTTACCTATTAAAAAAAATGGATCAAAGAACCTTTATCAAATTTTGTGTGAAAAACGAAATTAAGTGCGCGGATGCATTCCGAATGTTTACTGTGGCATACGGAGAAGCTACCTTGGACCGAAGCAACGTTTATCGGTGATACAAAATGTTCTCAGAAGGCGAGAAGATGTGAACGACGAAGAGCGTGCCAGACGCCCGAGCACTTCAACAACAGACGAAAAAATTAATGAAGTGGAGAAAATGATATTGGCCAATCGTCGAATCACCGTTAGAGAAGTTGCTGAAGACCTAAACATATCGATTGGCTCGTGCCATTCGATTTTTATCAATGATTTGGGCATGAGACGGGTCGCCGCGAAATTCATACCAAAATTGCTCAATTGCGACCAAAAACAGCATCACATGAACATTGCTAATGAGATGTTGGACTCTGTCCGCGATGACCCAAATTTGCTCCAGAGGGTCATAACTGGTGACGAAGCGTGGGTTTATGGTTATGACGTGGAAACCAAAGCTCAATCATCTCAATGGAAGCTGCTGCACGAACCAAGACCGAAAAAAGCGCGCCAAGTTCGGTCAAATGTGAAAGTTTTGCTGACAGTTTTCTTCGATTGCAGGGGCGTGGTGCATCATGAGTTCTTGCCACAGGGTAGAACGGTCAATAAGGAATATTACCTGCAAGTTATACGCAATTTGCGCGAAGCAATCCGCCAGAAACGCCCGGATTTGTGGAAGAACAAGAATTGGCTTTTGCACCATGATAACGCCCCTGCTCACACATCTTTGCTTGTGCGCGACTTTTTGGCCAAAAACAACACACTAAAGATGCCGCAGCCACCGTATTCCTAAGATCTGGCCCCCCTGTGACTTTTTATTGTTCCCTAAACTGAAGAGTCCCATGAAAGGATGACGTTACGCTACGCTTGACGAGATAAAGACGGCATCGAAGGAGGAGCTGAAAAAGATTTTTTTTAAATGATTTTTTTAAGTGCTTCGAAGATTGGAAAAACCGTTGGCACAAGTGTATAATATCTCATGGGATTACTTTGAAGGGGACAAAATAGGTATTCATGAATAAATAAATAATTTTTGAAAAAACACAAAAGTCGCGATACTTTTTGAACACACCTTGTATCTTCTTATATATAAAAGTCAATGTCTGTTGTCTGTTTAGCGATAAACTCAAAAACTACTGAACCAATTGGTACCAAATTTTGCATGTCGCTTTTTATAAACCTGAGGAAAAATTTCGGCTACATGTTGATTAGTATTTTTGGCTATTTTTTTTTTTTTTTTTAATTTAAAGAACTATTTTTACGTGGAGTAAATACGAGGCGAAGTAACAACACCAGGCCAATAAGTGACCAATGAGCTTTCTACATTTTTTCTCAAGTTGCTTTCGTACTTTTTTTGAAATATCTTTATATGTGTTACTTTTTTTACAAAAGTATTGAGGGAGAAATTTATTTACTAAGTTACAGTAAGTGCACACAATGCAATTTATAAAAAAAAATACAAAATTAGTGTTACTGTATGTAAATAATGGCTTTTGTATTTTTATTAATTTTTGTTCTGGCCTTTGTTTTTTTTTATCTCTTAAAAAAAAAAATAATTGTTTAAATTGCAGTCGCAGTCTTTAGCAAACACACATGTTTGCCTAATTTCCATGTTGTCTTTTATTTTTTACATAAAAATATTTACATGCCAAATTTTGGATTAATTTTTTTTAAATAAACCTATTTTTTCTCATTCTTACTGAGAAGATGGGCATTGCAGTCACTCACTCAACTCAAGCAATTTCAAGGGTTAATGCGCTGGGGAGGGTACCTCGGGGGTTGGATGGAAATGCTGCAATCTATTTAAACTATATTGATTTTAAAACAACTGATTGGATTGCAAAAAATAATTAAATCAAATACCTAAACACTAATTTTACAATTTTTTGCCATCACACACTTTTCGCCTGTGCTTTATGTGTTACCTCTGTATTACTATTCTATGGACCTTCTACTATTTATTATTGATGTACTTTCAGTATGAAGGAAATTGCACTCGGGGGAATTCTCGGGCGAAGCCGGGTCATTCGTCTAGTAATCTATAATCCAAATAAATAAATAAATAGTGTGTGACGTTTCGGTAACAGCATTGTACCATCTTCAGACCAAAGTGCTAAATTCACCCGTCTCATCAATATACTACAGTAGTTTTACGATTTATAGATAAGCAGACAAACAGAGAGACAAATTTTGACTTTTATAATAAGAGATATGTATATATAGTGGACAGTTATAAAATAAAGGCATCAATAGGTGGTTTTGAATTCAATTCGTGATGAGTAATAAGCTTTGAAGCTTACTTACCCTTAGGCCATGTTTAAAATTAACTGGAATCACCTGGTAATGTATTTCCGGCCTTACTTTTTATTAAATAAAATTTTTAGTATTTTCTTTTATTTTTTGCACTATTATTTTTAAAAACTCTTTGCATTTGCAACTAGATATTCATTTTTGTTAATTATAATTAAAAAGTGACTCCTCCCAAACCTATTTCTATACCATGTCAAAGTTTCAACTGGATTTGTGATGATATATATATAAATACAAAACATTAACTTTTATTTATATATTTTTAATATGAGAACTTACCTCTGTCATTTACGTTGTAAAGCTCAAACTCTTCATCATCTTCTAGAAAATTCTCTTCATAATCACTAATCCACTCAGTGTCATCTGTTGGCGACATCTGTTCACAAAAAGTCAAATGAGATTGTTAAAAAATCAACTCAAACTTTATAAACAAATAAAAATACATTAGAAATAAAAAATAATAATTTACTTTGAAGTATGCTTATTGTCAATTGAATATATTTATTTTTTCCAATATTTTGTGTGGCTATATGTCAAACTTCTTTGGGATTTGTGCCCCACTCTTTGGAGAGGCTAGCTTATCACTGCCTATACAAATGCTATAAAATTTTAAATATATGAATAAACTACTTAATAAATGTATTTAAATTAAATTAAAAATAAGAAGAAAAATTAATATACAAATTTGATTTACAGGATAAAAAAAATGAGTAGAAAATCTAAGTTCACTAGAAACTTTGGAAGATATAAATCCAACCACAACATTTTCAGTAAATCTTTTCAAGAGCATGAACTTGACAAATCTTTAAATCATCTTGACCATTCAAAAGCTCTCGGTCCAGACAACAATACTGGCCCCATGTCAGCTCTTATGCCAAAAATAGAACTTTTAAACATTTTCAACCACTGTTGAAGCTTCTCTACCTTGCCTAAAGAGTGGAAACATGCCAAAATACCCTCTCCACAAGCAAGGCAAGTCTGAGAACCAACAAAGCAATAGACCATCTTTCAGACTTCTATCCCCTGCAAAACATATAATTATCAACCTCAACAACCTATTATACTATCGAGTATAGTATAACCTATAGTATAACCTAAGAGAGCTTTTAAAAATTTTAAAAGCACAGTAGCTTAATCATTTACTATGTTCAAAAAATCCTGGACAGCTTTCATCATAAACCAATGCAATCAACTAGAGCAGCCTTCATCAACCTCTTCCAAGTCTGGAGGGAAAACTAATTTTCAAACTCAACAAACTTGGGATAGAGGGAAGCATGCTGTGTTAGATCAGCAGCTTTCTTTTTAAAAGCACCATACAGATTAATTTGAATAGCAATATAACACAAAATACTCTTTATTTACCAAAGTCTACCTCAAAGGTCAATCCTAAGCCTTATTCTCTTCAACATTTACTTATATGATATAAGCACCCCCTCATCAGGTCACATCTAAAATTGCTCCTTACTTAGATGACATAATAAAAATAACCTCTCCGGGTGACCCCGAGATATTTGGCCAGATCTGAAATATGACGTCACGATGACACGCGATGTAAACAAAGGTTATGATTGGTTCATTGTTTTTTTTTAAACATGATTTCATTATTAATATTTTAAATACCTGTGATTAATTTATATTTTCAGTATATTTATTTTTTGTCTAAATGGCCTTCTATTTTAAATTAAAAATTTTTTGAAATATTTAGCGTAATTGTAAACACGTGTGTGTTATGAATGCACATGATGTTAATACCTTGAGAGCAATGGTGTCCGATATTTTAAATCATTATAAAATTAATTATTAATTAATATTAAAATTTTGTAATTAATTTTGGTTAGTTTAAGTTAGGTTTAAGTTCGTTTAAAGTTCAGGTTAGGTTTAGGTTCATTTAAGGTTAGGTTCGTTTAGGTTAGGTTAGGTTTGATTAGTTTAGGTTAGGCTAATGTAATTTATATTAATTTTATAATTTTTATTTTTTGTATATGCCTATTTATAAATAGGCACCATTGGAACGTATTATGCCAGTATTTCTTTGTTTACGTTGGCGCTAAAACATATTTAAAAAATTGCTAATATAAAATTATAAAAATAAAAAGTCCTTTATAAATATATTGACAATATAAATTAATCACAGGTAATATTAATAATTAAATCTTGTTTTAAAAAAAAAACAATGAACCAATCATAATCTTTGTTTACATCGCGCGTCATATTTCAGATCTGGCCAAATGTCTCGGGGTCACCCAAAAGAAATATAGAAACTTGCTCATTCCTAGCCATTCCGACCACCCAGATGTCTGAAAATTTGTACACTTGCATTGTTCATTGGTCTGAGTGGGTGTTAAAAGTTTCATACTTCTATGTGAACTGGAAGTATATTAAAATTAATTTACAAAATTTGAAAAGCAATTTGGAAATGTGTCCATATCCGGCCACCCTGACACAACCCAGAAGTCTGAAAATTTGTCAACTTGCATTGTCAACAGGTTCTGAAAAGTGTACCAAATTTCAGATTCCTACGTGCTCTAGAAGTATATTAAAAATTGATTACAAGATTTGTGGACAGACAGACAGGGAAGCAAGTTAAATAAAAGCTTTTAATAAAAAGATCCTAAACTGAACCTATCCTAACCAAAATAATATATCTTAACCAAGGCTAAACTTACCTAATCTCATAATGCCTCATAAACACATTACTCTAGATTGGGTTTGCAAATCAACAACCTTCATCTCGTGATCTACGACACATTGAAAATTGCATGCCTCCAATTTAGTACCTGGGCTAAAAACAGATGTGAAGGTAATGTTTATTAAAATTTTGCACAAATGGATACCCAACATGTTGACAAATAATAAATTTCAAATCAGTTTTCTGTTGTTTTCGAGTTGATCTCAAAAATATTCATTATGCCTCACTCTTGGTAGCATAAAGGTTATTATTTTATATTCAGGTTTGAAAAAATATATACCTTTTACGATTATGAAACAATAAATAGCTAAGTATCTTAAAAATATATGTTTTTTTTTTTTTTTCAATTTGAAAATCGTCTTTTTTAATTAGGTTTTGATTTTTAAATATACACAAAATTAAACAAAATATTTATAAAATAAACACGTGATAAATATGATGATAATTTAACTCTGTGTTTATAATTTTTTGTTAATAGTTTTGTTTTCGAATAAAATTTAATTTATTTTTAAAATTCAAAATGTATTTTCGAAATATTATTCGAAAATTTTATTTTTGTGAAAATATTGAGGTTAAAAACAAAAACCTTATGGGAATTAAATAGGTTTCCCTCAAATATAATGAATATTTTGAGAATCAAAAGAAAGTTTTCAAAATTAAGGTAATGTGTTTGGAATATTTACCCTTAACTGGACGGGTTGGGCTGATTCCGCCTATTCATAACCTTTAATAGGAAAAAAAAAATTTTTTTTTCGTTTACTGAGAGCTACCAGCTCACATGTAATTCTAATTTTAAGGTGATACAATCAATTTCCATCCATCGTTTATAAATATCAGTTTTAGGAGGGGGAATATATTTACATGTAGGGCGGATTTCGCCCAGGCCGTCCAGAAGCGGGAGAATTTTTTGTTTCAGTGTTCATGGTTCATATTTGAGTCTCTATCTTCCACTACTTTTTAGCTTCCTTTCATAAAGCAACGCTTCTTTCTTTGGATAAGTATTATTATCAACCAAGTCAACAGAGAGAACCATCCCTGCCAACCCGAATAGTTTTAGAGATTAGTTTACCATTTTGGAAGAGTAATAGTGTTACGCAGACTTTATCATCATCGGTGCTGACGTCACACACTACGCTTCAGACTTTTCTGTTTTGGTTTTTCGCTCGCTTGTTTTTTTACAACATTTGTATTGGAACAAGTCGTTCCTTAAATAAATATATATATTAGTTTATATCAAATGGGATGTCCTCGTAACTACAAAATAAGTATCGAAAAGATAGCGGTTGCCTGGCCGGCATTCATATTTATATAAAAATAGACACTTCGGCCAGTTGGAGTTTTTTATTTTCTCAATACCTCGGGACCAAAATTGGTCTTAATAATCGAAAAGATAGCGGTTGCCTGGCCGGCATTCATATTTATATAAAAAACTAGCGGATGTGTACACGGCTTCGCCCGTTTATCCAGTGAAAGTTTGCTTAACGAATATTATATATTATGAAGTATAATAAACAATGCTAAAGATTAGTTTTAATTATTAATCAAGATTGTGTGTGAATATGTGAGAAAGATGTAATATCGTTGTTGTTTTCTTGGCCGACTGTTTTACATATGGTGTTATCTTAAAATTGCTTGTTTTGAATATTTTTTTAGATTGAGTTGAATGAATTGCTGATTTTTTTTTGTATTTATATATAAATAAAATTAACTCTGTTGAATTTTTTTTGTATTTTATCGATAACAGCAAAGTTATGTATTTTAAAGTTAGGAAAAATATTTTGATGTTAAGCAAAACCTGCTCCATCTCGTTTTACATAAATGTTGAAAATTTGGTCGAAATTGATGCATTTTAACGAAAGTTTTTAGCGAACACCACTTATGAAATTTCCATTTATATAGAAGACTAGCGGATGTGCCCGGCTTCGCCCAGGTTTTTACCCGAGTAAAGGTTTGTCTAAAGAACATTTGTTAAAACAATTCTCTATAAACTTATTTAAAAAAGAAGATATATTTTGATAATTTGAAACTTGTAAATTTGAATCTCTCGATAAAGTGAACATTTTTTCCCGGTCCCTGTGTGCCGTGTCATCCTGAATTTTGTCTTTCCTAATTTTCTACATTACAAAATCATCGTTTTATCTAGTGAACATTTTTTTCCGGTCCCTTGAAAAATACTCGATAAGTTGAATAAAATCAATATTAATTGGTTCCCTCGGTAATTGGAAGTTAAAGGAATAGTATCTTCGCCTTGGAATTGTATCATTATTCTTGTCTCAAATAAATTGCCGTGTCATCCTGAGATAATCTTACTTTTGATAAATAATATTTAAGATTTTATTATATATATTATATTATATATATATTACACGTTATTTGTTTTCTTGGCCGACTGTTTTACATATGGTGTTATCTTAAAATTGCTTGTTTTGAATATTTTTTTTTAGATTGAGATTATTAGCTAGTATGTAAAAAAATTAACTCTGTTGAAATTTAATTTTGTATTTATATATAAATAAAATTAACTCTGTTGATTTTTTTTGTATTTAATCGATAACAGCGAAGTTACGCATGTTAATGTTAGGGAAAAATATTTTGATGTTAAGCAAAACCTGCTCCATCTCGTTTTACATAAATGTTGAAAATTTGGTTGAAATTGATGCATTGTAACGAAAGTTTTTAGTGATGTACACTTATGAAATTTGCATTTTATTAATATAGATAGATATAATATAAATGAGTTTTAAAAATTGTTTTAAAAAAAATGCATCGGCCGAGAATCGAACCCTGGCCGCCCGCGTGGCAGGCGAGCATTCTACCACTGAACCACCGATGCTTTAAAAAAATCAAATTCATTTATCGTCGCGACCAGTGCTGCGCCCTAGCGGTAAAAGACTGGAACTAACGCTTTTTGGTTTTTATTTTTTAAAAAAAGCACATTAACTTTTTTAGTTTTTTGAATAGCCTATATGTTAAACGAAATCTTCAGCTACCTACATGCGAAATTCCATAATGATTGAGTCAGTAGATTTTGCGTGATGCGATAACAAACATCGATTTCGCATTTCATTTATATATATATATTATATAAAAGGAAGGATAAGGGGAAGGATATATATATCTATATATATAAAAATGAATGTATGTCTGTTTGTCCTTTATGCCTGACCAAACCACTCATTGGATCGCCATGAAACTTTGGGAAGTTATTTAGTATAGTACTGGGAAGGTTTCTAGCAAATAAAATTTTTGAAATAACTTTTCGCCTAGAAATAATCAAGATAAATATTCTAATTTATCTGTTATAATTCAACAATCTGCTCTAAATATTATCATGATGATACGATGATTTTGTAATGTAGAAAATTAGGAAAGACAAAATTCAGGATGACATGGCAATTTATTTGAGACAAGAATAATGATACAATTCAAAGGCAAGATACTATTCCTTTAACTTCCAATTACCGAGGGAACCAATTAATATTGATTTTATTCAACTTATCGAGTATTTTCAAGGGACCGGGAAAAAAATGTTCACTTTATCGAGAGATTCGTTAGACAAACTTTTACTCGGGTAAAACCTGGGCGAAGCCGGGCGGGTCCGCTAGTAATATATATATATATATCCTATTAATCTGTGAATAAATATATAATCATTATAAACAACAAGAATAAGATGTAGAATGTAAACAACGTGGTGATGTAAAAGATCAGTATAAGGTTTAATAAACAATTTATACAAATCTCATTCTTAATTATAAAAAATATAAACACCAAACAAGTGTACCAAATTTCAGATTCCTATGTGCGTTAGAAGTTTACTAAAAATCTATTACAAGATCTGTGGAAGACAGACAGGGAAGCAAGTTAAATAAAAGCTTTTGATAAAAATAAGATAACAGAGTGCCTTCTGTATCTGAAATTGTGTGTGAACTATTTTAGCGCAATTTCTTCTTTAAAATGAAAATATTAAATATCCGGTTATCATCATCATTCTGTTTTGTAAACAATTGGATATGCGAATCCTTCAGTTGGGACCATCATTTATATATTTGTATAAACATGCATCATTTCAAACGCTTTGTTTTGTTCATATTTTTATTTTGCCTCTTAATGATAATTATTTTTGCCGCCATATTTGAACAATTTCAGTCAAAATATGCAATTGATGTATGTATCATTATCACTTTTACAATTTAAGCAATATTTCATGGAAAAATATATAAAAATTAATATTAAGTAAATATTATTTGAAAATACACACAGTATAAGCAAACTATGTTGCGTGTAAATATGCTAAGCCATAGTTTGCTTTATGAAAGATAGAGCATATAGGAATTTTAAGTCCTCATTTTAGCTTTGAATGAATATCCTGTTAGCATTATTAATATAATTTTTCTCTTATATATAATACTGAATATTATTCACACAGAATTTGAAGGATTTTGAACATCTATCCTCTCCAGGGAGTAAGTCTAAATTAGTAGCAGGTGATTGTTTGGATCCATTATCAATGGGATTACTGAACTATAGCTATTTACTAGGTACTTTAGGGCAACTTGGAAGTTTAGCTGCCATCTCTTCCCCTACTCTAGGTCAGTTCTTCATTACTAATGTGTGCTGTGAGATTGTGCTAGGTGTGAGGATCCATTTACAAAAAAAAAAAAAAAAAACGGAGATAAATCTTCTTCTTTCTTATCTCCACTCAATCATATTGAGGCATCAAGCTTGTTGATGGTGTCTGCTGGGGATGAGTAGAGCTCATCAATGGATGAATCAATACAGTCAATAATGTGTTTTGGGGTTGCATAGTGGGAAAACCTTGCAACCATTCAGAGATAAATAGATTCTAAAAATACAGTCTAACTTCTTTAATTCGACATCCCAAGTGATCAGAGCTTTTGTTTGAATTAAAATAAGCGTTAATTGATACAAAAAAAAAGACCTAATCCAAATAATTTAATAGAACATTTTATTCTTTTGTCTGATGATGGTAACAATACTGTTACCGAAATGTCACACACTATTGAATTATTTGGATTAGGTTTTATTTTCTTGTATCTATAATCCAAATTGATGATTTCATCACAACATCCATTTCTAGTAAACATTTTTATAGGATAACCCCAAATATTTAGTTGAAATAATAATTTTAGAAAATACTGTTGTAATATATTCTAAATAATAAGGTGAATTTGATACCACATTGGGACTTTTTTTTATATATATAAAAGAGTCGGTGGACGAGTGGGTAACAGCCTCGATTCCCGACAGTCATGAATCGGGATCGAATCCTGCATTAACATTTTGTTTAATATATGAATAACCTTCACATATTATTCATTGTTGTAATTATCATAAACTAGGTTGCTCTTGTTGAGCAGTACCTAATAAAGTGATTTCAGAACAAGGAAGGGACTTATTTTATTTTATTTATTTATTTTTTCAGAATGTTTCACAATTACCTTAAAAAAAGTGATGGATACAATTAAATTAATAAATTTGTGAACAAAGGAAAAATTCAAATACAATTTAATATAAGGGAATAAATTCAATGAAAAAAAAGCGAGAAAATTTAGAAAATAAAGAAAAGGCTAAAAATGAAAAGGCTCCAAGATACAGTCGACTCTTGATAATTTGAAACTCGTTAATTTGAATCTCTTGATAATTTGAAAATTTTCCCGGCCCCTTGAAAAACACTCGATAAGTTGAATAAAATCAATATTAATTGGTCCCCTTGGTAATTTGAAGTTGAAGGAAAAGTATCTTGCCACATATGAACATCTGTGAATAACTGTACAAATGTTTAAAATAATAAATCACAAGTTTTGAGAGAAAGATCAAACTCTTGTTTGAGAAAGGGCAAGACCCGAAAGCTCCCAATAAATTTATTACTTAAAAAACTTGCGGCAAGTCACTTATTTAATCTTGTATCAACATAGTATGTATATCCCGAAACTGCCAAAACTTCAAACTCTTGTTTACTTGATTTTTTTTCCTCCCTACCTCTTGGTTGTTTAAACTACAGTTATTTTGAACTCTTGAAATATTAAAAAATTTCTCCGGCCCCTTGAGTTTCAAATTATCAAGAGTCGCCTGTTTCACATCAATGTTAGCAGCCGTTGACTAGTAAAATAGCTCTCTTCTAATCAATGTCACCACTTCACAGAAGTGCCAGGATGGCCGAGTGGTCTAAGGCATTCAGGTGGCAGTGTACTCTCGTAGGTGTGGGTTCGAATTCCACTTCTGACATTTTTTCTGCCTTTCACATATGTAGACATGTTATTCACTTACAGTAAAAGCAGTTGCAAACTTCTACCCACCATGATAGTCATGGCCTGTACCTACCACATGTACAAGGAATAATAATTTTTTTAAAATAGGGGGTCGGTGGAAGGGTGGTCTAAACCGTTGGTTTTCAACCACTACAACCCGGGTTCTATTCTCGCATTGGGCACTTTTTTTCTGATTTAAAAAAAATAATGCTCCAATGGCCCCCGATTCTTGCAAAATTCCAACCCTACCAGCGAGTGCAAGTAACGGAGCTCTGGCACATTTGTAAGTGCAAAGTCGAACTGCTCTTCACATGTGTAGACATGTGGTGCACTTACAGTAAAAGCAGTCACCTACTTCTACCCACCATGATTTTCATGGCTTGTATCATGTGTACTAGTGATAAGTAAAAAAAAAATTTTTTTTAAATGTTAGCAGCCGCTAAAGTTAGGCCTAAATCGTCCATCATTGACACCAATTTTGCAATGCATTTTACCTTTTTATTTCATTAACTTTCAGTATCAAGGACAAAATGGCATTAATACATTTGTTTAAAAACATAAAAATAATTATAAATAAAAATTTAATCTAATTGAATAATAGCAGTGAAAGTAAATAAATATGGAAAATTTTTAAATATTTTTTTTTTTTTAAGAATCATTAAGATCTTTTAAGGAAATTCTTCATGGATGCTTGCTTTGCACTGAAATCCTATTCAGGGTGCCACATTCCAGCTGATCTATTTTCAAAAGACATGTCTTTCCTCTCCTCTGTAATGTCTTTTAAATAACAAAGAGTTTTGAGTGTGTTAGTCTTTTTCTTCTATAATTTTTGTTGTTTTTTCCACATAAGTAAGCTGGCCATACAGACCATGTTTCTGATCTTTTTGGCAGAACCTGACAACTTGCCACGCTCATTTATTCCACACTTTGAGCACAAGGTATTAAGACCAAATACGAATAAATAAATAGTGTGTGACATTTCGGTAACAGCATTGTTACCATCTTCAGACAAAAGTGCTGAATGAGAAATTTCTTCTTTACTTCCGGGCTAATTGGCCTAATGTGTAAGGTCTTCTAGCCCCCAACATGGCTGCAGAACGCGAACTGGTGGCAAGGGATCCTAAGATCTGGCAGAGGAGAAGACTTCGCAGGGGATGGAGTCCAGTAGGGAAGGCAGGAGAAGGTGGAGGCAGGAGGTCCTGGAAGCCTAGAACTTGAGAGCCCTAGACTTCAGGATGGGGCAGCTTGAGGCTCTCGCCTCATGCTTGTCAGGAAGGCCCTTGGCGCAGCAGTTGGCACACTTGGAGGTGCGCTGGTTGGCAAGGGATGGACAGGCACGACCTTCATGGCCGTCTTCACCGCAATGGAAGCACTCTGGAGCATTGTGCGGAGTTGTGGCCGAAGCCGCAGAAGCAGACGCGGGCACGGATGGATTCCTCAAAGTTGAGGATGACCCCATCCACAACGATCCTCCCGCGCACGCCCAGGGCTCTGAAGGTTTTGAAGTCCACCTCGATGAAGGCGGTGCATGTCCCGTTTCTGGGTGCAGAATGGTGCGCCACATGCACCACCTTGTCCCCAGGGAGTTGGCTAACAGCAGGGGTCTCCAGGAAGGTTTCTTCAATGGTGGAGTTGGGGGTAGTCTCCTCGTCCACTTTGAAGAGGCAGATGCGAGGCAGGATCTCTTTCTGCTGGTGGACCTTCATACCATCCAGCTTGTTGGTCAAGGAGGTTGTCACTGCGGGGATGGTGTCTGGGTTGCTGGAATGTAGGACCAGCTTCCCCTTGGTGCGCAGGGAAGCCCAGACGCCTTGGGGGAGAGTGTGGGCGGCGCGGACTGCTTTCAGCATCTCCCTTGGGTCAGCCTGTGGGTCATCTGAGATGACCACTGTGTGGGCCACCGATTTTACTCCATGGAGGGTCACTCGGGTGGCCGCAGGCTTGGAGATGCGGGAAGGCGCAGGCTTGGAAGGACCTTGCAAATTGGTTCTCTTTGCAGGCGGTTTGGGAGCCTCAGGCTGCTTCCTTTTTGTTGGAGCAGGAGCAGGCAACTTGGGGGCAGGCTTCTTCGTTGGGAGAGCAGCAGGAGCAGGAGTGGCCGGCTTGACTGGGTCAGTCTGGGAGCAGGAGTCCTTTCAGGAAGGAGCTGGGCAGGTTTGGGTAGAGGTAGAGATAACCGGAGGGGCGGGCGGAGGAGGCTTCGAGGGCAGTGAGTTTCTCCAGGAGTTGGTCGCGGTCGGCAGTCATGGCCTTCAGTTTTTCTGAGAGCCTAAGGATGCAGGCGTGGCGTCTCTGGAGAAGACAATCAATGGTGTCGTGCAGGTCAGGATGGGTGAAGCTGTTGTATTGGGACGCAGTGATCCTGTCAACTTCTTCAACATTCTCAGCGGTAATTTGGAGGCCTTCAAATTCTTGGTAGAGGGCGGTGTTGACTGGCGGAGGAACCATAGTAGTTTGGTGATGGGCAGCTGGGGGGGATGTACGCAGGTGCTTTGAAGAGGATTTGTAATTCATGTCAAACCATGGCTTGTCGGTCGACTTAGCAGCTATAGGGTCACTTTCTTCGACGGGCTTAACTTCAGTATCAGCAGTATTGTTCTTTTTCATTGAATGAAAAACCATGAATATGCCCTAAAATGGGATAAAATTGAGAATTCTGTACTTGTAGAACAGAAAAATCACAGGGCATAATAATTTTAATCTAAAAGAAACAAAGATACTAGAAAAATGCATCGGCCGGGAATCGAACCCGGGCCGCCCGCGTGGCAGGCGAGTATTCTACCACTGAACCATTTGGGTATTTGATACTAGATTATAAGAAAAATTATTTTAAGAGACAATTTAAAGAAGCATTTTTCATTCAAAAGAAATGTGCTACAATTAACAGAATGGAAGAAAGAGGAAATATCAATGATATTTATAGATATGCTTTTAATTATATCTTTAAAACTTTTCCACTTTTAATTCTAAGAATAATTATCTGTGTTTCTCAGAAAATTATCTTCTTCTTATCTGCTGTCTTGTTTACCCACTTGATAACAGTAACTATTTAAACCATGCTGTGGTAAAATTTCTCATTCAGTACTTTTGTCTGAAGATGGTAACAACGCTGTTACTGAAACGTCAAAAAATATTTATTTATTTGGATTTGGTCTTATTACCTTGTGTTTATAATCTATAATCCAAATTGTGCCTTATCCACACTTTGAGGATGGAAGATTCCAGAGTTGCATGGTCCACTGGCCACTATGAAAATCGAGTTGTTCATAAAAATTTTAAATAAATAAAAAATTTTTTTCAAAAAATGCATTATCATTTTAATATAATCTATAGAGAGAGAGAGTTTAAAATAATTAAAAAAAAATTAAATTCATATAAAAATAGTGTGTGTGTTTTTTTTATTTTTTAAATGTTGCTCAATTTTTTATTGAGATCGTGCAATACAAATTCACTCCACATACTATATGACAGTGAGTAAAAGGTAAATATATTATCAGATAATCTATTTACACATTTTATAATATTTATTTTAAGATAAAACTATAAAAGTAACTTCCAATAGCTTATCTAAGTATGATAAACTAAGAAGCAGCCTTCATACAAAGAGGCACTTGACATCAATTATATACTCTATATCATCTAACAAATTTTCAGATTTTAAGTAATATTGAGAGGTAAATGTACTAGGTACAGTTTACATCTAAAAAATGTGATAGGAAAGTGATTAAAAAAGCGTTGCGAACAAAGAAAAATTAACAAACAAGGAAGAAAGATAGGCAGGCAATAGAGTTGCTGGAACAGTGGTTTCACGTGATGTTTTACATTGGGTCAGCTGACATCCCCCCAACCCATTGATAGATAGACAAGAAGGTATGGGACAAGATCCTGGTGGACGCAAATTTGCATTGGTCACTGGCAATTTTATATTTATTTTTAGAAATAGGGGACATGGATTCGCATTCTTTGAGTCCAAAGTGTTAAACTAACACGGAAATGGAAAATTGAAATAAAATATTCATATAATCATTGTAGCTTCATTATAATGATTTGTAAATTTAAAAGGAAAATATTCATATATTTAATAATAACTAAAATATTCTTAGTTTGAAAATTAAAAAGAAAATAATATTATTATTAATCTCAAAGCCCATGATGCCTAAATAGCCCGTATAAAAAAAAAAAAAACTTGCGACATTCACAACGATGCTGTAAAGTGAAATTTAAACTAACTAGAAACCAAAAGTGTGCAGGCGTGTTCTTAAATTTGCTTTTTGGCAGCCGCCACTCGCCTCTGTAACTGTACCTTTTAACAGTAAAGTTGTATGTAAACAACATTTTGATATTTGAATTTTAAAATGGTTGAATTATTGGAAGCCTCGAATTATTGATAGCGTCGAATTACAGTTTGTTACTTTCGGGGCTCAAAAATCATCCATTCTGGTTAGCAGCCTCATAAATAAAGATATTTCCGTTTGTTATTTGATAGGCCGGAGGTTGGGACATCAAAACCTGGTCAAATTATCGTAAAGTGTCGAATTATCATGTGTTAAATTAACATGGTTATACTGTATGTTAAAATTTGATTTTAAAAATCGCTCAAATTATCGATGGTGTCGAATTAGTGTTGGTTATTTGATAGGCTGTAGGTCGAGACACAAAAATATGGTTGAATTATCGCAAGTGTTGAATTATAGGGTGTTGAATTAACAAGGTTTTACTGTATCTTACAATAATAATCCTATAACTTCATATATAGCTGAATCCATGCTTTGTCTGGCTATTGCATATTTCAGCAATGCTTTGTTATGGCACTTAATCAGTTAAATAACCAGGTATCAAAATACATTGTGTAAAAATAGCAACCAGCAAATTTTTTATTAGCCTTACCAGTGCTGCCCATAATGGTGAAGCAGAAATACAAAAATTTTGTTTTCCATTTATTAACATTACCACATGAAATTCTTCAATTTTTTAAATAGCTATAAACACAAGGTAATAAGACCAAATCTAAATAAATAAATAGTGGGTGATGTTCAGTAACAGAATTGTTACCATCCTCAGACAAAAGTACAGATTTTTTTTTTTCACACACTATTTATTTGTTTAGATTTGGTCTTGTGTATAATGGTCTTGTTTATAACTTAACTCTTGTTCTCAAAAATAGATGTTTGTTACAACTGAGGAATCCTTAGAATGTGACTGTGTGTGGACCCACATTCAATGAAGTTGTGTTGTTGCAAACATATGTCCAGAACGAGCCCACTACTGCACACATCCCGGCAGAAGCCCCGGCCCTCCAACCAGACCATTTCCTCCCACCTCCTCCAGAGGATCAACCAGAAGCTGGAGGTGATGAAGAACTGGAAGCCGCTGATGTCGGAAGATCAATGGTGCAGCGGCTGATGGGAGACCTGCGGCCCATGGCAGGATGGAGCCACAAGCAGAGCTGGGACCAGGCGGCCAGGTGGGTGGAGCCCCGTAGGATCACGCCCTCCTCTGCCCCCCAGCTGGGGACCATCCTCCACTCCCTCAGCACTGCCCCCATCACCATGGCAGATGTGGCCCTCAGGGGCACCCAGCTGAAGATACTGCTGCTGCTGGAGGGAAACCATCTAGCACTCTTCAAGCCTCGCAGGTAACTACTACCTGCTTATCTGTTGTGCTTGGAGATAATAGGTACTTTCCTACATACATAGGGCGAACTAGCAAAGTTTTGCATATCTAGTAATAGTTTTCACCACAATCAATACACTTCTCCATCCTTTGAAACCAGTTATGAAACCAACTCTTCCACGTTTCCTCAGGGAGCTGGGCACACTCGTAACCTATGTCCTCAAAAGGTCTTCATAGCAGAAAAAGTGTTTACCTTATAGTCTGTTCTTCACGTGAGGGAAGATGGTAAAGTTGCAAGGTCTGAACTGTAGAGAGTATGCTCCAACAATTTTAGTCCAGTACATGCCAAATATTCAGCGCAGACCTTCAAACAGTGAGCTGGAGCATTGTCATGGTGGAAAAGCCATGTGTCAGTCCTTGAGTTTGGAAGTAAATTTTTGATAGCTTGAACAACTTTAGGAAGGCATTCCTCAGTGTACCACTTGGCAGTGACTGTCTTTTGATTTTACAGTACCGCACAACTGACAACTCTGCAGTGCATCTCGGTTTTCGTACAGACACAGGCATGCTTTCACCTTCAAATATCCAAACTTTGTTCTGGCCTTTAGTAGGCACATCAAAATAATAAAGCCAAGTTTCATCATCTGTAATGATACTATTGACATAACGAGATGATCCATTATCAAACTTTTTGAGCATCTCTCAGCACCATGAAACATGTTGAGTTATCTGATCATGAGTTAAGGAATGGGGAACCCATAAGGAACAAACTTTACCCACTTTTAGATGGCCGTGGAGAATGAAATGAATGCCTGATGAAGATTATGTCTAAACTCACAAGTTATATGTCTATCATTCTCCAATCATTTCTTGTCAGCAGCGTTGTTTTCCTAATTAACTGACGAAACTGGACATCCTGACCTTGGTGCATCTCAAATGCCATATTTTCCTCGCTGAAACTCACGATACCACCTGAATCTGTTGTGCTTAGAGATAGGTACTGTCCTAAATATAGTATTGGTCACTGCTTGTCATTGGCTTGGTGGGATGATCTGTTGTGCTTGGAGATAGATACTGTCCTAAATATAGTATTGGTCACTGCTTGTCATTGGCTTGGTGGGGTGATCTGTTGTGCTTGGAGATAGATACTGTCCTAAATATAGTATTGGCCACTGCTTGTCATTGGCTTGGTGGGGTGATCTGTTGTGCTTGGAGATAGATACTGTCCTAAATATAGTATTGGCCACTGCTTGTCATTGGCTTGGTGGGGTGATCTGTTGTGCTTGGAGATAGATACTGTCCTAAATATAGTATTGGCCACTGCTTGTCATTGGCTTGATGGGGGTGATCTGTTGTGCTTGGAGATAGATACTGTCCTAAATATATAGTATTAGCCACTGCTTGTCATTGGCTTGGTGGGGTGATCTGTTGTGCTTGGAGATAGGTACTGTCCTAAATATAGTATTGGCCACTGCTTGTCATTGGCTTGGTGGGGTGATCTGTTGTGCTTGGAGATAGGTACTGTCCTAAATATAGTATTGGCCACTGCTTGTCATTGGCTTGGTGGGATGATCTGTTGTGCTTGGAGATAGATACTGTCCTAAATATAGTATTGGTCACTGCTTGTCATTGGCTTGGTGGGGTGATCTGTTGTGCTTGGAGATAGATACTGTCCTAAATATAGTATTGGCCACTGCTTGTCATTGGCTTGGTGGGGTGATCTGTTGTGCTTGGAGATAGATACTGTCCTAAATATAGTATTGGCCACTGCTTGTCATTGGCTTGGTGGGGTGATCTGTTGTGCTTGGAGATAGATACTGTCCTAAATATAGTATTGGCCACTGCTTGTCATTGGCTTGATGGGGTGATCTGTTGTGCTTGGAGATAGATACTGTCCTAAATATATAGTATTAGCCACTGCTTGTCATTGGCTTGGTGGGGTGATCTGTTGTGCTTGGAGATAGGTACTGTCCTAAATATAGTATTGGCCACTGCTTGTCATTGGCTTGGTGGGGTGATCTGTTGTGCTTGGAGATAGGTACTGTCCTAAATATAGTATGGCCACTGCTTGTCATTGGCTTGGTGGGGTGATCTGTTGTGCTTGGAGATAGGTACTGTCCTAAATATAGTATTGGCCACTGCTTGTCATTGGCTTGATGGGGTGATGTTGTGCTTGGAGATAGGTACTGTCCTAAATATAATATTGGCCACTGCTTGTCGTTGGCTTGGTGGGGTGATCTGTTGTGCTTGGAGATAGATACTGTCCTAAATATAGTATTGGCCACTGCTTGTCATTGGCTTGATGGGGTGATCTGTTGTGCTTGGAGATAGGTACTGTCCTAAATATAGTATTGGTCACTGCTTGTCATTGTCTTGGTGGGGTGATCTGTTGTGCTTGGAGATAGGTACTGTCCTAAATATAGTATTGGCAACTGCTTGTCATTGGCTTGGTGGGGTGATCTGTTGTGCTTGGAGATAGATACTGTCCTAAATATAGTATTGGCCACTGCTTGTCATTGGCTTGGTGGGGTGATCTGTTGTGCTTGGAGATAGGTTACTGTCCTAAATATAGTATTGGCCACTGCTTGTCATTGGCTTGGTGGGGTGATCTGTTGTGCTTGGAGATAGATACTGTCCTAAATATAGTATTGGCCACTGCTTGTCATTGGCTTGGTGGGGTGATCTGTTGTGCTTGGAGATGTCCTAGACACACTGGTTCATAAGTGGTTGCTCCAGTGCCAGAGTTTGGAGTAACAACTCTTCCAAAGGAGTATATAGACAATATCTCTGGTTTCACTAGGTCTGTTACTAGGATTAGTTCAATACCCAATTTCAATTGTTAACCTTCTAGTAGGGGTTCCTGTTTAATCATATTGTAAATTGTAGAAAAAGATGTTTCCAAGTGCCTCAAGGATCAATATCTGTTTTGGGAGGTGCCAGAGCCTAACTTCCACTCAATTTACTTCACTCCATATCTGCACATGTTGGAAGCCTTTTTTACTTGCACACATCTCGTCAGATTCCCATTTCAACAACCATAACAACAAATAAGTGGATTTTTTTTTTCCTCAAACTGGCTAGCAATGCTGAAACTGAACATTGTTCATAATTTGGTTGTATATCAAAACCCCCTAGGTTTACCAAAGGGATTTTCCGGGAACAGAGATTACTTCTTGTTTCCATCTAAAAATGAATTTGTACCAGCACCTTGATTTCTTTAGGCACTTTCTCCACTCCTTTATATTGTTTGTTCTACTTGTTCCAAGTGTGCACATGGTACAGGCCATGATAATTAATCATGGTGAGTAGTTGGCAATTTTCTAGTGCACACCACCTATTCAATTACACACATAGGAATGGCCTCAACTCTCTACTTACATACTTTGCACATTAGATATACAGAACACTCACTGGTTGGTCATCGAGTCCTAGTTGTCAGTGTATCAGCCACTATACTTAGTCTAGCCATAAATATGTTACAAAACCAAATCAGTGATAAAAATTAATTTGACCGCGTTAAGTATTCAAAATACAGTTGTTGTTATTTGAATATCTTGTGTACACATGTTTAGAAAAAATCAGAATATATTTGTTTTTGATAATGGGTTTGGGGTATTAAAGAAAACCCTATAGTTGTAATAGCCTTACACAAGGAGGCCAAAATCTTTCACCCTTTTTAAACTTTTACAAAATTTGAATATTACGCGTCAATTTGTTTATCGAATCATTGAAAGGTTCAACAAGGCTTGCACTATTGATGACCTTGAAAGATCTGGTCGACCTCACATGCAACGAACGCAAGCAGCTATAAAAGCCATTCGCGAAAGAATTCGTTGAAATCCACACTGCAAACAAAAGATCTTAGCAAAGCAGATAAATTTAGCTCCAAGATAGTTTCAAGGATAATCAACGAAGACCTTGGACTGAGAGCTTTCAAACGACGCACAGGTCATTTGATAACCCCTGCTCTTAGAGATATTAGAAGGGTTAGATCAAAAATGTTGTTGGCACAGCATGATGGTCGGTGGCATGAGAGAATCCTTTCACAGACGAGAAAATTTTTCACTGTCGAGGAAAAGATTAATCGTCAGAATGATAGGATATATGCTTGTAGCTCTCTAGAAGCTTCTTTGAAAGTCAGAAGACTTGAAAAAGTCACCATCCTTCTTCTGTCATGGTTTGGTGGGGAGTTAGCTACCAAGGTGTAACAGATCTCACTTCTGTGCCAAAGGGGTAAAAATACAGCTAAAAACTATAAATAAGACATTTTGTAACAAATAATAAAGCCTCTGAATACAAAAATGTTTAATGGAGAACATTGGATATTTCACAAGATTCAGTTCCTGCTCACAAAGCTAAGTCAACTCAACAATGGTTGGAGACGAATGTTCCGGAGTTCATAAAGGCCAATGAATGGCCCTCTGGAAGCCTTGATTTAAACCCCCTTGATTACAGTTTGTGGCATATTTAGAGGAGAAGGTGTGCTATAAAAGATATCATAATTTGGATAAATTGAAATCAGCATTGGTGAGAGCAATGAAAGAAATACCCTTAGAAAAGGTGCGTGCCACCATAGATCAGTGGCCCGAACGTTTGAGATCCTGTGTCAAAAATAAGGGAGAACATTTTGAATGCTTGTATATATTTAAAATCTATGTCCTATTGGCTAATAAAATATGTATTTATATTCCATTAGTTTTTGTTCTTAATCATTTAATTTATAAAATTGTTTGTAACAGAATTTATGGCTAGACTGTGTATATTGCTATGGGAAGAAGTCTCAAGGCATTGATGAGTTCAAGAGGGTTTATTGGAGGATGACTGGTGCACTGGTGTTGAGTCTTCCAGACTTGCAGGTCGTGCTGTCTGAGTGACCTCCTACATATTACATGGTTACAACATTGGACAAAACTGATATCTCCACGTAACAAAAGCAACAATCTGTGATCAAATATAATCATCTCTATGGTTTATAATAGTGTTTAAGTTATTCTGTGATACTCATGGACTAAACTTAAGGAAGTGAAAGTCTTGGTTATCTTGTGTGTCTTCAATAAAGGTCACTGTAATATATTTCAGAGTTATTGTCTTAATCCCGACATACATGCTAAAAGGTACAATAAGTTTTGTCCACAAGTTATATATATGACACATATACATTAAAAATATACCGCTCTATTAAGATTTTATTGATTTATCAAGAATGGGTATTTGACCAATTCTGGAATAATTAAAAATCAACGAATAGTTGATATTTATTCTGACAGATGGCGCAAGCCATCAGCAACTTTCAGTTGCATGATAAGGAGATGTTTTTTTCTTAATTTATCCAGCTTATCCCAGTACAATTTCACATTTGTACTATTTTTTCACAAATATCTTTATACAATCAAATCTTCACAAGGCAACTACACAAAAATTCTGCCAAAAATAGGATTTTTAGAAATTGGGTGGATGCTTTAAGAGGATGTATCATAGGTATGATAGGTAAATTACCATTTTAAATATCAAGTTTAAGAAAGATATTATAAACCACAAGCAAGTCTAAAATGATAAGTATGTATATGTTGTACAGATGCAGAGAGAGAGCAATCTCAATAAAAACTAAATCAATAATTTTTATAAACAAATCCTTTTCCAAACTTGTATCTCAATATTTAAAAGTAGAGCTGTTTCATGTTGAATCCAATTAACCCTGTCTCTCTTCTTAAATGTACATTTCATTGATAGCAGTTCTTTGAAACTCTCAAAATTGTTTCTTCTAGGTTTTCAGAAGGGTCAACGACCTCATTAGTTTAAGCTTGCATTATTCCTTGTGAGGGGTTCAATTTCATTACACAATTTCTTGCCCCATTTATGACCACCAGCAAAACTTATTGGTTTCAAGGTAAATGGGCCTGAAGGATCCCTGCATTAAAATATACTGATATTAAACACAAGGTAATAAGACCAAATAATAATATTGTCGCAAAATTTGTTTAGAGTGAAATTAAAGTAATTGTTTATTATTAAATATGTAAATATTTTAATAGTTCGATGTTATGTAAATTCTGTTGCTGTATATATTTCTTTTTCTTTCTTTAGATAAAAGGTGAGAAAGATATCACTCAAGTTTCGAGCCTTATAAAACCTGCTGAAATAGCTCTGTGTACCTCTATTAATTTAATTGCGACAATTGATGGAGACGCCGGGTAAAGCCTTGAAATAATAAAAAACAGCTGAATTAAATTTGAGAAGAAGTCTTCGACTAAAGGGATTATCTCCTGATTTAGTGTTGCATAACCAAAGACCAATCATGATAAAGAATGAATCCGGAGAAACCTCATCCCAAGTCCCCTCAACTTACCTTTCCTTGCAACAGCCAAGATGCCCTTCCTCATTTGCTGGAGATGGAAGTCAAGACGCCCAAAAATGGCTGAAAGATTATAAAAGAGTTGCCAAATACAATAGATGGGATGATACTATGTATCTGGCAAATGCTGTATTTTTTCTTGAAGGAACAGCTCGAAAATGGTTTGAAAATAATGAAGACACATTAACTTCTTGGGATGATTTTCAACGGGCTCTAGATGAAGCATTTGGCCAACAAGAAGAGGTAATTAAAGAAGCTGAGTCTCTACTGAAGACTAGAGCTCAGAAAGTGAAGGAATCTTCGGAGGCCTACATCCAGGACATATTGTACCTTTGTCAAGTATTTAATCCCCGGATGGACGATGAAACCAAATTACCTGACACTTCGGAAGAAACAGAGGAAGATATACCTTCCCTGGCAATATTGACTGATGTTGAAAAGGAACAAAAGCAAGATACTTTATTAGCAAAGATACTGAAAAACTGTGAAGATCCGAATTTTAAAAGATTTTCCATTATTGATAAGATACTTTATAAGAAAAATTATGATCCCATAGGATGACCTTGGTTGTTAGTGGTTCCAAAGTCCTTACGTTTAGAGGTTCTTAGATCACTTCATGACGCACCTACAGCCGGACATCTAGGTTTTGCTAAAACGTATGACAGGATACGCAGAAGATTTTACTGGCCGGGTCTCTTCAGAAGTGTTCGCAATTATGTCGAGCATTGCAGAGAATGCCAACGACGTAAAAGTATACCCCAACTCCCACCTGGAAATCTTAAACCCATAATTCCGTCCTCAGCTCCTTTCCAGAAAATAGGCGTGGACTTGTTGGCTAGATTCCCCTTGACTAGAGATGGCAACCATTGGGTGATTGTTTGCACAGATTACCTCACTAAATATGCAATAACGAAAGCCATTCCAACCGGAGAAGCAGTTGAGGTCGCGAAGTTTATTTTGAATGAGATTATACTCAAGCATGGAGCTCCTAGAGAAATGATTACGGATAGAGGGCGCTCATTTCAAGCAAAACTCATTAAATAACTTACCAAAATATGTCGAATGTCGCAGCACTTTACAACGGCCTATCACCCACAGACCAACGGCCCTGACCGAGAGATTCAATAAGACCCTGGGAGACATGTTATCTATGTACGTTGACGTAGAACAAAAGAATTGGGACTCTATTTTGCCCTTTGTTACTTTCGCTTATAATACGGCAAGACAGGAAACTACAGGCTTTTCACCCTTCTATTTAGTACATGGACGAGAGGTGGAAACAATGCTAGACACTCTGTTACCCTACCAGCCAGGTTACGAAGAAGACGAGTACATAAATCAGCTAATGACAGATGCTGAAGACGCCCGCCAGCTAGCCCGCTTACACACCCTCAGAACTAAGGACATCGATAAAGCACGATACGATGCAAGACATAAGCCTGTACATACCAAAATAGGCGACCTCGTCTGGATCTTCACACCCATACAGAAAGTTGGTTTATCAGAGAAACTTTTTAAAAATACTTCGGCCCATATAAAATAACCAAGAAGATCTCGGATGTTAACTACGAGGTAATGACGGTGGACGAATCTCGCAGAAGGAAGAGTTCCAAGGATGTAGTTCATGTGTTACGTATGAAGCCCTACCAAGATCCTGAACAACAGAACAATGTCGTTTAAATATCTGGACTTTCTGTGTAATTTTATAAATAATAAACATCAGGATGCTGTTCTTCTGGGGAAGGAGATGAAAAATGAAAGGAGGGCAAATTTGCCCTTTCGCTCGCAAGCAGCGCCTCTAGCGGTGAAGATGGGAGGTAATATCAGCTGACCTAATGTACATGTAAAACATGTTTTAACAGGACATAGAGAAAAATCTGGAAGAGATATTTAATGGATTTTTAGCCAAGAAAATTTAAAATTGACAGGTTCTGGGCAAAAATAGTTGTTTTTTAGTCAGAAAAATGATGACGACAATATTGCTGTATCATGTTTGATTATCAGATGTAAAATTATATCGGGAAAAATTCCAAAAAGCAGAGACCACGGGTGAAGCCAGTTCATTTTTAGTATGCAGGAACAATATTCTAACAGAAAAACATTCATTCGAACAGAAGACACAAAGCCAGATCATCTCTCTATAAAAATATCGCTTCTCAGACACAAAGTTTGGAGTGGGACGTTTCACAAGAGTGACATCCACGGCGCCAATTTATAATTGTAACAAATAGTATTTGAATAAAGCATTTAATCGGGTAAAACCCGGGCGTTGCCATGCATTATTTATTTATTTGGATTTATTACCTTGTGTCTAATATCTATAATATAAATTGTGTTTTATCATATGCTAATATTGGAATTTGAGCTTGTATGATTTCCTGATCAAGGGTGTTGAATTGTGCTAACACAGTTTACAGAGAAACAGTTAATATTACAGTCTAAGCTTGTTAATTTTACAGTTTGATTAATGTGTTTTTTATGTCCCGACTTCCAGCCTGTCAAATAACCAATGTTAATTTGATACAATTAAAAATTATGCGGGGGGTCGGTGGAAGGCTGGTTAAAACCGTTTGGTTTTCGACCACTACGACCCAGGTTTGATCCCCGCATTGGACACTTTTTTCTGATTTAAAAAAAAATGCTCCAATGGCCCCCGATTCTTGCAAAAGTCCAACCCCACCAGCGAGTGCAAATAACCAAACGGGGCTCTGGCACATTTGTAAGTGCAAAGTCGAACTGCTTTTCACATCTGTAGACATGTGGTGCGCTTACAGTAAAAGCAGTCGCTAACTACCCACCATGATTATCATGGCCTGTACCACGTGTACTAGGGATAATTAAAAATTTTTAAATTAAATTTGCATAACAACATTAAATAATTTTTGTTAAAATACAATTTTATTGCTAAAAATGCAAATTTAGCGCATGTGCACTATGCTTAAAAGTATCACAATGCAGTATCCCAAATGCCAACATCAATCATAAGTCACACACAATTTTTGTTTCCTCATGGACAATTTAGGTGTCATTGGTTCAATAGCCTAACTTAAGCTGTCACTAGTCACAGCGTAAACAATAAGGTGTCTTAGAGAGTGTATAAGAAACAGAAAAACCTACTTGCTTTTAGAAGATTGATCAGCTGTTAGATTCACACTGGGTTCTAGCCTCAAAGCAAACAGCATAAAGGATTTATTTAAAACATCATACTTTTTTTAAAATAAATTTAGAAGTATATATCAGTAGAAAATGGGATTAAAAATAATCCTTCTCTTGAGGAAAGTGATAGCGAGTCACTGAAACATCAGTAACTGTATAAAAAATTGGTTGATATAGCCATATCTTTTTCCAAACAAACTTCCAACTGACAAAAATAGTATAACAAATTCATCTTCAAACTTATAATTGACCATTAGTTACCAGATTATGCTGTCTACATCATCTGCTCTGCCGAACCCCTGACTACTCTCTCTTTATCTACACCTTGTTTTAGACTCCTGTAGGGGTCCACTTCCACCACAACTACACTTCAAATCACCACCTACATTTTTTTCCCTCAGATTAATGAGCAATATTTCTATTTTTGTGCATATTTTCACTGGCACACTTACCCCAGGAATGTCCTTCAAAAAAATAAAAGGATACCTTATTTTTGTTAGCTTTTGCTCTCCTGCGCAGTTTGTTTTACCAGCCAACTAAAGTAGCTGTGTGCAGATATACCAGAGATTATGTCATCTCAGGACTGCCCTACGCTGGAGCAGACCGCCACAATGGTGAGATAGCTGCCTTCCATCTAAACAGGTAGGTCCATGGGGCACAGATATTAGAGATTGTTTATTGTAGGAAGACATCTTCAGTAATCAAAATGAGGGTTTTATTTGGTGTGAGATCCCTTAGGTCCTTGGGTAGGATCGGGTATACATCCAGCTTGACTTGGGGTTGGTTTCTGGTGGACATGTCTCTTATCTCTCCAAAAAATATATTTAAAAATCCCCAAAAAATCAAGAAAGGTGACTAAGCAGAGATGTGGTCCATGGTCAAAGTATGCCCATTCGTTTCTGTGGTTGACAACAGATTAATAATGAATGAAATAGAATTAAAATAAGAGTGGTACCTCGACATAAGAGTTTAATTTTAATTCGTTCCGCAACCTTGCTCGTATCTTGAATTACTCGTATCTCGAAGTAAGGCCGAAAACCAGGTTTACCCACTCCACAAAGAACTTCCGAACCTCCACACCGAACTCGTATCTCGAATTTCGCTCGTAACTAAAAGCAAAAATCACTTGCTCGTCGGCTCGTATCTCGAAAAACTCGTATGTTGGGGCGCTCGTATGTCGAGGTACCACTGTATTTTAAATGGTAGAAAAATGAAACGATGAGATCACATTCCTAGTTATTCAACAATATATTTTTTATAATCAAAGGCCATAGCATCACATGCTCATGTCTGTAGTTACAAAGAAGTTCAAGAGCACGAGTGTTTGTTGTATACTAGTGTTAACAAGATCTCCCTCCCCCTTATTAAAAAAAAACTACACAATCTCCTGGACATTGACAGTGAGACCCTCACATCATCAGAATTAATATCAAATGAACATAGAATTTTTGAATGATAAAATATGATATGATAATGATAAAAAACTAATATATTACTAGGAATTTTTCTTTTCACAATTAAAATAACTTCCTACTGACCTTAATTACAATGGATAAATATTGGAAACACCTGGCTCATCAGTGGTGAACCCTCCCAGCCATTTTAACTGTTTAATTTATCTTCCTTATATTTAATGGCCCATTTTAGTTCCAAACTTTGGATAAAATTTCTTTCTTAATAAATCAATGTTCAGGCTGTTGGCCCGTAACTGCCACCTCAACTCCCATCAAGGATGTCTTAGAGGCTTCTTCATAAGTCAAGGAAAGATCATTTAAGCCCTAGAGTGGGTGATATGCTAGCACATATTGGAAAAAGAAGAGAAAGAAAGGACATCTAATAACTAATGTAACCTATACATGTGAAGATATGTGAGTGTATTTGTCAAGTCAGGAGCATGTACATGGTTTGACTTTACTTTATAAATGTTGGAACAAGAACAGGGGATGTGTCAACCGCAGTTATATAAATATTAGGACAGGAACATGGGATGTGTCAGGTTGCTGGGGTTTGACCGCAGTCCCCTAGTTGCCGGGAGAGTCCTGGACCTGGGGGAAGTGAGAAATGTTGCCAAGGACCGCCTGGCAGAGACCTTCCTGACCCAAGGTGAGTGGTCACTTATGCTTGGCCTAAAGAGGACCTTCTTTCTAAAGTTTCTACTTTGATGGCAGTAATAGAGAGATCATCCCTCATGTGTCACATTGTGAGGGCAGACGGCCAGTCGGGGGAACTACATTCTGGTAGCAATATTGTTTCCTCATCTATATCCCCATCTACAGGAACTTCACTCACAGTTTGTCAGATTTCTTAATTTTTTAAATTAAATCAGGCACTTTGTGTGTGTATCTTTCAATACTCCAGCTTGCACATATAAAAAAATGTCTCCTGTCTCTACTTCAATCTCATGTTCTTCAATACCCACACCATCTTTAATGTACTCCTCTATTCATCCACTTCCTTTCCTCCATCACTCACTGTTTATTATTCTCCTTTAAGTACTGTAAGATGATGACAGCTCTCATACCATGAGGACATTGAGTTTGACACCTTTGCTAGAAACTGATCATCAATGAGGTAACAAGACTAGAGCCGAATGCAGTCAAATCTTGGTTTAACAACATCACTTGGAACCTATATTTTATGTTGCTGTTATAAACATGTTGTCTCAGTTGGAACAATGGGATTTTACTGTCAGTAAATTTGTCAATGCTTCTGTAACCATGCTGATACCAAACCTCATGTGTAATTTAATTATTTGGTCTTGTTACCTTGTGTGATTCTTATCTATAATCCCCACACTAAATATTTGGTAAAGTGATGGCTCATCATTTCAGGTAGAACAAACTAGGAAAGCGAATATTAAAAAAAAAAAAAAAAAGAATAAAACCTGACTTAAGTGGGTCCAGTTTTAAAAGAAATTTGTGCTGCCTTGAACTAAAATAATTTATTCGAGAGTTACTAGGGCAGGAACCTGTGTTAGCATCCTGTACCTCTAGTGTTAGTGTAAAAGGGTATTTTCTCTTTTTATCTGAGTTATGTCATAGATCTTTTGATATCACATTTCTTCTACTTCTCCCTCCCTCATTTTTCAATCAGTGGAATGGGACATTTGGCTGATTTCTCTCCCCTACTTTGTAGCCTTCTTCCTCACTCAGTGGAATGGGATATTTGACTGATTTCTCTCCCCTACCTTTGTAGCCTCCTTCCTCACTCAGTGGAATGGAATATTTGACTGATTTCTCTCCTCTACCTTTGTAGCCTCCTTCCTCACTCAGTGGAATGGGACCTTTGATGATTTCTCTCCCCTACCTTTGTAGCCTCCTTCCTCACTCAGTGGAATGGGACATTTGGCTGATTTCTCTCCCCTTCCTTTGTAGCCTTCTTCCTCACTCAGTGGAATGGGACATTTGACTGATTTCTCTCCCCATCCTTTGTAGCCTCCTTCCTCACTCAGTGGAATGGGTTATTTGACTGATTTCTCTCCCCTACCTTTGTAGCCTTCTTCCTCACTCAGTAGAACGGGACATTTGGCTGATTTATCTCCCCTTACTTTGTAGCCTCCTTCCTCACTCAGTGGAATGGGACATTTGGCTGATTTCTCTCCCCTACCTTTGTAGCCTTCTTCCTCACTCAGTGGAACGGGACATTTGGCTGATTTCTATCCCCATCCTTTGTAGCCTCCTTCCTCACTCAGTGGATGGGACATTTGACTGATTTCTCTCCGCTTCCTTTGTAGCCTCCTTCCTCGCTCAGTGGAATGGGACATTTGGCTGATTTCTCTCCCCTTCCTTTGTAGCCTCCTTCCTCACTCAGTGGAATGGGACATTTGGCTGATTTCTCTCCTCTACCTTTGTAGCCTCCTTCCTCACTCAGTGGAATGGGACATTTGGATGATTTCTCTCCCCATCCTTTGTAGCCTCCTTCCTCACTCAGTGGAATGGGACATTTGGCTGATTTCTCTCCCCATCCTTTGTAGCCTCCTTCCTCACTCAGTGGATGGGACATTTGACTGATTTCTCTCCGCTTCCTTTGTAGCCTCCTTCCTCACTCAGTGGAATGGGACATTTGGCTGATTTCTCTCCCCTTCCTTTGTAGCCTCCTTCCTCACTCAGTGGAATGGGATATTTGACTGATTTCTATCCCCATCCTTTGTAGCCTCCTTCCTCACTCAGTGGATGGGACATTTGGCTGATTTCTCTCCGCTTCCTTTGTAGCCTCCTTCCTCACTCAGTGGAATGGGACATTTAGCTGATTTCTCTCCCCATCCTTTGTAGCCTCCTTCCTCACTCTGTGGATGGGACATTTGGCTGATTTCTCTCCGCTTCCTTTGTAGCCTCCTTCCTCACTCAGTGGAATGGGACATTTGGCTGATTTCTATCCCCATCCTTTGTAGCCTCCTTCCTCACTCAGTGGAATGGGATATTTGACTGATTTCTCTCCCCTACCTTTGTAGCCTCCTTCCTCACTCAGTGGAATGGAATATTTGACTGATTTCTCTCCTCTACCTTTGTAGCCTCCTTCCTCACTCAGTGGAATGGGACATTTGGCTGATTTCTCTCTTCTACCTTTGTAGCCTCCTTCCTCACTCAGTGGAATGGGACATTTGGATGATTTCTCTCCCCATCCTTTGTAGCCTCCTTCCTCACTCAGTGGAATGGGACATTTGGCTGATTTCTCTCCCCATCCTTTGTAGCCTCCTTCCTTACTTAGTGGAATGGGACATTTGACTGATTTCTATCGCCATCCTTTGTAGCCTCCTATAAACCAACACTCCCTATACCCTAGACCAGCCATTCTTGCAGTCTCTTTTTATTCATATTTTAAAGGACATTAGTCCATTCAATAAACCAGTCTATAATGACAACCAATTCCAATAATTATTGAAATTCACCTTAGACTAAATAATATAGAGCTTTTATTTGTTCATATGTGTTAGAAAATTTCAAATTTAACGTTAAAATGGGGTGTTAACATATTAAAATTTAACTATTTTCACCCTGCTAACTATTTCCATTGCAGAATACGGAGCAATCAGATCTTTATGATACAAAGATTAAATTTGTTTTGAAAAGTACTCAAATTGACAAAAATATATGTAATATCACCAAAAATATACATGACTTCTTATAAATGAACCTGCAATCTTATATTCTATATAGAAATTCAATGGTTATCGACTCTGAGCTAAAGAAA
>CP092872.1:31070097-31169390 GCA_030710605.1 Cordylochernes scorpioides
TTTTTTTTTTTAATTTCCTAAAACATTTGTTTTTTATATTTTTTTTTCTCGCGCGGCAACACGGTAAATTGGAGGCGTGGTCATGATCACGTGCGTGTTTGCTTTCGACGAATGAAAATGCCAACCAATAGAAACCTTGGCGCGAGCAACGAATGAAAATGGAGGGAGGCAAGGATAAAAGGGGGTTTTCTTGGCAAAAAAATAAGAGGGGAGAGATTCAACCAGAGTCGACAGTCGGGCCTGAGACGCAGAAAGGAGAAGACCAGACCTTGCCACCGCTTTCGAGAGAAGGTAAGCCCTCGCCATTATGGCTTAGCACCCCCCCTTTTTAAGCAGTAACTAACTCAGATTTCGCATGGGCCCTAAAGGGCTTTAAGTAACTTAAAGGGAATGATAGGGGTCTTATATTTTGTCCCGCCAGAATAGATGGAGATCTAGGCTTTCCCCTTTATAAAGGCAAATTTGTATCTTCAAGTCACCTCTATCTAGATCATTATGTAAATAGCATATCTCGCTAGTATGGAAATGTCCCCAAATTTTATCTAATCTGAATAAATATCTAGTATATAATTTATATGGAGAGTTTGTTTCCCCTCATACATATTTCATTCTTTTGTTTTATGGTACTACCCCCCACATCTTATTATTACAAATTGTACTGAAATATAGGGCTTCCGGCTCTAATGGAATGGAGTTGTGTATTGTACCTTATTGTGATACTTTAATACAGAAACAGCGGTAAATACAATTTTACCCGCCTTGAGGGTATCTCTTTGTCAGGTTTTAGTAATATGTATTCTCATATGAGGAATTTGCCCTTCTTTCACTGTTTAAATGAAATATTGTATGATTCTTACCTATTTGGAGGGAATACTACTAAAAAAATCAAATCTTCCAATAAATTGCCGGCCACGTGCATTGTCGCGAGTGCCTGTCATGCCCACAGTGATCAAATAAGCCAGTTCTCCTGCCTGTGTTTCAGTGTGTTTTTCCATCATATTTACCTTTATATTATTCGTTGATTTAATTTTAGTAAAGACCCATGTTGCCTTATCACTCATTGGTTTTGTTCCCCTCATGATATTATTGAAACCCTCTTTGTTTTAAATATATTACAAATGTTAATGTCAATAGCATAAGTCTATAGTTTTGCTTGTTTTTATAGATTTTTGGTATAATCTTTACAAATAGAGTCCTTTCCATATATCTGGATAGTAACCTAATTCAACGCATTTTTGTTGAATCTTTGTCATAAAAATCGGGATTAAAAGGATACCTGCATGTTTAATCAGATTTTATTACTAATAAAATCTGAACCTGGTACTTCCTGAAATCTAATTTTGAAATAATGATTTCAACATATTATACTTCTATAGAAAATGTTAATTTGGTCTTATGTTCAGGTTTATAGTTTCTAATAATAACATGTTCACCTCTATCTGAGATCCCTTAAAGTTGTTGGATGGTCTCAGAGAATTCGACACAAAATGGGCTTGTCACTGACCGCGTCCGTTGGTCTGTAGAGGCGGCCAATAGATGGCGATCAATTCCAGCGTCTATTTTGATGGGGGGCCGACCGACCATTATTTCATAGATCATTTGATTTAATGTAGGAACGGGAATAATTCAATATTTCCCTCCTTTCTTCCCAAGTACACATGAGCCTTAGTTTAATGAGGAATCTCTTTACACATCTGTCCTAAACTTTCCGCACTATATCTTTTGTGTATGTATCTATTTACAATTGATCTGTAGAAATTATGAATATCTATTGCTATAATTTCCCTCTCTGAAATAGTTCCCAGCATCTTCAGTGGGTTGCTAAATCGCCAGAAGGTGTCTTTTATAGATTATCTAATCAGTAATGACTTCATGGAGGTTGCACAGTATATGCCACAAAAAGACTATGGATAATTCTAGAAGAGATTGGTGCTAGACAAGGGTATTGAGGGAGAATAGTAAATAATAAGTCGTACTAGATTTCGCGGATAAAGTCGAGGAAGGACATTATTCTAGGAGTATCTTAAAGGATAGCTGACACCCGAGGGGGCCCATCATTATCTCTTTTCTTCAAAGGGGAAGTTGATACCCCTGAGACGTTGGAACTCCACATTCCATAGACCTCGTTAGTCCCCAAGACACCCGACGCCCTATACATTCCAGGAAGGACCTGTCAACGGGCCTCCCCGATTTTGGGCCTCCTTTGGGGATCCCTCCCACGCCTGGCATGGAAGAAAGTTTTCACTTGGGGTTGCATAGTCCTCAAATCCTTCTGTACCCTATATATTATCTGATATTCTATCTCCTCAAGTATAACCTTAGCTGTTTAAGTCCTATATTTGTCTATTTCTATGTCACACTTGTATATCTTAATAAGGAAATTTACTAAGTCACTTCTTACATGCTCCATTCCCATTGGTCTAAAAACGGGAATTCAACATCATCAAATACTTCTAATATGAGAAACCTGCTTGAAAAGGATATAATCTGGAATTGGAATATTGCAGCAGATCAAGAACTGAATTTTATCAAAACTCTCCTAACTAGTCCACCAGTATTGAGACACCTTGATCCTAATGAACCACTAGAACTTTTTGCTGATGCAAGCAAAGATGGGTTGGGTGCTATACTAATGCAAAAGAAAAACCTTTATCTTATGCATCTGCATCTCTCACTTCTCCGCAAAAACATTACTCCCAAATTGAAAAAATAATTATTGGCTCTATATTTTGGATGTAAAAGGTTCCATTATTTCCTTTATGGTAGAAAATTTACTGCATATACAGATCATAAACCCTTGGTTTCTTTATTGAAGAAAACTTTGATCAAATGTCACCTAGACTCCAAAGGTTGTCATTGTATTTATTAAATTATCAATTTGAATTGAAGTTCATCCCAGGAAAGAGTATGATACCTGCTGATACCCTTTCCAGACATTTCTTGCCCCAGGAACAAATGGAAGATAAAGAATTAGACTTATGTTCTCAAACGTTTGTTTTAAATGTTGAGATCAAAGACCAGAGATTAACGAGACTACACGAGGATACGTTAATGATAAAGAATGCTGTTTGCTAAAGCAATATATTTTAACAGGTTGGCCTTTACACAAAAAGAACTTGCCTTCCAACCTCAAACCTTATTGGGAATTCAAAGAAGAACTTCATGAATGGCAAAACTTGATTTGCAGAGGTAATAAACTTCTAATACCAAAAACCCAAAGAAGCGATATTTTAAAGATACTCCATGCTTCACATCAAGGTATAAATAATACAATTGCATTAGCCAAAGGATTCATTTACTGGCCTGAATGAATAAAGAAATTGAAGAATTAATCAATAACTGTTCAATTTGCCAACAAACATCAAGAGCAAATCTTAAAAACCTTTGCTTCCACACCAAGCACCTGAATATCCATGGCAAAAGGTAGGTATCGACATTTTTCAAATAGAAAGCTCAAAATATCTCTTAATAGTGGACTACTTCAGCAAATACCCAGAAATATATCAACTCCAAGATATGACAACAGACACCATAATAAGGAGATTAAAGAGAACTTTCTCGAATTTTGGAATTCCTGAAACTTTGGTGAGTGATAATGGGCCTCCATTCTTTTCAAAAGAGTTCCAGAACTTTACTAGAACTTGGAATATAGTCCATGTAACATCTAGTCCTTACCATGCACAGAGTAACGGGATGGTAGAACGAACAGTTCAAACTTAAAGAAATTGATAAAGAGATGTGGGGAAGAAAGTACAGACCCCTAATTAGCTCTTCTCAACTTACGAAATACACCACACAATAATTGCCATCACCTGCACAAATTCTGATGTCAAGGAAATTAAGGTCCATAATACCCTCGAAGACATCCCAGTTCGTGCCCTCTATGATTAACAATGAGGCAATCCAGAAACAGCTAGTGGATAATCAAGTTAAAATGAAAAACTATCACGATAGACACACTAGACCGGCAGACCCATTATCTATCAATGATAGAGTTTGGTTTCGAAAAGATAAAAGATGGATCCCAGGCCAGCTAAAAAACCAAGCCAATGAACCCCGATCCTTCTACGTGAAAGACCAAGAAGGAAATGAATATAGAAGAAATCGTATTCACATCCGCGAGGATAAACGGAGTGAAACAACCCACACAGATTGGGAGAAACCACTAGAACTGAACCAGGAACAAGCTGATTTGCAGGACCTGGAGGAAACCCCATCACAGCCTACATCTTCTGGACAACTCTCTTCTCCTGGATCCCCGGAGAACGTGACCACCACAGGACCCCCAGAGAGCTGTACCAATGGTTCCCCAGGGAACCTGATCACCACCAGATCTGGTAGGGTGGTTCGACCCCCACGCAGATTGAACCTTTGATGGTTAAAGAGGGGACATGTAATGTATATTAAACTTTTAGTTTGGCAACGCCAACTATTTATCATCATCATCGAATAGCATTTAGAATTAGCATGTAACTTAATAAATAAACAATAAGTTTTGTTTACTGCGTCTTATTAAATTTCCATAGGACTATTAAAGATATTAAAGTGTAAACGAACAACATAATCCCTCCCAATCATGGCAATGTCACGTAGTCCTTTCTTTGTCCAATTCGCTTTCACAACTTCCTCAGTATATATCTACAGGAGATCCTCTTTGTTCAACAGATTCCGGTTCATGGAATTCAAGAATTGCAAAATCTTTTAAGATTTGAATTAAACCCTCATACAGTTGTAGACATGTAGTTACTCTTGGCAGTTCAGGTAGTGCTGCACGAAGTTCCAAACTCATATTTATCATTTCAAAATAGAGTCCACTCAGCATAAATAGACTCTTTCTTGAATACTCAATTGGACATGGTCTCTTTCCATATTTACTAATCATCCTTTGTCTATAATCTATATCCTTAATACACCTGGCATTCCCAAAATCGATTACTTTAGCAATATATCCAAGAGTTGGGATTTTAATCTTTTTCGAAGCTACTTCATATTTGATTAGTTTCTCTTCTGTTTCTGCAACTAGAACATTGTTAATATGAAGATCATCATGTAAAAGTTCAATTTCCTCTTCACCAATTGCAAAAACTATACAAATCTGGCGAAATAATACTATTAAATTTTTATATGAATGTCTCGATTTGATAGCCGTTTCGAGAGTTATTCCTCCATATTCTATTAGGAAAACAAAATAATTTTTTCGTTCTCCTTCACAATAGTAAGGCCATGGTTTTCCTTTTTCAAAGATATTTTTGAGAAGCCTAAACGTCTTTTCAGTATCTTTAACAAGCATAAAGGAATATGGATAACATAAATTGACCTGATCATTTTTTAGGGTTCTTAAAGAATTGTAGATGGCCAATTCATTTCGTAAATCATCAATGTCATATTCCTCAAATTCTTCAGCAGTAGATTGTCCCCATGAACGTCTTTTTAAATTCAATCGTCCAATTCTATAAATAGTTGAAAACTTGTCGCTTGATAATACTTCACCATAGCAAATACATTGGACACCTTTTCCTACATATTTCATTCTTTTTCTTCGAAAATATCAGCGAAGGTTACAAAAGCATTATGTACGGATGCTGTTAGCAATTCCTCAAGTCCTTCAGCTTCTCTTCTGAATCCACTTTCTATCTCTGAAATTTGCATCATTCCAATGTCGTATTTATCAAGCATGCTTTTTTGCATCTGGCTGAATTCTTTAGCATTACTTTTTTGCAGCGTGTTAATTTCTTTAATATTAACAAACGACATCTTGCGTGATTGCATTTATCGAAATCACCTATTCCATGGCAGATAATAGCATCACATATTCCTAATTTCATATTTCTTTTTTCACCGCTTGTTTGAAACGAATAGATTCCTTTCTTGAGAGTTTCCAACAGAGTATCGTAACAGGGTAGCTCTCTCAAAGCTCTTCTCAATAACTTCATGTCTTTGGTGATGGTGTTTCTATTATTCCAGGTGGTGGGGAGGCTCAACTCCTTTGGAGGTGCTTCTTCGCCGGTACCAGGCTTTGGTTCTTTTTTGCCAGTACCAGACTCCTTAGTAGGTTCTTGTTCGCCAGTACCAGACTCCTTAGTAGGTTCTTTTTCGCCAGTACCAGACTCCTTAGTAGGTTCGATTTCGCCAGTACCAGACTCCTTAGTAGGTTCCTTTTCTCCATATATTTCTTGTCTTTCGTTATTTAGAATGAAATCGTCACTTAATTCCCACAAATGATAATTGGTGCCATGCCAGATGTTATCGATGCTTACGCCGTCTAGAAACATGACATTTCCATAGATAACTATAGACTCGTTTAGAGGCAAGGTGTATAGATCTGCACCCGGAGAGAGGCTCACAGTTCCATGGATTATCTTGTGGCCTAGAACTACCTGACGGGTGGAGTACGTCAGCTTGTTGAAGAAAAGTTCTTCCAGATTTATTTGGTTCACAGTGCCAGTGTAAACATTATGGACGTGCAGCGTTCCAATAACTCCTATGGAATCGGAGAAATTAACGGGTCCAGTTATTGCCTGACTACCCTTAGTTCGAACGACATCATCCAGGCTAACACCGTTGACTTCACCGTCAATTACCAATCTGGCTACGATCAAGTCACCGTGAACAGTTAGGTAGTCGCCCAGGTACAAGTCTTGATTAAATATTTTAACTCCGCTGATCAAACCTTCGACTTCCACCTTTGAATCATCATATTCCACTATTTATTTTCCTTCCGCACCATGATCAGGTGCTGTAGAATCTTTAGGCTCCATTCCACTATCAGCAATAACATCTACCTCTTTCGTAAGAGGCTCTGCACTTTCAGTTCCTATAACTGACTTTTTATCAACTTGAGCTTTTTCGCTTTCTTCAACTTCACCAGACTTTTTATCAACTTGAGCTTTTTCACTTTCTTCAACTTCAACAGACATTTCAAGACTTATTTCAGACTTTTCAAGACTTTCTAGAGACTCAATACTTTCCAGAGACGCAAGGCTTTCTAGAGACTCAATACTTTCTAGAGACTCAAGGCTTTCTTCTTCTTCCTCCTCCTCTTCTTCGCTGAAATATTCTTCTTCATCGTTAAAAGAATAAATGAATTCCTGCTTCCAATCCTTCCAACAATATTCCTCTTCATCCTGGTATTCGTTGTCGAACCATAACAAAGCCGATCCTGTCAGATAGGATCGCATCCCAGTGATTCTAGCCTCGTCTCCAACCCATCCATTGTTTTCAAAAATGTTTTCATATAGTTTGATCCAAATTTCAGGATCAGCATTTCTTTCATCAAAGGTAGCCACATCCATTTTAACTGGCCTACCTACCCTGATTCCACTCTTATCTCTAAGAAGAAAGTCCCTCATTAGGCGTTGCTGCCTCGCCATCGCCCTGATGCGGCTTTCCATGGTCGATCTAGAGAATCCTGCCGGCTGCGCCATGTTGTCGAGTTCCACTTAAGAAGAACGAGTAAGAATGAACACGAGAAGATCTATGACAATAGAAACTCTGACTTTATTACTCTCTTGACCTATATATACACATCGTGCTTCTCGCGGACATGCAAATTAACAACCTTTCATAAGAAACATAATGTAAAAATATATAAAACAAAACAATGCTATGCAAATATGTCGAGGTATGCGACAATAAATATTGAGAAAAATATAATTTTAATAACATAATATCAATTTTAATATTTTCATTTGGTAATTCTATAAACAGCCTAATTGTATTTCTTTCTCTCTCAACCTTTACAACCTCCTATAATAAAATTCAAGAGAGAATTCAAATTTATGGGGGAATCCCCACCACTCTAAGCTCAAATGACCTTGGCTGAAAGCCATTCGTCATCGACCAAAAAACCAGAGCCTGGTATAGGCAAGCCCTCTACTAACTAGGCTGACCAGTCAAGCAAGGCAAACCACTTCCAATGGAGAAAGGGGATGAGGGCTTTCGGCAACGTGCTTTTTTTTGTAACAAACGCTGACCTCATCGCGGCGTTTAAGCCCTACAGCCGAGTGACATCCATTATTCAGCAAATGACAGAGCGGACAATTTCTGCTGACTTACGCTCATCGGAAGGCCTTTATTTCTCTACACAGACTGAGTTAGGCTTTCTCAGATTCATTGACCGCTGGGTATCAAGGCCAAGGGAGTCATCAGGCCTGTCTAAGTGAATTGCGGTATCCGCTGTTCCCTTTGGCCATAGGCAAGGACACAAATGGGCCAACTATTCACAAAAGACTGGTAAAAAAAGAAGACAAACTGCCTTTCCCTGAGCGGCCGCCTGTTGCGCGCCCAAATGGCTTGAGCAAGCCGCTTGGCTCTTCCTCCCAAACCTCACTCGCAGTTGCGCCAACACCAGAAGCTGACATCCCTCCCCCCACTGCCACATTCATCATAGCCCCTCCTCCCAGCGATGAAAATGATCCAGATAAGATGGATTCCAGCCTATCAACTCACACCCAGGAGCTTCCTCTATCCCAAGAGAGGCGGACTATGCTCCAGAAGCAAATGAATGCTCTCTAGAAGAACGAAAAGGCATCTCCGGCCTTCACCAGCGTTCAGAAGTTGGGGCTGGAGGAGCTTTCAAACCTTCATCAACAATGGTGTAATGGACAAGCTTTTAGCCCAATATAACTTCCATTAGAGACAGGCCATCTACACCTTGTCCACGGTGATTATGGCTCTGACAGGGGATACCAGAGACACCCTGTATAAAAAACTATCACGCGCCAGAAACTCTGCTCGACATTTTAAATTAACTTCTGTGTTGCGACCCTGAACATGACAGCACCGCTCTTCGCAGGAGAATCCAGCTCTGCTATTTTTTTTATGGAGCATGAGATGGATATCTGCATCCTGTAGGAGACGAAGGTCATGTCCCTGAACGACGTAGGAAACCTCTGCCACAGATACAGCGCCGTTTTTGCACCAGCAACGACCACCGTGAGATCAGGCCTCGCCTGCGTCTGCGCGAAAGGGGTCCTTGTTCACCGGCAGCAGATCAATGGCCTGGCAAGATTGCTGTGATCGACCTCACCGTTCAGGGAGTTTCCATGTCGTGCATCAACGTCCACATCTCTCATGCTTCTGAAGAACGATTCCCACAGCTCCTGATCATTGCAGCTTTGGCGTGAAAAGAAAGTGCGTGAATCCTCGGTGACCTGAACATCTCCGAGGAGGCGGCGAAGGACCTGACATCTGGTTCAGCAGAAGCCCTCGCGGAGCTCCTGGACCAATCAGACGTCGCCACCTTCTTCGATGCTGCACTTGAGCACAGCAGGGTTGTTGCTATAGGAAGCCAGCCCGACACGCGCCTTCTGGACAGAATCCTACTTCCATCAGACTTCTGCAATCGTGCGCGTCACCCAATACCAAATCATTTACTGCGCCTACTCGACCACCGTGCCGTCCAGATCCAAGTAGGAGACCCAGCTCTTACAATAAGGAGAAAAAGCTCTTACAATACTTCCCTGCATCGGAAGACCTGGTCGCTGAGTATGGTCCCTCGCAGAGACTGGCGGTGGATACATCGAGAGAGAAAGCCACTTTCTGAGGCGGAGACTAGAGGACGATACTGACCGCTCCAACTATCCTTCTTTGTCGGAACTTGGGCGTTACCTACGAGTCAGACGTCGCTCTCCCACGTTCACCAAGGACTACGGCAATCTCCATTTCCGGGGGGAGGGGAGTGGCAGCTTAGGCGTTTCCTTCTGGAGCGATTAAGAAATTGCTTCGCCCAGGCTCCAAGCATGGTAGAAGCGATCGTCGACTTCCTAGCTGAAGTGACCCCCACCTTGGAAGACGGATTACCCTGCGAGTTTGTCCAAGCTTTTTAATACTTCTTCGCCGATGGTCTTTGGCAAGTTTTTGAAGCTTTTCGAATCCGCGGGGCTTTGCCTTCATCTTCGAGGCGTAGCAAGTTGATACTGCTGCCGAAATCGCACAGTGGTCCGGGATTACAGGTATTCCAGCCAATAAGCCTACCAATGACCGACTACAGAGTCCTCAGCGGCATGCTCATGGGCTGTTTGTGCCATCATCTGCCAGACCTCATGCCTGAGTGTCAGACCTACGCCGTTCTGGGCAGTAATCCTTTTGGAATGTTGCGCGAGTGTCTGACAAAATCGCCTGGACAGCAAGACATGAAACGCCGCTGGCTGTCCTCTCTTTAGACCTGAAGTCGGCGTTCGATAGCCTTAGCAGGAGTTACTGAAGAAACTGGGCCTACCCTCTGCCTTCCTAGGGTGAGGTTTTGTTTTCTAAGGGGAAGCAGACGCCGTCACTGGGTTGGAGACGTTTACATTATGACCTTCCCATTTCTCAATGGGGTGAGGCATGTCTGCCGCCTCAGCGCCGCCCTCTTCAGCATCGGTGTTAGGCCTCTACTACGTCGCCTCGAGAGGATCTTGGGCAGCCTTTGCTTGGTCGCCTATGCGGATGACATGGTACTCTTCATCAAGGACGACACTCAGTATGATTTCGTGCCCTTGACCTTTGAAGAGTTTAGCATGGCCTCTGTGGTGACTATCAACTTCAACAAAAGCTGTGGGTTCTGGTTCGGTTCCTGGAAACACCTGACAGATACTCCTGGACGTCCTAGTCGCCCTGGAATACCTTCGCCTTTCAGGTCTCCAAACTATAATCAATTCAGGTCCAGCTCAATGCTGGATAGAGCCATAAGGAAGTGGTCACGCTTTGCCCACCTGTCGCTGGTGGATCGTGCCCGCGAAGACAACTGCCTGGTCCTGAGTAATATCCTCCACCTCCACGGCTATATTCTACCTGAAACCACCTTCGGCCGGCTGCAGGAGGGGCTGGCGCGCTTCGTGTGGGTTACAAGACTAGTTTCGTGGTTCCCGGGAGCATCCTGTCTCGCCCGGTCTCCGATGCAAATTTCATAAGTGGTGTTCGCTAAAAACCTTCGTTACAATGCATCAATTTCGACCAAATTTTCAACATTTATGTAAAACGAGATGGAGCAGGTTTTGCTTAACATCAAAATATTTTTCCTAACTTTAACATGCGTAACTTCGCTGTTATCGATTAAATACGAAAAAAATCAACAGAGTTAATTTCATTTATATATGAAAAAAAAAAAAAAAATTCAGCAATTCATTCAACTCAATCTAAAAAAATATTCAAAACAAGCAATTTTAAGATAACACCATATGTAAAACAGTCGGCCAATAAAACAACAACGATATTACATCTTTCTCACATATTCACACACAATCTTGATTAATAATTAAAACTAATCTTCAACATTGTTTATTATACTTCATAATATATAATACTCGTTAGGCAAAAAACTTTCGGATAATTATATATATACTAGCGGATGTACCCGGCTACGCCCAGGTTTTTCTCGAGGGAATGTTTGTAGTCTAGTAATAAGAAAATATACTACACCTAAAAACTATCAGAGAAAAGAGAAACCACGGAAGGTGAACAGAAAAATGCTTACAATGGATGTTATGTTTACGATATCAAGTTAAATAAAAACAAAGATAAAATTTGCATATGTTGGTCATTATAAATTTATATATTTGTTATTTAAAAACAAATGTAGAAATAAAAGTTGAAGTATAATAAACAATGTTAAAGATTAGTTTTAATTATTAATCAAGATTGTGTATGAATATGTGAGAAAGATGTAATATCGTTGTTGTTTTCTTGGCCGACTGTTTTACACATGGTGTTATCTCAAAATTGCTTGTTTTGAATATTTTTTAGATTAAGATTATTAGCTAGTATGTAAAAAAATTAACTCTGTTGAAATTTAATTTTGTATTTATATATAAATAAAATTAACTCTGTTGATTTTTTTTTATTTAACCGATAACAGCGAAGTTACGCATGTTAATGTTAGGAAATATATTTTGATGTTAAGCAAAACCTGCTCCATCTCGTTTTACATAAATGTTGAAAATTTGGTTGAAATTGATGCATTGTAACGAAAGTTTTTAGTGATGTCCACTTATGAAATTTCCATTTTATTAATATAGATATGAGATATATATATATATATATATCGTAATTTAAGCGTATATCGTAATTTGATATGTAAGTAATAAAGTTTGACGTCTTTTCTAGTCGTCTCAAAGTGACACCAGCTTGCCACTGGACACCCGGGGTATCCAGGGAGGGACAAAGAAGGGGCGTTGGTCCGGATGTTGACAGATAGTTAGGTTACAGTGGATATTTTCGGAGAGGCCCGCTCAGTGCTAGGTCTCACGGCGGCCCTCGTGGCCGCCGATTTGGGCTCCTCTCTGCCTCCGCGGCTTCATGCAGGACGCCGAGCTTTCCTCAGTTAATCCTCAACTTCCCCCTGGTCCTGGTGCCACGTGAGACGTACTAGGAGAGCGTCTTTTGATCCCAAACTTTGTCCCTACTGTCCCGTGCGGACATTCCACTCTGCACGCCTTGCCACTCAACCCCGAATGCTTCCAACTCACTTGTTGTCTTACCCGGGTTAACGACATATATATATATATATTTACCTAGGTATATTATTTTTTATCTTTTCGCCTATCACAGAGGGTGTTCTGATAAATATTTATTTATTTTTTGTTATGATTCGTCACCCGGGGAGAGGATAGGCGGGCCAATTTGAAAGTAGCCACCAGAGAGAGCGGAGGGGAAACCTTGGCCATCATACCTCCCCGGGAGGTATCGGGAAATGTAAAGAAACATTTGTTTCTCAAATCTTTAGTAATTCAAACAGATTTTATTTTATTCAATTTTATTATGTTTTAACCAATTTATAATGATATAGATTTCCCTTTTTGTTGTTTTACAAGGTGACTATCTCGCCGAGTGTTTGTAAAGTTTAAAGATCATGAACTATCAGAGGATGGTACAGAATTAATTTCAATCAATATTTCCATTCTGATATGAAGTAAAAGCAGCGACACTAGCGGCTCTATTTGTATATTGCCATAGCTAGCCATGGTTTTAATACATCCTGGGAAGAGCTCATCTCCTCGAGGGGGAGATTAGCGGGCAAAAACAAGACCTGAGGAATTTTCCTCGAAATTTTCTCGGTTGCACGCTAATCTTTCACACTGAGCGAGTGTAAGGCTTTAGCATGAATCTGGCAGGAGAGGATAGTCTACCAGAATAACTCTAAAGGAAAAATGATAATAGATCGGGATCCGATCCCCGATGAAGGGTTTAATGTTGGGAACTACTGAGGGATGGAAAGGGAAAGGATGATAGTAAAATGATGGAAAAGGGAAAAGGATGTTATAAAAGATTATAGGGGATGTTAGTTGAAATATGATATTAATAATAGTATGAAAAATGATATAAATATATAGGAAGATGATAGAAATATTATGTTGAAGCGATGAATTATGAATAAAGATAATACGAAGATGATTAGAGATGATAGTGAGATTATGGAAGGTTGATAAAAAGACAATAGAAAAATGATAGAATGAGGGTATATTTAATGTTGAAAATGTGGTAGTTTCTGACTCTTCTATTGTCTTCATAGAGCCAGTTTGGCTCTTCATCTTGTAGTATTCATAGAGCATATGTTTTGGCTTTGGCTTAGAGGCCAATATTGTAAATATATATTTAATGGAATGTGCACTGAGAGATTGAATAGGCTGATTTTCCTGGAGTGCAATAACTGTATGCACTAATTATTGTAAATGGTGTGTAGTCGCGAAACATGTACCTTTCCATCTAAAATTATTAAGTCTTTGGTTATATTAAATACCAAAAATCATAATATCTAGTCAGTCTCAAGTTTTTTTTTTTGAGAATTCAGAGCTTTTTTTTTTTCAGAAAGTTTTAGAGCTTTTTTTTTCAAGTTTTTTTTTTAGTTTTAGTGTCAAGATATGATTTAAGTGAGAGAGAGAGTCCATTTTTTAAAGGTTCCCAGTGGAGGTAAATAATAATAGAGAAAGATGATTGTTGCTTCTACTCAAGAAGCCAGGTTCATACAATTAAAGATCAATAAAACCCTAGTCAGTCCCATTCATGCCTTGGAACAGTGTTGGGTAGCCTGAAGCCCTCTAATTCGCTATGTCAAAGGTATGAACGTGTATTGGCTAATTAATGAGTGCAGAAATATCAATGAGAAGCTTTAATTGTGGGAGCTGAAGAGGAAGTAGATGGATCTCATCCAAGGGACAGATAGAAGGTGCTGCATAGTAACATGATGATGATAGGATGAGTTTAGCTGAATATATATCAGTTTCAATATAGAGTGGTGGGTACCAAAAACTCCATAATGCATTCAATGTTAAAATTGGGTACAGCCCTGTCAACAGCAGATACCAGGGTAAGAGCAGCAAGTAGTTCTACAGGAAGTAGTCCCTGGGAGGATGGCGAGATATCAGAAGTTAACCAAAACTTTAGGAGTTGAGTTTTGGTGATTCAGTGTCGCTCTTTTGGGCCATATTTTCACAAAACAGACCCAACAATGATGTAAACATTTTACATCATATATGTAAAGTGCCTCGCCAAAGTGTTTGTTGTCCAGGTGGAGAACCCCCCCCCCCCCAACGAGGAAAGGACGAGAAGATGGCCGACGATGCTCTAAAGGCCAAAGCCGGGGAAGACACCCAGTTGGGGATGACACTGGCCCTGTCCAAACCGACCAACCCTCCACAGAAGGACAACGACGAGGTAGATTAAGAGATGAAGAACTGGAATTAGCTCTGGGCGTGTATCCCGAAGCCCGCTGCAGAAACATATGTATATATGTATATTATCCCTTCCTATATATATGATAAAAGGTCCATAAAATCTATTACCATCTCGAAAATTCTAAATTTATATTATTTCAGAGAATAAAATTAATCATATATTTATAATTCTAGATAGAATAGTTTTTTTTTTGGTAACAATATAAAAAAAAAATTACTAAGTTAAATTCACAAGAAATCGATCTGTTACATAATTTCATTTTATTATTAATTTAAAATTTCTTTTACTAAAAAGAATTATATTTTTAATTTTATTTTTTAAATATATTCTGCGAAATTAAAATTATTTTCTTTTTACTCTGTAAAAAGAAGATGATAAATTTTTGAGAGACGCTACTTTTGAAAAATTTGGCAGTTACGAGAAAACGATCGAGCTGACGGCATGAACCGGGGGACGGTGCGTGGAGAAAGACAATGGTAGGTTTAATGATTTTTAAATCTTATTGTGTGGGCCTAAAAAGGCTCGTTTATAGGTATACGTCTATGTAAGAAGTTCTAATCTCTCCTTTTAGTTATAACTTTGCAAAATAATTTTTTATTAATCCATTTATCTAGATGTGGTATCTTGGTTGAATTACCAGGTCGAATATTCCTAAATCATTTTTTTTTGCATGAAGCTTTATAATTTACTCTATATACTATAATACGTCAAAGAAACGGGAAATTTCAATAGAAATAGTCTTAAGTCTATTTAGGATTATCTACAGATCAAAAGTTTGTATATTTGCTGGGGTAAAATGAAAACTCATATATTGATATTTAATGTGTGTTTGTAATAATTTCTCCTTGAAACAAATATATATGTCTACTAAAAAATTGTTGAAATTTCTAGTAACCATCAGAGGTTTTATTGGTTTAATAAATTTCTTTGAATGATTCTACTTGTAAAGCAGGGGAAAGAGGAAGTAAATGTATGCTATGGACAAACTATGTATGAACTTTTAGTGTGTGCTACATCCTTTTGTGTGCGTATCTAAGTTTAACCCACTTTGGAATATAATTATAAAACACTATTGTTGTTGAGCTGAACCAAGTTTAAGTTCGAAACGTCCTCAATAGGACTTAAATCCGACTTAACATTTGGCGCCTGCCGCGGGGCCCGAATTATGTATATAATTTTCTTCTATTATATTCTAAATTATATACATAGTGAAACGCCATTAGGGCTAAGTTGAACGCGATCCTGAGATAAGAAATCATGCCTCTACCTAAAAAAAAAATCGTTATTTTAACCAAGCTCTAGTATACATGATATTTTAAATTTTCAATTGTTATTTTCAACTTTAGGCCTAAAATACACGTTAATTTTAATTTTTCAGTTTCACGCGATAAAAGAAAAAAAAATCGTTATTTTTTAACCATGCCATAGTATACATTATATTTTAAATTTTCAATAATTATTTTTTTATCTTTAGGCCTTAAAATACACGTTATTTTTAATTTTTCTACGTCATTTTATTTATTTTTATTATTTAGTGCTAACAGAAATAATCCATGGCCGATATGCGTTATCTTATATTTAGTGTATATGTTATATATTTTTTTAATTTCCACGAGTTATATTTGTTTTCGCGTATACATTATTTGCTTTTTTTATTTTAGTGCTAATAGAAATAATCTATGGCCGATATACGTTATCTTATATTTAGTGTATATGTTATATATTTTCAATTTCAACGAGTTATATTTGTTTTAGCGTATACGTTATTTTGCTTTTTTATTTTAGTGCTAATAGAAATAATCTATGGCCAAATAATTCTTCCTTTCATAAGGATCTTGAAATATTGGGACGCGGAGTTAGGCCTAGAACATTTTTTTTCCAAACCTCAGGGCTTCCAACAAAATACCAAATATAGAGCCCCTAGGGACACATCTGTAAGGGGGGGGGGACACATATGTAGGGGGGTGGAAATAGAGATATTTTGGGGAAACAACACATGTAAAACACATGTGGTCACTCTAGGCGGGAACAGGCGATGGCCAAAAGACAGTTGACGTCCAGCTTCCGAATCGAAAGGTTGGTTTTTACTACCTCTGCCTCCTCGCGTTTGCGGGAGGACTTCACTCTTAAATATTTCATCCTCTTTTAAACTTGTTTGCTATCTCCTTTAAAATGTATAGGCCATGCGATTTATTTTATTATACCAAAGTATAATAATTTTATATTATTTCAATTATTTTATTCGCCAAAGTAGTTTCGCTCGACAGGTTTAATAGTGTACCGAATTTTTTTTCGATAATACAATTGTTTATTTTCTCTTATTTTTCTATCATCTTGAGAATGTTTAGCTTTATTAAGATAAGCATAAATTTTGGAGCCTTTTTTTGCTATCTCTTTTAAAATGTATAGGCCATGCGATTTTTTTTTATTTTATTATACCAAAGTATAATAATTTTATATAATTCCAATTATTCTATTCGCCAAAGTGATTTCGCTCGACAAGTCTAAAAGTGTACTGAATTTTTTCGATAATACAATTGTTTATTTATTTTTTATTCTTCTATTATCTTGAGAATATTTAGCTTTTGTTAAGATGAGCGCATTTTATTTTATTCGTCTGCATGATTTTATTAAGGTATATCCAAGCATATTTTTATTTTCTTATTTTTTTATTATACAGATATGATAATATGGTAACATTTTTTCTTACTTCCTGAACGTGTTTGATTTCGTCACCTTCCCATTTATTTATTTATTTAAGTAACCCAGGTTCCTGGAGCGTACAGAGGTCATCTTCCCATCCCGTTGTGGTGCAATTTACAATATAGATATTTACGTGACAGTATAGCCACGATAAAATTTCAAGATGGCGACCGATGGGACGCGTCCGACGCCCGACTTTCAATTCATGTTACACCAAATTTTATGATTCATAGTTGTCTTTATTTGGTCTTACTTACCCATGAACCTTAGTTTATTTGAAATTGTAATCCACTTATTTCTTTTATGTAATGGTTTAGTGAAATATGTCCAGTCATACTCATTAAGCAATAGAGCAGCATTTAGACAAGTTTATTTTTATTTTTTATTATTTTTTATTATACGGATAAGATAATATAGTAAATTTTTGCTTCCTTAAAGTGTTGAATTTCGTCACCTTCCCATCCCTTTATGGTACAATTTACAATATTGATATTCGCGTGACGGTACAATCATGGTAAAATTTCAAGATGGCGGCCTATGGGACGCGCTCGACGCCCGACTTTCAATTCATGTTACTTCCAATTTTATGATTCACTAGGCGAATGACCCGGCTTCGCCCGAGAAATCCCTTGGGTGCAATTTCCTTCATACTAAAAGTATATCAATAATATATATTAGAAGTGCCATAGATTAGCAATACAGAAGTAACACATAAAGTACAGGAAAAAGTGTGTGTGATGGCAAAAATTGTATTATATTAGTGTTTAGGTATTTGATTTAATTAATATAGTTGATATAATAATATTTATTTATATTATATATAATATAAATGAGTTTTAAAAATTGTAAAAAAAAAAATGCATCAGCCGGGAATCGAACCCGGGCCGCCCGCGTGGCAGGCGAGCATTCTACCACTGAACCACCGATGCTTTAAAAAAATGGCCATATTTAGGTATTCATTCCATTCCGGATTAGTCCGCGTAAAAAAAGTTCTTCAAATGAAAAAAAGAAATAGCCAAAAATATTAATCAAAATGCAGCCGAAAATTTTCCTCAGGTTTATAAAAAGCGACGTGCAAAATTTGGTACCAATTGGTTCAGTAGTTTTTGAGTTTATTGCGAAACAGACAGACAGAAATTGACTTTTATATATATAGAGATAATTGTATGTTTTAGTCTTACTTACCCATGAAACTTCTACCTTAGATTATTTGAAATTGTAATCCGTTTATTTCTTTTATGTAATGGTTTAGTAAAATTTTTCCAGTCATGCCCATTAAGCAATACAGCAGTATTTAGACAAGCATATTTTTATTATTTTTATTATACGGACAAGACAATGTAGTAAATATTTTTGCTTCCTTAAAGTGTTGAATTTCGTCACCTTCTTATCCCTTTATGGTACAATTTACAATATTGATATTCGCGTGACGGTACAATCATGGTATAATTTCAAGATGGCGGCCTATGGGACGCGCTCGACGCCCGACTTTCAATTCATGTTACTTCCAATTTTATGTATAAGGCTAAGGTATAGCTATTCTATTTAAGCGAAATTCCAATAGTACAATATACCAAAATATATTTTGAAACATTTGTTAATGTCATTATGAAAATATATTTTTGCTGGATTCCAATATGGTTAGTTTATCGGTGCGCGGATCCTTGTTTAGATAAACGTTTTATTGCCATTTTAGATTAAAGTTATATATAGTGATTAATTAAATTTCGCATCATTTTAAAAATTTTAAGTTACTTTAGTTTATACAGGAAATACGTTTGTTCAAGTTTACAGTTTTTTTTTTTTTTTAGATATGACGTATTTTTTTTTTTTCGATAATTTTTTTTCTTGAGTCACCTTTGATTATATATATTTTTCTTTGCATGCCGTGTATGTGTGTGTCACACACATCACAGATAGTTACTGCGTATACTTTTATCTCTCCCATTTATAATTTATTATTTAGTTAATATCATAAGGACTACCCTATATGTTCAATCTGACAACGATTTTTATATGATATTCCATGTACAGGATCTGGTGGGGAAAGTTTTCTTTTTATGTTTTTTTAAATGAAATTAGTAAAATCTGTTTCTTTTCTTCAACTCCAGCCAAAGAACGAAATCATTTTTTATATCCTGCATCCTTTGGAAATTAATAACACTATTTCGGAATGCGAACTTAGCAATTTATCAGATATATAGTTACAGGTAACCTTAGATAAACAGCGATAGAGAACCTTGCACCTCGTGTATGTTTGCACTTGACTGGTTTTGATAAGCCCTTCCAGAAAACCTTATCTATACAACCACCTTTCAGATTGTTTGGCAGCAGAGGCCTGTAACAAAAGAAAGGCTTATAGTATCATAGCAGACTTAAAACTCGTTTCAACATCGGCTTTCGTAGTTTTATGAAACGTGGCATTAGACATGGTGACCTGTAGCAAAGACTACATTTCTGGGAGGTCGAGAGTGGATCTTGAAGATTAAGAAAAATATCTTGCGTAGTCCTAAACAATGGATGTCGGAGCATGCAATTTGCCTGTAAAAAAATTGTACATTATTTAGTAAGATTTAAAGATACTCACGAAGGTGGACCTGAGGTGTAGAATGACATACAACATAATATCCCGATGGACGCCATCGAGCGTAAGACCACGTGACGTGAACCAATTGAAGAGTGGGTCATTGTGGTGGGATGTGAAGAGAATATCTGAAAATATGGATCAGTTATAAAATACAGAGAGGTATTCTATCTAATATCCATCTGCAAGGCTGATGCACCTAATTCGCTCAGATTTTCCAAGATTGACTAACCGACATGCCATGTTAATCTACGCGAGATATAGTTGTGCCAACCTGCACCTACTCAGATGTGTCTGGGCTCGGTTCACCTCTGTCATACCACGAGAAACCACTGCGACAACCATGTCTTAACAAGATAAATGTTTAGTACCATAACGATATATATATTTTGGAACATTCAATTCCGTATTCTAGTGAGACTTCAATGGGAAAGCGTGCTGTGTCAAACCAGGTCAAGTCAATATACACAATATCACCGAAGGCGTGTGAGAAGTTAGCCTGCAATCGATAGCATATATATATATATTTTTTTACGAACCACCGCGTAGTGAACAAATGTAATCCTTAGCAGAACGAATAGAACAGTCTAATACAATGATGTTTAATTTATTTTATTTTATTTGGAAGAGTTCAGGCTGGACTAAAGAAAGGAACATTACGACAGACCTTAATATATGTAAAATAGGGTGCGTACAAAACTAATATTCCTATAGAAGCACTCTAGGTATTTTCAGAACAGGGAAATTCTCAGGAACAGGATAGACAAACACTTTTGAAGCACAAATCCTGGATTCACATATCTTATATTTTTTAAGTAAATAAGTTGTACCACCTTGCAGCAACAAAACAACATTGGTTTAGAGATAAGATAACTTTCGAAATTCGTCAGCTTTATGACGTGAGAGGAAGCCAACAAGGTGTAGACTTTGTGAAGTGGGCAATAGCCATAGTTACTAATATGAACATTAAGAGTGTATATATATTGAAAGCTGTATAAAACACAGTCAGTTCATAAAATTTTGATATATATTAAATGGGACAGATCAAATTAAGCAGAGTCTTTCTTTTATATAATTTTTTTCGAAACTTTGAATTTTGGACCTTTACGTTAAAATTTTCTCATGGCACTACATTTGTAAGTGTAGACATTCGGTCTGGTTTAAATTTTGGCAACTAAGTGTAACCCATTTGACATAAATATTCAGGTTTAGGGTGAATCATTTTAGTTTTATTAAGATTATATATAATTAGATTACAATATTATTTGACCAAGAAGCGACTGGAGAACCAGACGCTCTTGAGTGGCCATCGGGATTCGTTCCCGATGACGGGTTTCGAGGAAACTCCAGAGGGATGAAAAAGAGTTGAATGGTGTTGAAAGAGAGATGATGAAAAGGTGTTGAAGATGTCGAAAATCGACAGAAAGAAACGTTGAAAAGTATAGAAAGGTGTCGAGTGATGAGAGGCGTTGAAAAGTGTAGAAAGGTGTCGAAAGGTGTTGTTAGAAAGATGATGAAATGGGTGTTGAAAAGGGTGTTGAAAAAGGTGTTAAAAGATGTTGAAAGGTGTAGGAAAGTGATGAAATAATGATGCAAAGATGTTGAAAGCGATGAATAGAGATGAAAGGAGATGAATAGAGATGAAAGGATGATGGAAAGATGTTGAAAGCGATGAATAGAGATGAAAGGAGATGAGAAAGTAGGTGGAGATCGATGGAAAGTTGATAAAGAGGTGTAAATAGGCGGTAAAGGTTGATAGAAAGATAGTAGGAAGATGATAGGAGAAGGTATGATTAATGTTTAAAGAGTAGTTGTTGACTCTACTATTGCCTTGATAGAACAATTTTGACCTTTCATCATGTAGTGTGAATAGATAATTTGTTTTTAGCCTAGAGGCCAATAGTTGTAAATAGGACAAAAACATGCACTGAGAGCTGGTATGGGCTGATTTACCTAAAATTCAGTAACTGTATGTACTAATTTATATACATAAGTCCATATTAATTATTATGTTAGGTTATATTAAATAACAAATATGTAATCTCCTTTTGAGAATCCAGAAATTTTACTTTAAAGAGTTTTCAGTTTTCTTTTTTTTTATGAGCTACAATTTTGTTCTAGTGTTAGGATGTGATTTTAAAGAGTTTTTCAGTTTTCTTTTTTTTCAAGGCTACAATTTTTGTTTTTAGTGTTAGAATGTGATTTTTAAAGAGTTTTCCTTTTTTTTAAGCTAAAATTCTGTATCAGTGTCAGAATATGCTTTTAAGCTACAACCTTGTTTTAGTGTTAGAAGGTCATTGTAAAGAGTTTTCAATTTTTGAATGTCATTGTAAAGAGTTTTCAGTTTTTGAATGTCATTGTAAAGGGTTTTCAGTTTTTTTGAATGTCATTGTAAAGAGTTTTCAGTTTTTAAATGTCATTGTGAAGAGTTTTTCAGTTTTTTTTTTAAAGCTACAATTCTGTATTAATACCAGAATATGGTTTAAGATTGAAGTAAGTTCAACAGTTTATTTTATTTTATTTTCTTATTTAAGGTTCTGAACTTTGGTTCAACTTTAAATATTTATAAAGGAACTTAGACGCACTAGATAACTGCTGTGCTTGTAACCAATTCCCTAAGGGCGGGCTCGGAACATGCGTTGGGTAAATTGACACCCTATAATCCCTTGTGTCCAGAATGCAGTCCAAGGAGGATTTCTAATGAGAGTGTGTAGGGCAGTTGTGGTCTAAGAGTTGATATGTAGGATAACAAGTGGTCTCTGCTGTTAAACTCCAAAGCGGGATGGGTATTAAAAGCCCTTTGATTCCAGTATCGGGGGGGAACTTAGCTGAAAAGCAGGGAAAGGAAAACGCCGATAACATTGAACAGGAAGTAAGGTTGGCAAACACTTGGAGATTATCCTATATTGGCAATGAGGTAAATGCTTGAAGTTCAATTCGCTCCAATTTAAGTGCTAGTTTTGATGATTCATTTTGTGTAGACACCAAGTGTCAAGATAAGAAGAAGAATTTCAAACTATTAGATGCACAATTTTAATGTTAGGTCAAATTTCAGATTTGATTGTTGACAATCAACATATTTTTATTTATTTATTTATTTAAGTATAGGTAATTTATATAGAGTTTGTAAGAGGCATCTTCTTTTGAGTAAACTAGGGCATTAGTCCCCCAATCTGTTTTAATTAGTTAATTATTTTATTTGATTTCACATTTGTCCTGGAAGATTCCATTATTGTTAAGGCTTATTGAGAATGATAATTGAGTACTTTGGCTTCTATAGCAGCTTTTAACTTTAGAATGAATGCCCTCAGTGACTGAATTTTGTTTTTCTATTTGTATGAATGTGAAGAGGAATAAATGTGTAGAAGGATAAAAACAATTATACTGTTAGACCAAAGGTACATTAGAATAGTGTTAGGGAATTTAATAGGTTCGATTTTTTAAAATTTTGATTTCTTTATTTGTTAGGATCGGTAGCCTCACAGGACTGTACAACTCTATTGATAGGAAGATATCCGCTCCTTTTTGTTAGGCCTCCTTTTAAAGGAGTATAAGTATAATTTCTTTTATTTGTGTAAAAAATCAATTACTTTATTTCATTATACCAACTTGAATTCTAAGGGTCGTAGATAATGATCATGTTTCGATTCTCAGACTGGAAGATTGCGGGAGGTTATGATCAGACCTGAAAGCCTACAAATCTTTCCCTCAAGAGAGGGAACGGAGAGGTATCAAGTGAACTTTGTGCTAGGTGGGGGATTTAGTTGCCAATGTCGTAAGCTAAGTGCATAGCGACAAACCTCGGATAACCGATCTGACATCGTAGTTTTTGACGCTTTAAGCGTGGCTGGGATGAGGGTGATTCAGACGGGAGGTTGGGAGAAATTGGAACGTTAGATGTTCTTCTATATATTGCGCAGCTTGGAACCAATCCTCTATGGGCAAACTTGAAACATGCGGTGGGTAAATTGGATTCCCTATAACTCCTTGTTTCTAAGTCAAAGTCCAAAGGGGGTTTCTAATGAAAGTTAACAATACGAGCAAATAAGAAACAAGTTACGAATAGACGAGGCGATTCCGTCTACAGATTTTAGGTACCAGTTAGCAAAGTGACAGATGGACTGTCCAGATTCTTTGTGTTTTTATCGCCCCAGGCTAGCAAATGTTAATCACCCAGTAAAGACTATTGTCTGCCATACGTTCAGTTAGAACGAGTTCAAGTCTAATACCAATTAGTAAGTAGAATTTTTTGAAAATGAGGGTAACTCATTCTATGATAAGATAAAGTTTAAATCAGTAGGACAACAAAAGCGAACTTCAGAGCAGATTGCCAGAACAGGCCAGTATTCCAGAATTGAAGAAGGAGGAAGTTTTAAGGGAAGATTGAATATCATTTTTTTTGGCTGAGAAATAGCCCAGAACAATAAGTATATTTTTATTTTTTTTAGAATAAAGGGTCATATTACAGAGAGATATTAAGAACTCAAGTGTGAGAAAATATATCATAAGGTAGAAGTAAGACATAGGTTGTTATTCATCAACATTTATCCTCTTTGAGGTTAACTATATGTATTTTATTAAAGTGAAATTTATTGGTTTAAAAATATAAGTACACATTCTATAGATAAGCTAAACAATGGATAATAGAGGTTGACAACAGTGTTCAACTAAAGACAAAGAGAAGTAAGGTTGTCACCCTAGATAAGGTAAATTTGAAATAATCTGGTTTAAAGAATTACTGATTACTAAGATTTATTTTTCTATTTTTTTTTCTTACCAGCATGGTTAAGAGAGGCGGAGAACACGTCAGACAAACACTCCCAGTGACAAGTTAGTAAGAACAAACTTTTAAGTGATACATGTATATTTTGAAATACTCGCGAATGCCCATGACCCTCAGTGCATATTTATTCCTTTGTTATATTATCTATTCAGTAATATACCATTTACCATGCATTATTTTTTTAAAATTATATTTATGTATATTTATATATAGATAAGGCACAATTTGGATTATAGACGTAAGATATCGGGACCAAATCCAAATGCATAGTGTGAGACATTTCGGTAACAGCGTTGTTACTATCCTCAGACAAATGTACTGAATAAATTTAACCACGCATATATATATATATTCTTTTTGTGTATCATTATATATACTCTATATCAACGTCATTTCTTTTTTTTTTACATATATCATATTCATTAATTTTTTTTTGGCATATTTATTCTCCTGATATAGTATTTACTCATTTAATATACCATTTGCAATGTATTTTGATTATATTTATGTATATTTATGTATGGATAAGGCACAGTTTGGATTATAGATTATAAACATAAGATAACGGGACCGAATCCAAATAAATAAATAGAGTGTGACATTTCGGTAACAGCGTTGTTACCATCTTCAGACAAATGTACTGAATGGAATTTTTAACCACAGCATATATATTTATTTGTTTATCATTGTATATCCTATATATCAAGTCTTTTCATTTCTACATACATCATATATTCATTCAATTTTTTTGGTATATATTCATTCCCCTCGTTTGTTTACCATATTATTATTGTTATTTTGATCGTATATTCCAATTTAATTTTGCCTTATATAACCTTGTATAATCATTTTTTTAATGCTATCATTACCACATGTACCTCATCGCGTATAGTTATAAAGCATTTTTTTAGATGTGTTTTAGGAATTGGACATATCTACGTTTACACCCACAATTCCTTGGCGCCCATATGATTATGTTTATCTGGAATGGTCTAAATGTCTATTTGTACAGAACCTGGGTATATACTACTGCCCCATTTTCCACCTATAAGGACTGCAGCAGGGAATATATGGACTCACCTCACAACTAGACCAAATCCTCAGGCATACAGGCAATGAAAGATGGGCTTAGTATATTTCCCACTAAATGGTAGGATAAAAATTTCCTTTTATGCTACTATAAGATAACTTGTTCTAGGTACCCTGGCCCGTTTGTTTGTTTCCCCTTTGCCTGAGTGTCAGTAATTGCGCATACTGGTATCGTAAAAAAAAAGTGTTTTCTTCCAAAATAATATTTATCATAGATCATGAACAGATCTGAATTGGAATAAAACACATTTTTTTCACTCTGGCAGGGGAGGAATTGTTGGGCCATATTTTCACAAAACAGACCCAACAATGGTGTAAACATTTTACATCATATATGTACAGTGTCTCGCCAAAGTTTTTGTTGTCCAGGTGGAGAACCCCCCCCCCCCCCCCCCCAACGAGGAAAGGACGAGAAGATGGCCGACGATGCTCTAAAGGCCAAAGCCGGGGAAGACACCCAGTTGGGGATGACACTGGCCCTGTCCAAACCGACCAACCCTCCACAGAAGGACAACGACGAGGTGGATTAAGAGATGAAGAACTGGAATTAGCTCTGGGCGTGTATCCCGAAGCCCGCTGCAGAAACATATGTATATATGTATATTATCCCTTCCTTTATATATAAGATAAAAGGTCCAGAAAAATCTATTACCTTCTCGAAAATTCTAAATTTATTTTATTTCAGAGAATAAAATTAATTATATATTTATAATTCTAGATAGATTGTTTTTTTTTGGTAACAATATAAAATTTTTTAAAAAATAATTTACTAAGTTAAATTCACAAGAAATCGATCTGTTACATAATTTCATTTTTATTATTAATTTAAATTTTTTTTTACTAAAAATAATTATATTTTTATTTTATTTTTAAAATATATTCGGCGAAATTAAAATTATTTTCTTTTTACTCTGTAAAAAGAAGATGATAAATTTTTGAGAGACGCTACTTTTGAAAAATTTGGCAGTTACGAGAAAACGATCGAGCTGACGGCATGAACCGGGGGACGGTGCGTGGAGAAAGACAATGGTAGGTTTAATGATTTTTAAATCTTATTGTGTGGGCCTAAAAAGGCTCGTTTATAGGTATACGTCTATGTAAGAAGTTCTAATCTCTCCTTTTATTTATAACTTTGCAAAATAATTTTTTATTAATCCATTTATCTAGATGTGGTATCTTGGTTGAATTACCAGGTCGAATATTCCTAAATCATTTTTTTTTGCATGAAGCTTTATAATTTACTCTATATACTATAATACGTCAAAGAAACGGGACATTTCACTAGAAATAGTCTTAAGTTTATTTAGGATTATCTACAGATGAAAAGTTTGTAAATTTGCTGGGGTAAAATAAAAACTCATATATTGATATTTAATGTGTGTTTGTAATAATTTCTCTTTGAAACAAATATATATGTCTACTAAACAAATTGTTGAAATTTCTAGTAACCATCAGAGGTTTTATTGGTTTAATAAATTTCTTTGAATGATTCTACTTGTAAAGCAGGGGAAAGAGGAAGTAAATGTATGCTATGGACAAACGATGTATGAACTTTTTAGTGTGTGCTACATCCTTTTGTGTGCGTATCTAAGTTTAACCCACTTTGGAATATAATTATAAAACACTATTATTGTTGAGCTGAACCAAGTTTAAGTTCGAAACGTCCTCAATAGGACTTAAATCCGATTTAACAGCTCTAATTACAAGTGAATGTCTTACTAAACAAACTTCTCTATAACACCTAGTGTTGAGGCAAGGATAATTTAGGACAATATCACTTTTTTATGATAGGTTAGCTTACAGATGAGGCCACCATTGGCCACCATTTCTTGAATATAAATGGTTAGATAAGCGGTTGTATGAGGCATAGGGTAATTTTAATCGAAGGAAATGTAGCTCCCAAGTTTTATTTATGTTTGATTTCCCATATGATGAGTCCTGAAATGTCGTTAATTTAGGTATATTTATATCACGAGAAAGGAGTAACTTTGATTTGTACAATAGATTCTAAAACTTAGTATGTATGCGCAAGGCGATTGTGAAATGGGAAGGTGGGAGTATGAATGGATTCTTGCAATGAATGTCGTTACAAGGATAAAATTTATATACTGTTAATCCAAAGATACTATAGAATAGTGTTAGGGAATTTAATAGATTCGATTTATTTTGATTTCTTTATTTTTCAGGATAGGAAGCCTCGCTGGACTGTAAAACTCTCTATTGAGAGGAAATAGTCGCTCTAAAATGTTAGTTTCTCTCTCTCCTCAGGGAGTATAATTTTGATTTCTTTGAATTATGAGGTGAATTTGAGATCTAGCGGGACGAGGACTTATACACATGAGGAAGAATCTTGGAGATTTCAGTTAGTCTACATGCTAGGGGTAACTTGAATTTAGAATTGATGATTGATGGTCTTCTTTCTCAATTTTTAGGTAAGAAGATAATGGGTGGTCTCTTAGACCACAAGCCAATGCCCATTCTTCGCCTCGAAAGAGGGAACGCTGAGGTATGGATAGACTGTATGATAAATGGGGAGACTTATTAGCCAGGTCGCACAATGAAGGAATTTGAAAAAGCATGATGACACCAGGTAACCAGGTGTTTTCCGTAGTTTCGACGCTCTCTGCGTGACTGGAATGAGGGACTACAATAGGGTGTCGTACAACTGGCTTACTAGGCGAAGGATCATGCAGCTTACAGAATTCTATCTAGATGCTAGAGCTATAAATTAACCTAACGCTTACGAGAAAAACATGACAGTCCGAGACTGTTCAGTTGAAGTCCACCAAGATTGTCATATGTGTTTCATTAAAGAACTAGCTCGGCCTTTCGTGTCACTGAAAAAAAATCAAGTCTAAGAAAAATATATATAATGACAAAGTTAGAATTATTTTAAGACAAGATTATCTTGTTTCATGTAAAGATAGTTCCAAGTAGTAGTAATTTAAAAAGGGTCACTAAAAACTCAACAGAATAGCTTACTTAGGAGTTTTACAGAAAGTAAATGACCTCGGAAAGATGTCAAAGAAGGACTTTGACAACATTATGGTTTTAATTTCTTGGCAATGTTTCGAAATGACGATTCTGGCATCGAGCCTGCTTGATTAGCATGTATAACCTCCCCAAACACTGTAGTTCTGGATGGACTAATTGATCTGACTGGTACATGATATCAAGGTATAGTGATTACGAATAAAACCAACCTCTCAACGCATATAATCCCATTAATATATATAACCTCAATATTCTATATATATTTGTTTATTCTATCCTATTATATAACAGTTATACTCATACACACATATTTGATCCTTTGTGTATGTGTTTTATTTTTGCTATGAATCATTGCAGTATGCTGCACATTTTTATCTAACTTATATGATACTCTCCTATAATAAAATTAGAAATGCTTTAGGAGTTGTGCATTTCTAATTTCATTCCTCCGAAAAAACTACAATTCCTTGGCGCCCATATGATGATGTTTCCTTTTGGACGGTCTGAAGGTCTGTGTATGGAGAACATGAATTTAGACCATTTCCCACTCTCCTAAAAGGACTGCAGCGAGGAGTGCATGGAGTCACTTCCCAGACAGCAGTACCAGCAAGTTACAGCTAAACAACACAAAGAGAGGGCTTTGTAAATTTGCCCACTAAATGGTAGGATAAGAAAATTATAATACTACCATATGATAACCTGTTTCAGATGCCCTGGCCTGTTTGTTTTGTTTCTCCCTTTGCCTGAGTGTCGGTCACTGTTTAACATAGTGTATAGTGAAAAATGCATTTCTTTTTTAAATCATATTTATCATATTTTATGAACAGATATGATTTAGAATTAAACGCATTTTTCACTCTGGCAAGGGGAGGAAATTGTTGGGCCCATTTTGAACTCAGACCCAACAATGAAAATTATGAGAGTGTGAATCTTTCTGAGGAAACAAGGTTATCAGCAGGATGTTGGATGTGCAGGATACCCTTTGATCGGATCGTGCAGACCACTATGGCACACTATGCTGATTTATCCTATGGCCTGAAGGAGTGTCCAGTGACAATGATTCATCTTACATCCTGGGAAGAACCTTTTATGGCCTGAAGAATGTCCAATTGCACAATCCAGTTTAACTTTCTTATGCAGGCCTTTTTTTTTCTATAAATATTTATGTTGGCCCTAGGATTAACAAACTTTTTTTTTAAATAGCAAGGGTAACTTTTAAATAATTCATCTGAATTATTTATTAACTAATTTTTAAAATCAATTTCAAATTGGTTCAATAATTCCTGAGAATTGTTTAATTAATTATTCTTTTTAAAATAGAATGTATTGATTTAAATAATTCTCATGAATTATTTAATTAATTTGTAATGGTAATTTGATTTTTTAGCTTTAACTTCAGTAAATATATTTACAAATAATATATATATATATATACTAGCCGAATGACCCGGGCAACGCCCGTGTTTTACCCGATTGAATGTTTTTATTAAAATACTATTTGTTACAATTATAAATTGGAGCCGTGGATGTCACTCTTGTGAAACGTCCCGCTCCAAACTTTACATGTACATTAGGTCAGCTGGTATTACCCCTCATTTTCACCGCTAGAGGCGCGAGCGAATTGACTTTTTGTAAATATACATAATTATAAAGATAGAAGCTTCTATAGAAGATAATGATCATAATGATGATGCGCGCGCATCCGTGACAGCGGCCGATGAGGAATTGAGGAATTGGGGAAAGACGGTCGTGACTATATATATTAATAATAATAATATACTAATAATAATAATTATTATTATTATTAGATAATGATAATGATCATAATGATGATGCGCGCGCATCTGTGACAGCGATGAGGAATTGAGGAAAGACGGTCGTGACTATATATTAACTAGACGAATGGCCCGGGCAACGCCCGGGTTTTACCCGAGTGCGTATATATTTTTAAAATGTTTTAATTAAAATACTATTCGTTACAATTATAAATTGGCGCCGTGGATGTCTCTCTTGTGAAACGTCCCGCCCCAAACTGTGTGTGTCTTGAAAATATAAAAATAAAAATGTGAACGGAAAAATATGTCCAGGGTAGCCTAGTGGTCATGGCATCTGCCCGGTAAGCGGAAGGTCGTGGGTTCGATTCCCATCCCTTGACACTTTTTTTATTTTATCCATTCTGACCAAAATCTATCCGTGAACTTCACACAGTGAACTTCACACAGACAGAAGCATTATATAATGATAATGATCATAATGATGATGCGCGCGCATCCGTGACAGCGATGAGGAATTGATTCAGGAAAGACGGTCGTGACTATATATGTTGATAATACTAATAATAATATAATAATAATTATTATTATTATCATCATTAGATAATGATAATGATCATAATGATGATGCGCGCGCATCCGTGACATGAGGAATTGAGGAATTGTTGAGGAAAGACGGTCGTGACTATATATGTAGACTATAGACGAATGGCCCGGGCAACGCCCGGGTTTTACCCGAGTGCGTATATATTTTAAAAATGTTTTAATTAAAATACTATTTGTTACAATTATAAATTGGCGCCGTGGATGTCTATCTTATGAAACGTCCCGCCTCAAACTGTGTGTGTCTTGAAAATATAAAAATAAAAATGTGAACGGAAAAATATGTCCAGGGTAGTCTAGTGGTCATGGCATCTGCCCGGTAAGCGGAAGGTCGTGGGTTCGATTCCCATCCCTTGACACTTTTTTTATTTTATCCATTCTGACCAAAATCTATTCGTGAACTTCACACAGACAGAATAAGGCAATTATATAAGTATATAATCCAAATTGTGCCTTATCACACACTATTTTTTTATTTGGCCTTATTACCTTGTGTTTATAATCTATGACGTAATGCCGGCGGCGCGCGCCCGTTGGCTGCCGGCGAGCACGTGACCTCCCTGTGCGCGCGCATCCGTGACAGAACCGGCCGGCCCATGACGGTCGTGACTATATATATAATGGATGGATAATAATAATAATATAATAATAATAATAATAATTATTATTATTATCATTAGATAATGATAATGATGATTCGCGCGCATCCGTGACAGCGATGAGGAATTGATTGAGGAAAGACGGTCGTGACTATATATGTTGATAATAATAATAATAATAATAATAATAATATAATAATAATAATTATTATTATCATTAGATAATGATAATGATCATAATGATGATGCGCGCGCATCCGTGACAGCGATGAGGAATTGAGGAAAGACGGTCGTGACTATATATGTTGATTGTCATGGAGAGGGGCAGCTTTATCGGTGAAGTGTTCAATAAATCGGCGAATAAATGCGAACAAATGTTCAAATCAATAAGCTTGAGGGATGAGTATCTTCTTGCAAACAAATTTATTACTAGCTTTCGGGCTCAACTGCCCTTCGACAGGTAAATGATAGTCGAGTAGCGTAGTTTTACCTGTCGAAGGGCAGTTGAGCCCGAAAGCTAGTAATAAATCTGTTTGCAAGAAGATACTCATCCCTCAAGCTTATTGATTTCAACATTCTATTAAGGGATTAACCTATTAATTAAACACCAACAAATCCCGATTAAACTCCTCATCTCAGTGATAGATCGTGGGGTCGGAAACTTGGCGATAGCTTCTATCTTTTCAGGGTCGGGATAGATGCCGTTGCCATCGACGAGATGTCCAAACACTTTTATTTGTTTGTTTCCAAAAATACACTTTTTTGAATTAAGGCTCAAATCTGCATTGCTAAGGCATTGTAAGATGATTTTTAGTCTGTGCAAGTGTTCGTCAAACGTTTTGGACAAAACTACAATGTCGTCTAGATATCATAGGCACTGCGTCCACTTCAATCCCCTTAAGATTTTGTCCATCAAATGCTCAAATGTTGCAGGGGCGTTGCATAGGCCGAAGGGCATCACGAGAAATTCATATAAACCATCTAGGGTTATGAAGGCGGTTTTCTCTCTATCTGCCTCTTCTACCTCTATCTGCCAATATCCAGAGCGTAGGTCCATTCACAAGTATATAAGAATAAAGATACGCAGCCCTTGATGCTTTATTGTATTCGTTTACAAGTATAATTGCACACCTTTTAAAGAATCAAGAGTATCGTCAATTCGAGAGAGTGGACAAACGTCTTTTTTAGTTATCTTGTTCAATCGCCTGTAATCAACGCAGAAGCGCCAATTGCCGTCTTTCTTCTTCACCAAAATAACAGGCGATGACCAAGGGCTCTCTGAGTGGCGTATTATCCCGGCATCTAGCATCTTGTCCACTTCCTGTTGGATTGCTTGTCGTTCTGTTGGGGAAACTCGATAAGGCCTGTGTTTAATTGGTCGATGGTCTCCAGTTTCGATTTTATGCTTTGTTAGAGGCGTCTGTCTTACTGTATCATTATTGGTATCAAATACCTCAGCAAATTGTTTCAAGATTGATAAAACTTCAGATTGTTTATCTGCTGATCAGTCGTTACTAATCAAATTCTTTAAAAATGCAACGCCACCCTTATTGTCACTCTTGGGACTAATATCTCGCGCCAAATTTTCTTCAGGATCAGAGCACTCCGAGATAGCAGTCAAATGATTTTCGTCAAAAACTTGTATTCTCCCTAGAAACATTCCATTTGGGATAATTTGTGCTATTGGACTAGAGTTTGCAATCCAAAGCTGTCCCTTATTGTGATTGATCGTAAGAAGTGTATAGGGAACAGATAGTTCTTTTTTTTTAATAATGCGCATTTTGAAGGTTCAAAAAGTACCTTGTTTCGTCCATTGAGTTCTGAGCTCATCACATTTATTTGTTTGATATATTTGGCTGGAATGATTATGTTTTCAGAGGCCACGATTCTATCCTCGGTCGAGAGCGAATTCAAATCGTCTTTAGCTTCTTCATGCCTGATTTCGGCACGTCCACAATCGATCAAGGCATTTGTTGCTTCCAAAAAATCCCATCCGAGTATGATGCTGGGGGTGCTACTGGGAAAGACGATAAATTCAAGCGGCTGTCTTAAACCATTTATGCTCAAACTTATTGTGCATCGACCCAGAGACGTAACCTTTTTTGCCATCGGCGACTCTAAGAGTTATTCCTTCATCCTTGAACATCGGCTTTTTCAAGTGTCGTCTTAACCCGTTCGAGATAACAGAGAATGAGGCTCCCGAGTCGACCAAGGCAGAAAATGCAACGTCATCTATAATTATTTCAACGAAATTGTGTTCTAATTTGGCGGCTGTCGTCAATGGAGGGTTTTAATCACCCGCGGCTTCACCCTCGAAAGAAGACGCGACGCTTAGTTTTTTTTTCTAGATTATAGCGGCGTGGGCAACTTTCTCGCTTTCGCTCATTTTGGGGTCGATTTGCTTGCACAGGTTGAGGACTTCTTGAATATAGATATCACAAAGCTCGCTTTTTTCCTGAGCTCGGGATTTTAATTTTCGAATCAAGGTTTCTTTTTGGTTGGTGTGATGATAGATAGTCAGAGAGAACATTGTCTCAAACGAATCCCACGAGTTTACCTGTTCCTCGATATTCTCGAACCAGCTTCTTGTTGTTCCCAAAAGGAAAAAATATACGTTTGCAAGGCACATTGTATTGTCCCAGTGGTTATACCGAGCGACCCGATGAAAATTCTTTAGCCATTTTTCGGGATTTTGGCCAAATTCTCCAGAAAAAACATGGGACTTGAATAGCTTGTTCTGTCTTCCTTTTTACTTCTAAAGGCTCTAGTCCTTGGATTCTACGGCTTCTTCTGACGGCTTGGGCGACGTAGGGATGATCCAGCTTAATCTCCACCAAATGTCACGGTAGAGAAGACAAGTATTCCAATAGCTCAATTAAAAATAAATAATTAATTAAACTTATATAGTGCAGAATGTGCCAAAAGGGTTTTTCAAGTGCTAATTTACAGTTATGCATAGTTATTTTGTAAAAATATGTAAATTAGTATAAAATAATTGGTAATATAAATTTATGTAAATAAGGCTTTTGATATAAGAGCGAGATACAATTAGTTGACAGAGCTTCTTTTGTTTTTTGAGTTTAGTTCGTTGTTACTCTAAATCTCTCTTAGAGTCAGTTTAACTTTTTCATTATTAATAAAATATAGTTGCTTGTTTTATGAGAACGCGGTCTGGTTTATTTTATGAGATGGCGAACGCTGATCAGAAACCTTTAGAAGCACCTACGGTCGAGGCAGGTGTAACAATATATATATATATAGTGTAAAAACTATATAATAAAAATATAACAGTGATTCTACATTTAAAGCTTAATGAGCAAACTGATAAGAATGATAAATCATATCAAGTAGGTTTGGTTAGATTAGCAAGCAATATCTAAATTAGTTATAAAAATAAATAGTTGTATAGTTTTATAGTTAAGTATTTTATTAAAATTATCTTCATTATTTTGATTATTTAAATTCAAATTATAAAATTTGTAAAATGTTATTATTTAGTATAGATACTTTACTTCTAAACATCATCTAGTTAATTATATATTTATAATTAATAACAATAAAAATTTAACAACGTAACGTCTTTTGTATCGGCTTTTACACGTCATTTAGACATACTCTAATCCTATATATAGAATAATAGAAGTGAGAATATATATGATAGTTAGAAAAAAGAGAGAAAGACAGAACCATGCACTTTTAATCAAACTAATAATAAGAAAAAAAAAAGTTTTGTGAAGAAGGTAGATAAGGTTGTTAGTATATATATATATATATATATATATATTTTTATAATTTTATATTTTATCCTTTTTTTTTTTAAATGATTTTTTAAATTTTTTTATTTTAAAATATGAATATAAAAGTTGTTGAATAAGAGTTCGAATTGAATTATCGAGCTCATTAGAGGACAATTCTTTGTGTTTTATTTTGTCGCTGCTGTGTCTAGCATTGTGGATAAATCTTAGGAGCCATGCCGTAACTCTGCTCAGCTTCCTGAATGTTGAGAATTTAAAAATAAAGTCTAGAATAGGACAAGTAGTGAAATGAACAATCGGAACAGTCTTTCTTTTTTCATGACAAACTTCTTTTGGAAGTTCATATGTGATTGGTAGCGGATCTTGTAAACTTGAGTTTGATAGCCAATCAGGACCATTCCACCAAAGTGAATGGTTTACTAGTTCTGAAGAAGTTATACCTCTGGAGGCGCAATCTGCAGGATTATCCTTGGTAGACACATAGTACCAAGAAGATTGCAGAGTTAGTCGCTGAATTTCTGCAATCCGGTTACCAACAAAAGGTTTCCAATGTTTTGATTCAGATTTTATCCAACATAAAACAATCTGGGAATCTGTCCACAAAATTACTCGGTCAATCTGCAACAGCAATGAGCTGCAACTGGAATCATATAAATTTGAAAGGAGAAGAGCAGCACAAAGCTCCAGACGAGGTATTGACGTTGCCTTCAAGGGAGCGACTTTTGTCTTGGCAGCAATCAATGTGACTTGAACCTGACCAGATTTAAAACGAGATTTCATATAAACAACTGATGAATATGCAGATTCGGAAGCATCACAAAATCCATGGAGTTCTAAAGAATGTATAAGTCCCTTGCAGGAAATATATCTAGGAATTTTAATATGATTTAGCATGGCCAAATCCATTTTCACTCTCCTCCAATGAGAACATAACGCTTCAGACAAGGGATCATCCCAATCCAAATCCTGTTTCAACAAAGTTTGGAACAGAATCTTGAAGCTAATGATCACCGGTGATAACCATCCCAAAGGGTCATAAATTCGAGAAATGTCCGATAACAATTGTCTTTTAGAATATACGTCTTTTAGTGAATTGACTGTAATTGTGAAATTATCCGTGGATGGATTCCAATTTATCCCAAGAATCTTAACAGATGAATTATCTCCGATTTCATATGAATCATGTGCTTTCAGCGCTTCTGGTACCTCTGAAAGAACCTCAGGGACATTTGACATCCATTTTCTTATGCAAAAGCCACCAGATAAAAGGATTTTCCGGATATCATCAATGAGAACTTTTGCTTCTTCAATTGTTGTTGCGCCAGAAAGTAGGTCGTCTACATAAAAATCAGTTTTTATTATTTTAGATGCCTCTGGGAACAGGAGTTCTTTGTCGGTGGCAAATTGCATCAAGGTACGGATTGCAAGATATGGTGCACATGACATTCCATAAGTTACTGTGAGCAATCTATACTCCAATAAAGATTCCAATGGACTATTTCTCCAGAAGATTCTCTGAAAGTCGAGATCAGAAGCGTTCACTTTTATCTGTCTGTACATTTTCTCAATGTCTCCCGTAAAAGCTATAGGATTAGTACGAAACTTCACAAGAATATTGAAAATATCATGCTGCAATTTTGGTCCAGTATGAAGAAAATCATTTAAGGAGTAATTGTTGCTCGTTTTGCACGATGCATCAAACACTACTCTTAATTTAGTAGTGCTGCTCTGCTCACGCAGAACGCAATGGTGAGGTATATAATAGCATTTGTCTGATGGTTTGTCACGTTCGTTTTTCGGAATGAGCTCCATGTGGTTGAGAGAAAGATATTCCATCATGAAATCCTTATATTGCTGAAGAAGATTCGAAGATTTGTGCAATTTTCTCTCAAGAACAAGAAATCGTTTCATGGCATTATGACGTGAGTCTCCGAGATTAGGCACAGATTTAAACGGTAGACCAACAGAATATCTTCCATCTGTTGATATGCAAAAGTTCTTGTCATAAATGTCCCCGCAACTCTTCTCCTCTTTAGTCAATGGAAGAGCGGCAGGAACCGATTCCAATTCAAAAAACTGTCGCAGATTATCATCTCCTTGGGATGTTGAGCATAATGAGATATAGTTGTTTCCAGTCTCAGAACTGGAAACATTTCCTGAAAGTATCCATCCTAACTTTGAACTACAGGCAGTGGGTCCTGGATGATTTTGGAATCGTAGTTTTCCTGTATATAAAAATGGGGCTAGGTCTGCACCAATTACCAAATCAATGGGACTTGTTTTATCAAAATTGGGATCTGCTAATAAAGTATTCTTAAGATGAGGCCAATTATCTCTATTTATCAGAAAATTAGGTAAATCAACAGTGATTTGATCGAGTATTAGGGATGAAATTTTGAATATTCTATCAGAAAAATGAGGCTTAAATTGAAGAAAAGTCTCACTAGCAGACTGCTGTATTGGTTGGTTACCAATTCCAAAAACTGTGAGTTGGCTCTTTTTAACAGGAAGATTCAACTTTTCACGACAATTTTCTGTTATTAGACTTCTTTGAGAACCAGTATCAATCAAAGCTCTGCATGGATGAAACGATCCATTTTCTGCTCTCACTCTCACGATAGCAGTAGATAATAAGATTGTCTCATTGGGCTTTGTTGTATCACTGAGAAAACATGAAACGCTAGATTGGGCAATTGGGGCTTCAATTGAAGTGGTATTCAAAGGTTCGGGTTGGAAGGAATGCAAAAGAGTGTGATGTTTTTTGTTGCATGATTTACAATGCATAGTGATTTTACATGATGTTACTCTGTGGTTGGATCGCAAACAATTGAAACAAAGGTTATTGGTTTTTACTATGTTCCATCTTTCAAGGAGAGAACTTTTATGGAACTTGTCACATTTGAATATAGGATGTGAATTTTTGCATAATAGGCATTTATCATCACCTTTTGAAATAGAATTATAAACATGTGTTTGTTTCACTACAGATTTATCCTCCCTAGCATAACCTTTTATCGATTGCAAACTTTTTGCTTGTTTTTCAAGAAACATAATAAATTTTTCGTAGGATGGAAAGCCATCATCTATCAACGTCAATTCCCATTGCCTTTTCAAATCATCACCTATTCTTCTTTGTAGGAAATGTATTAGAAAGATATCAACAAGTGTATTTCTCTCCAAACCCAGTGACTTCAAATTTCTCATGGCTTCATTACATATATCTAATAGTTCGAAAATGGCCTTGGAATTTATTAGTTTTAAAGGTTTTAAAGTGAATAATTTTGTACATTGTGAAAAGGCAAGTTCTTTTTTGTTATCATATCTGGAGACCAATGTGGCCCAAGCATGGGCATAGTTTTCATCAATAACAGGAAATCCCCTAATAAGTCGTTCAGCGTCTCCAGTAACAGCTGATTGTAAATATTGCAGCTTTTGTGAATCAGTTAGAGCGGTATTGGAATCAATAGACAGAGAAAACAATTGCTTGAAACTAAGCCATTCGTTAACATCACCAGAAAAGGAAGGTAAATTAAATTTAGGAAGTTCTATTTTACTTGTGGTTGGTTGATTTAGATCATCAATTTTGCTTGAACTGGCTGTACAAGATACTTTATTGATATTCGCCACTAAATTTCTAAGATTATCCTTGTATTGCATAACTCTAGAAAAGTAATCTTCATCATCAAATTCAGAAAATGTTAAAAGATTACAATAAGTTTTTTCAATGTTAGATTTTATATCTAAAATATCTTTTTTAAATGTCTGTAAATTTGCATCATCCTTCGATTCAATCATCTTGAGCGAAATTTGCTCAAAATAATCCACTTGTTTGAAATGAAATTCAAGAATATTTAAAGTAGCTTTAAATTTGGCAGCCATTTTTAATTTGTGCTATTATTAATTTTAATAATATATTTCAAAAATGAATTATAATTATTTATATTTAAATAATTATATAATAGATTTATTCAATAGATTTATTCCCGGGTTTCGGCACCAATGTTTTGTTTCCCACTTGGCAAATACGCAAGTAGGAAAATCAGAATGATTGTTTACAAAACAATTTGTTCTCGTTAGGCTTAATTGAATATAATGTTTATACTAGTTTAAAGAAATAAGTTTACTTATCTTGGTCAGGCAATCATCCCAAGCTTTACAAATGAATTTATTTTATTTTTCTTTACATTGAATATTTAAAGAATATGATTTAAAGCCGCAGCTATGAAATGCATTGTCTTTAGTGGCGCGCGTTGGTAAGAAGAATCTTCTAGAAGGTGGCGAGCTCCCTCTGCTGGCAGTCCGCCAGCTGGCCTCCCATTGGTCAGCGATGACGTAGCTGGTGTACTTACATCGCTGCGCGCTGCCTCTGCCACTTATGTTAGAATAAAACGAAACAGTTGTATTTAGTAATATATCTATATTATTAATTAACTTTTGTTATAAGTTTGGTTATTATGTTTTGAAACCCTAATGGTAGACCAGACATATACAAAAAAAATTTAAAATTGGAGTAATTATTGAAAAAAGAGATCTGCTGAACCGGGAATTCTCAAATAGAAATTCAGCGGCGTTTCATCCCTTCTCTATTACGTCATAGATCTCTTTTCAACCGGATTTTATGTGTTAATATAAAGTTAATTCAGTGAAACATTTATATGAACAGATATAACAAATTCCATTAACAAGTTCCAACCGTGACCTACCTTGCCCGCGGCGTCTTCAACTGTAAACATCTATTTCTGGATGACACATGTTGTGGGGGGGGGTGGGGGACAGAATTAGACCGTTTGGTTTGAAGTTTTAGAACAAAAAGATATTCAAAGAAGAGAGAAAAGTTAGTTAATGGAAGAAAACCAAATTTATCATCTTTACAGCTAGTTATATTAAAATAACTGATTCAACACTTATTCATCTTTCAATATTCCTTTAAAAAGGCAAATTATTAGAGTTTAATAAAGCTATTAAATGTGAAAATTCACTTTTATTTAATTTCCATTTTCCTCCCCAGAAATATATATATATTTATTCTTGAATATTGAGCAATCCATATGGAAATATTAATTAAAGGGCATATTTTGGATCTAATATAAAACAAACATTTTATTTAATATAAAAATGCCAATATTTCAATAGGCTATACGCCTAACTTCATCAGGGCGTTTCTTGTTTTTAAACTGCTTCGGATGATCACGCGATGCCTTCACGCGACGATATATAAAATATTTACAACTCTGGGGCTAAAATTTAAATATATACACATAAATATCAATAATAATTGACTATATATACATGATTCATAATAAGTATAAGAATAAGAAAAGAATTTTAAATCGATTTGAACTGTAAATATAACGGAGGGATGTCAATTTTTCTATTAATACTGTTGGTATCTTTCATTGAGGTCCAACTTTCTAAAAATAGTCTTGAGTGTTTATCCTGAATGTTGTTGTATATAATATTTGTATTTTCAAAATTTGGTATATGGTCCTGTTTGAGTGCGTGATCTACTAGAAGTGATAATGGGCTATGATTTTTAAAAGCTGTTTTGTGTTGATTTACTCTTTCTTCAAGAGTTTTACCTGTTTATCCTATGTATATATTTACAGTTCAAATCGATTTAAAATTATTTTCTTATTCTTATTCTTATACTTATTATGAATCATGTATATATAGTCTATTATTATTGATATTTATGTGTATATATTTAAATTTTAGCCCCAGAGTTGTAAATATTTTATATATTGTCGCGTGAAGGCATCGCGTGATCATCCGAAGCAGTTTAAAAACAAGAAACGCCCTGATGAAGTTAGGCGTATAGCCTATTGAAATATTGGCATTTTTATATTAAATAAAATGTTTGTTTTATATTAGATCCAAAATATGCCCTTTAATTAATATTTTCATATGGATTGCTCAATATTCAAGAAGTTATCAGCCAGATTCGGCAATGAAGCTTTAAAGCAAGCAAGAAGATTTGAAAAACTGCGATTATCGCTAAACCAATGGAAGCAACATTTAGCGTTTAATCACCAATGCCTTTCGAGACAGATAATCCCTCCTTCCCTCATTCTAAAAGATCCCGTCCGCACAAACTATTCTCGCAAAATATTGTTACAAACTGGCAAAAAACTCACCAATGCAAGGATCAAGAACTGTCACTATAATATACATAAAATAGAATTAAATATCAATGCACTCATACCCAGGCTTCAAGACCTAATAGACAATTTACATTTTACTATGCTAGTAGAATATATAGACGCGAAATGTGTAAATATAAGAACGAAGATACGCAACAGCCAATTGCAAAAATTGAATAAATGGAGTAACAAACCCCAAATCCAAAGCACAACCAATGACAATGTGATCAATTTATCAAAACAATCCATTCCTCCAGAAGCCATATCTCTACTATCCAAAGGCCTCAACTTTGTTCCTTCCCAGAAACTCGATATCCCTAGAACAATTGCATCAATAGAGACCTCAATCAAAACCCTTGAAGATTCGAACAAGGAAAAGATCCGAACAGAAGTCATTCCTATTCTGAAAAATCTGACTCGCCAGAACAAGACCAATATAAATCATGAGGAAAGAAAAGCCATCAGTTTCCTAAAAGAAAATAATAATATTATAATTTCTCCTTCAGACAAAGGTAAAAACACAGTGATAATGGATATAGCAGACTATGACAGCAAAATACAGCAATTACTTCAAGACAAAGAAATATACGAACTGTTAACTATTAATCCTCTACAGAATATCATAAAAGATTTAAACATATATTTGAATAGAATAAAACGCACGCACAAATTAGATAACAAAGTTGTTGAAAAAATCAGAGCATCAAAACGTGATCTACCAATATTCTATGGTTTACCGAAAATTCATAAACCCAATAACCCACTTCGTCCTATAGTCTCTTACACCGGTTCACCAATCTATCCGTTAGCTAAATATCTCTCAACAATAATATCGCCGTTTCAGAAATTTCTCCCCCACACCGTTCAGAACGCCACATCAGTGGTAGAGGTTATGCAAGGAATAGCGATACCCCAAAATTACCACATGGTTTCATTTGATGTTGAATCTTTATACACGTCTATCCCACATAAAGAAGCCATTAGTGAAATATCAAAATTTATAGACACCAATCCACAACTTAATTTAACGATTTCCAAAGAAGCATTTGAAGACTTACCCGATCTATGTTTATCCTTCAGTTATTTCAGTTACAAAAACCAGTATTATAAACAGATTAAAGGCCTTCCAATGGGCAATCCAATTTCTTCTGCCCTCGCCAATATTTATATGAATCATATTGACAATATTATCATTGCAACCAAACATCTCAAAATAATAGCCTGGAAACGATATATTGATGACATCATTTGAATCAGTGAAAATAGCAACCTCGACAATATTCTAACCTTCCTCAACAGTGTAAAGCCATTTTTAACCTTTACATACGAAATAGAAAATAACAGCTCTTTAGCATTCTTAGACATCAAGCTCACCAGAATAAATAGCAAAATAGAAACCAGTATATATAGAAAACCAACGCATACAGGCAAATATCTCAATTTTAATTCATTTGGCCCCATTAATCATAAAATATCCGTTATAAAAAACACTTTCTAAAATAATTTCCACCCACTATTTATTTTATTATCATTTACAAAGCACGCGATATCCGTCTTGGATATTTGCATGCATACACAAGTTTGGGAGCTTATTTACAGTAATTATTAATATGATTTTAGTTATTTTAATAGAAATTATCAACATATTTGTCAGTTAGTTAACGATTTAATTACCCTATAATGAATATTAGTGAACATCACAGATAAGAACAGAAATTTAGAGCTATTTACAGCATATAACTATATATCAGTTATTACAGCCCAGGCTATCTATTACTAAAAAACATTCTACAAAATCTATTAAAATTTATATTTCATATATCTATTATTAACTATTTGATTTAGACAATTTATATTTATTTGATTTTTGACTCTCAAGTCCTCTACAAGTCGACAGTCCGTTAGAATATGTACAGGATTTTCTTCTTCTGCACCACATGAGCATTTAGGCGAATCCGTCTTTCTGACTTTGTACAAATATGATCTAAAGTTACCGTGTCCAGTAAAAAATTGGACACTGTAAAAATTTGGCTTGACATATTTGGGTATTTGGGAGTCAGTGAAGAAGGACTTGAAAATGGTATTAGTCTTCTCATAGTATTTCTGCATTTTTTCCCTTATATAATTAGAAATTATATTCCTACTTGAAGAGTCAAATCGGTTGTAATTTATTTCGGTTTTCAACATGTTAGATTCAATATAATCAGTAAGTTTGGGGACTTGTGCAAGTATGTGTGTACAGTCCGATGATGTTGTACTGTAGGCCTGTATACAATGTTTTAATATTTTATATTGAAGAGAATTTAGTTTGTCCTTAGACTTTTTGTTTATGAATGGATACCATACTGAATAACCATAAGTAATTGTACTTCGATATAATGTCTTATACAATATCAGTCTTCGTCTAAAGTCTAGACCCCATGCTTTCTTTGTCAGGCCAAATAGGTACCCACTAGCTCTAGTTACTTTTATGATCATTTCATTAACGTGAGGCGTAAAGTCCAGTTTGCTTCTGACTCGGTGATTTTTAATAGTCACTCCTAGGATCTTAAGTTCTTCAACCGGTTTAATTAACTTGCTACCTGAGACTATTATATCGCTATTGCATTTATATAAATATAATATTTTTGTTTTTTCATCTGACAATTTTAATTTACGACTTTCACACCACTTATTGATTTTTTTTAATACATTATCTATTGTCTTTCTTAGTTGTTCAGGAGTTTTATTCCAACATATTAACGTAATATCATCTGCATATCCTATTGTTTCACAATTATCATCCAGACTATTATTCAGTATCTCATTAATAAGAATATTCCATAATGTGGGAGACAGTGGTCCTCCCTGTGGACATCCTTTACTTAGTTTCTTATTAATTTCAGTTGAGGAAAATCTAAATCTTATTCTTCTATTATCAAAGTATGATTGTAGAAGTTTTATCGTTGAAGCCTGCACACCATCTTCATCTAGTCTTTTCATCAAGGCCGGCCACCATGCATTATCAAACGCTGCACTAATATCCACTGCAATTATTGCTGCATATTCTCTTGTTTTATGTTCTAACGCAATTTTTATTATTTCAGTTAGTGCAGTAATAGTAGATTTCGATCTTCTAAAGCCATGTTGTCGATCACTTAGTAAATTAAAATCTTCATAATATTTTATTATTCTATTATTAATTATTTTTTCAAATATTTTAGAAATGTTGGAATTAAGACATAAAGGTCTATAATTTTTATAGTTATTAAAATCTGTTTTTCCAGGTTTCGGAATAATTATTGCCTCTGCTCTTTTCCATTCAGCAGGATAGTATTGTAGGTCCAAACATTTTTGAAATAGTTTCACCAATATAGGAGTTATAAATTGTTTAGTGTGCCTTATCATGTTGTTAGAGATGTTGTCTATTCCGGGAGATTTCTTTGGATTTAATTTGTCAATTAAGTCGTTAACTTCAGTAATCATAACCATCGGTTTTTCTTTATTGAGTAGTTTTAAATTATAATTTCTTATACTTTTATGGATGTTTGTATCTTCTTCACATTTATCATCTGGAAATAAGTTATTCAATAATTCCTCACCCTTCTGCAAACATTCCATATCAGTATTACCCTCCAAAATTTGCATATTTCTCTTCCGATTAGATCCACTTATGATGTTTTTATACACCTTATATAAGTTTCCATAAGGGTTGTTCGATTTGTTTTCCTCCAGAAAAATTCTCCAGGATGCTTTCCTAGCTTTTTCAATTTCCCGTAAATACTTATTTCGTATGCTTTTATATAATTGTTTAATATGATTAGGGCAATTTTTGTTTCTATAGTAACAGTTCCTAAGATAATGACAGTGATCCTTTAGAAGCTGTAAATTCGTATTCCACCACTTATTACTAATATTATTTTTTTGTTGTCATATTATTATTTACTTTGAGTGAATTATGTGCTGCCTCAATCAGTATGTTCGTAAGTTCTTTTACCGTTTGATCAATCATTTCTGGTGTATCCACTATGTCTAGTAAGTTTTCAATTTTTTCTCGTTCAGTACTGTTAATTCTCTGACTAAAACTTAACCAGTTCGCATTTTTCTCATTAAATTTCCAAGTGGAATAATATTTTTCTGAACTAAATTGTTCGTTTGTATATATTTCAAAAGATATAGCTACATGATCTGAAATTTGCGATATTTGCTGCGTCTTCCAATTTCTGATCGCCGCAATTGCCTGTTTATTTGTTAGTGTGAGATCAATCACACTTGCATCACGACACGTGAAAGTTTTATTATTATGGATAATTAAGTTTATTTCATCTATGATAGGGATCAGTCTATGTCCATTATAATTTTTCCTGATATCATACCATAACGGAGCTCTGGCATTGAAATCGCCGCAAATTATCACCGGTATATGTAAATTTGTATTAATTAACTTCTTCATAAATTCCTCGTGCTCACTTTTCATTGAATTCGGATGTATATAAATGTTGGAAAGATATATTTTCTTACTTTTTGTTTGTATGGTTATAGTTGTAGCGAATGAGTTAATGAATTCTGTACTTAATTGAATTTTTAAGGTGCTATTTCTTATAATTATTGCCGTATTTATATTGGGACTGTTCATCAATTGATATTTTGTACAAGGTCCTGGAAATATTACCTCCTCTTTGATTATATAAGGTTCTTGTATCATTACTATATCTGCATTTCTAATTTCATCAGATGCACAAAGCTCATTTATGCAATTTTTGCTTTTTCTAGTATTTTGTTGAATAATTTTGATTTTGTCAATATATAGTTTTCGGCCCATCATTCTGGAATTTTATTATTGGCCCGCATCTTCTATATGTATAGAATAGTCTGTTCTTTGTATTATAATTTGCATCTCTTTTTTATAGATTGGGCAATCTTGACTATTCAGTTTATGCTCCAAATCTCTATTTCTAAAATGTGGATGTTTGACGCAGTTGCAGCATTTAACTGTAGTCGAGCATTCGTGTTCTCCCTCTTTTTCACATTTAATACATTTTTTGGGATTGGGACAGTTATTCCTCTTATGATTAGGATTAAATAGAAAACAGTTCTGACATTGATTCACTAATATTTTATCTTTAATATCGCATCGTTGAATATCCGTGTAAATTTTCCCATTTCTCTTCATAATTTGGTAGACTCTAGGTGAAACCCTCAGTACTACATCTTGCTCTGCTCTGTTGGTTTTCATTGGAAATAGCACTTTGATCTCTTCACTGAGTTGAGAAAGTTCAGGGTTCATCTCACATAACGTTGTCGATAAATTAGCCAAGTTGGTCATCTTATTGACTGATTTTATGATTATGTTTGAATCTCTTAGTTTTGGCTTGTATATTTTACTGCATTGGTTTAGATCATCTTTCTTATTAAAACTTTCTATCATTCGATCTATATCTTGATCTTTAGGCAATTTTATTACTGTACCTTTCCTAGTATTAAATACCTTGTTAAATCTGATTTTATTTCCCTCCTGTCGTAAAACTTTTATACTATCATTCACCTTTTGTTGTACCTGTGAGATGTTTTGACCTTCATTGGCAGTTATTATGATAGTTTGTTCCTCAGTAATTTGCTTATCTTTTTGAATAAATTTATCTTCCCCATATTTTAACACCTCTGCATACGAGTCCTTGTTTCTGTTTTGTTTTACTATTTGGGATAAATCGTTTCTAATGTCGGTATAATTTTTCTGCATACATTCCCCAATTCCATTTAAACTCTGTTCTAGTTTCACTAATTCTAATACACTATCCTTTAGCTGTTTTGTTGTACTTTTTACATATCCAATATCTTGTTTGTTCAACGTTTTTTGATTGTTATCAAATTTGTCTACAAAATATTTACATAATTCATCCAACCTGTCTAATATTAACGCATTCATTGTTTTGCATATCTATTGACAGCGTAAAATATTAATGAATTGTTAGCGATATTTAAAGTGTTTGATTTGATCCAAAAGATTTAGCAATATTAATATATAATTTCAAAATTTAATATGTTTAAAAATAAACTGAATTTAAATTATTTCAAAATATATAATATACAAGTTAAAACAAATTTAAAGTATATTTACCGGATAATGCGGAGCGATGCAAAACACGTCCACTCAGTCTGGCCGCCTGGTGGCGAAAAATATTAAAAATATTAAATACGAACAAAACATATTTTACAATGAGATGAAAAATAATAAATATCCTCCAAGTTTCATCAAGAAACATATATATAAGCCCACCAACAATCCCACAAACAATAGTGAAGAATCGAATAAGTACTGTGCACTGCCATACAATTATGGCATTGAAAGAATAACAAGAATACTTAAAAATTACAATATCAAAACCCGATACAAAACCACAGCAAATTGAAAGAAATTCTACGCCATCCCAACACTAAACATAATAGCAATCATGAATTTAAATCAAATATAGTATATCGCATTCCATGCAAATCATGCCCAGCAACCTACATAGGAGAAACAGGTGAAACTCTTGAAGAAAGAGTAAATCAACACAAAACAGCTTTTAAAAATCATAGCCCATTATCACTTCTAGTAGATCACGCACTCAAACAGGACCATATACCAATTTTTGAAAATACAAATATTATATACAACAACATTCAGGATAAACACTCAAGACTATTTTTAGAAAGTTGGACCTCAATGAAAGATACCAACAGTATTAATAGAAAAATTGACATCCCTCCGTTATATTTACAGTTCAAATCGATTTAAAATTCTTTTCTTATTCTTATACTTATTATGAATCATGTATATATAGTCAATTATTATTGATATTTATGTGTATATATTTAAATTTTAGCCCCAGAGTTGTAAATATTTTATATATCGTCGCGTGAAGGCATCGCGTGATCATCCGAAGCAGTTTAAAAACAAGAAACGCCCTGATGAGGTTAGGCGTATAGCCTATTGAAATATTGGCATTTTTATATTAAATAAAATGTTTGTTTTATATTAGATCCAAAATATGCCCTTTAATTAATATATATATATATATAAGTAGAATTAAAAATAATTTATATGAAAAGTAGTTGTAAATTAAAGATGATTAAAGCAAATTATTAAATATTATTAATAGGGTAACAAAAAAGTTTTTATTCTTTAAGTAACAATATAGGGCTATAACAAGTTCACGCTTATTACTTCGGTCGTTACACGTCATTGAAGCAGAACATAGAAAAAAAGGAAGAATTGAAGATATTAGAGTAGGAAAAAGAGCAAAGACAGAACCATGTAATCTTTTTATCACACAATTTAAATTTATTAAGAAAGAAAATTATTATTATTTTTTTTTAAGTTACATTTTGTGTAATTTTATATATTTTTTTTTATATTTTTTGTGTGGAAAAAAAAAAGCTCTTTTAAAATTATCAAAATTTTATTGTAAGATGGAGTAAAATATTTTGTGTTGTTTTGTTGGAAACCATAATGGTTCGACCAGGATGGAAAGAGATTGGTACCGGGCCGGGACTTGTCAAAATTAAACCCGGCGGGAGTTTCGTCCCTGCTAATTGACTCACCTACTAATCTCTTCGACCAAAGAATATTTGAATTAAATTAAAAGAAAGAGTTGAAAACAAAAAAAAAGGACTTAAAATTTATAAATTTTGTTTTTGTTGTATGTGGTAGGAATTATATGTTTGTTTTGTATGTGTATTAGTTTGTGTGTGTTTATGTGTATTTTCTAAAGATTAAGTGTGTGTATATATTCTTGTGTTTGTTACTTATTTAAAAAAGGTAATTAAGTGTGAATATTTCATGTTTACTTTTAAAATTTTAGTAAATATGTTCAATGACAAGTTTCAAGCGTTTCGAATTATAATCAACAAAATTTACAAGGTGTATATTTTTAATAAAACCTTTCAATATGTCTTTTTTTTTTAATTAAATTATGAGAACATTTAAAAATCCATGTAATTATCAAGACTATTATAATATTACTACAATGTATGATCGAACAAAACCAATAATAACAATGTTATCCAAATTTCAGTGTTTCATTGATTACCTTTAGATCTATTTATGAACAACTATAATATTGTGTTGATTGATTAAAAAATTCAATTTTTTCAATAGTCATCTCCTATAGGATCAAATACTTTAACTTAATGAAAATCTATAAAGTTCATCTATAAAAAAAAGGGGGGGGGAACATTTTAAACTGAAGTACTGAATAAAGAAATAACAATAATTTAAACTGAAGTACTGAACAAAGAAAACACAATAATTCGACCACAAACCTGAGTCATAAGGTAGTATGAATAAATTAAATTAAAATATTTGTCCGTGACTCTTTGGCGTTAGTGTCGATAGACTAAGGCCAAAGATCGAAAGACTTTAATTGGTTGACAGAAGATGGTAATTAATTTGTTATTGAAAATTCATATCAAAATACTTATTCACAGGGTTAAGTATGAAATGAATCAAGACTATAAGTGAGATTGGGAGAAAGAATAAAGAAAATTCAAAAATTGCCTATTGTCCCTGCCGTGGTAGGAGGCATTTGGGAGATAAAGTGTGTGTATGGAGTTATGCACATGTGTTTTTATTGATCACTACAGTACTTGTGATTATAGAAAAGGTATTAATTGGATCATAGATTTGAATTACAAGGTAGAATGGATCAATCCCATTAAAATATCCGTGTGTGACTCTTTGGCTCTAGCGCTAATAGATTAAGGTTAAAGATCAAAATATTATAGTTGGTTGACAAATTGTCAGTACACTCATATCAAAATGTTTACCTCTAGGGTTAAAAATGATGTGAATTAAAACTAAAAGTGAGATTGGGAGAAAGAACAAAGAATATTTGAAAAAATGTTTGCTGTTGTTGTCATGGGAGGAGGCATGTGGGACAGATTTTGTGTATGTCCCTATGCACCTGTGTGTGTATTGTTCACCATAATTTTTGTGATTAAAGAAAGAGCACCAAATGGATTTACTCTCCTATCAATATGTCTCCTTTTTTCTAAAATTAAAACATGAGTACATCCAAAAAACCCATGTAATTATCAAGATCACTACAATATTACTACATTGGATGATCGAATAAAAACAATAATAACAACGTTATCCGAATTTCAGTTTTTCATCAATTACCTTTAGATCTATCCATAAACAACTATAAAACTGGGTTGATTGATAAAAAAATTTCAATTTCTTTCCTTTAATAGTCATGTCACCTAGGATCAAATAACTTAACTAAATGCAAATTTAGAAAGTTAAAAAAAAAAAAATTTTTTTTAAGGAAAGAAGAAAAAAATAAAATGATAAAATAAATAAATAAATAAATAAATAAAAATGAATAATATACCTAGGTAAATACATATATATATATATATTTTTATATATTGTATTTACCTAGGTATATTATTTTTTGTCTTTTCGCCTATCACAGAGGGTGTTCTGATATATATATATATATATATTTTTTTTTTTGTTATGATTTGGTCACCCGGGGAGAGGATAGGCGGGTCAGTTTGAAAGTAGCCACCAGGGAGAGCGGAGGGGAACCTTGGCCATCATACCTCCCCGAAAGGGGAGATATCGGGAAATGTAAGTAAACATTTGTTTCTTAAATCTTTAATAGGGGTTTATGGGTTCTAATTTTTTAATAGTTAGATTTGTTTTTAAGATAATATATCTAGACCAGGGGTGGCGAACCTGCGGCCTTAAGGCCGCATGTGGCCTTTTCTTGCCCAAGTTGTGGCCTTTTCATAAATTCAAAATTATAATTTTCGTTTCGCAGTTTTCAATTACTTTCATTATTTTATTGAAAATTTCTAATACGAATGTCATATATTATATAATATATATATATATTATTTTTAATCCAATATATGCCTTTTTATTAAATATATATATATGGATGCGGCCTTCTCAAAAAATGGTAAAATGAAAATTGGCCTTCTAATATAAAAAGGTTCGCCACCCCTGATCTAGACCAACATTATTCCTTTTTTTTCGTGAGATATATTAATATTAAAAGCGTGTGAAAGAAAAACATTATTGGATACAAAATAAATATTTTGTAGTTTGATATTATGAATTGTAGTCTTTCTTCCTTTTTTATTTTGTTGTCCTTTCGTTTTTTTTTAATATATATAAATAAACATCAAGATATATGTATACATTATATAGAAATTTAAGCAGCCCATTTTCTTTTAATACTAAAAGATGTATTCATTTGGAATAGGAAGTAATTTATTAATATAGATAAATATTCACGTTCTGGGTATAGTAATGTGGATTACCTTTTCTTTTTTTGTTGTTTTATATGCTGGTATAAAAGAGTGTGTGTGTGAGTGGAAAACTTCACAATAGAAGACTCAAAGTGTGGGGAAGACTGTTAATGTGACAGTTGAGTTAGCCTCAAAGCATTTATCCGAAAATTAAGCTTTTACATTTGCTGAGCTTACAAAAACCTGGCCAGAATCTAAAATCTACAGTACTTTTGTCTGATGATGGTAACAGCGCTGTTAACGAAATGTCACACACTATTTATTTATTTTGGATTGTTGTGTATTATTTATAATTGATTTTATATTCTCTGTTTTTATCATCATCCATGTACTAATCAAAAGATGTTTCGAGAATAAATTGTTTTTAATATTGTCTGTAAACAAATATCATTAATTTAAATATAAAGACATAACAAAATTTGGCGACGATGATGTCAATTCTTAATTAAATATGTAAGTAAATTTTAAATATGAAATATTTGTAATTTTAAATAAGAAAAATAATGGCGAGTTTTGGCAAGCTTGAATTTTTTTTATTTATCTAAGCCTGAAGGGTGGATTGCATATCTGGAAATAATTTTAATTTCGCGGAAATGGCTTTTAAAAAAATGAACAAAAGAAAGCAATATTATTGACTTTAATAGGTCCAGAAACTTTTCTTTGGCAAGATCATTGGCCGCACCAAAACCTTTAAATGATATTGATTATAGTGAATTGATCAAGCTATTAACCAACCATTTCTGCCCTAAACCAAACGTAATTGTGCAAAGATATCAGTTCAATAAAAGAAATCAAGGCACAGAATCTGTATCCACCTATGTGGCCGTACTAAGACAATTAAGCGAAAACTGTCAATTTATTGATTTAGATGATCGCTTAAGAGATAAATTGGTGTGTGGCTTGAGAAATGAATCTCTGGTTAAAAGACTATTGTCTGAAAAAGATTTAACCTTTGAAAAAGCTGTGAATTTGGCACTGTGTGATGAATCAGCAAGAACAGATGCAAGCATTTCACGGGAAAAAATGTCAGAATTAAATGAGAATAATAAATTAAATGAATTTGAATCGCCTAAGTTTGCGCCAAATAAAATCGAATCTAATAGATTTATAAAAAGTGGAAACAAATTAGTTTGCATTCGTTGAAAGAGCAACCACTTGCCAAAGGTATGTAAAGTTCAAAATGCAAAATGTTTCAAGTGTGGTAAAATAGGTCATTCACAAAAGTGAATAACCTTACATATTTACATAAAAATACTAGTTTTAGTGATCCGTCTTTGAATAGCCTTTTTTTTTTAAACAGAAGATGAAATTTGTCTATTCTACATTACAGCAAATATAGATGGAAATTAAATAGCAATGCTAATAGATTCAGGTAGTTCGTATTCAATACTGAATAAAGAAACCTATTTAAAGTACTCGAAAATGACGCAACTTAGTAAATATGATGTTTATTTAAGAACATGAGCATCAAGTAAAGTAAAAATTTTAGGAAAAATGTTGGAGTAATAAGGGTTTGTCATGATTACAAAACAACAGTTAACTTATATACCAACCCTGATAAATATAAACTGCCCACAATTCCGCAACTTTTGGACAGGTTAAGAGGTGATAAGGTTTTTACTAAATTAGATATGGCCCTAGCCTATCAACAATTAAAAGTGGATGATAAATCTTCGGAAATGATTACCATTAATACGCCTAGAGGATTGTATAGAGTTAAGCGTCTTCCTTTTGGATTGAATGCCGCTGTAGAACCTTCCAAAGATTTATGAACACTCTTCTAATTAGGATTGATGGAGCTGCAGTATATTTGAACGATGTCCTTATATCAGGAATAAATTGTGATGACCTTAAGAAAAAAAAAAACTGAAAAGTTATTTTACTTTAATTAAAAAGGCATATATTGGATCAAAATATCATTTACGTTTTTTTTACGATTCAATTTCTTTTACGTTTCAAGGAAGCAGTACTTCCTCTTAAAAGAAACAAATGTAAATTTTATGTTCCAGAAATTGAATTTTTAGGAATGAAAATTGACGATAAAGGAATTCATCCTTCCGAAGAACAGTTGAGAGCAATTAAGAATGCCAGACCACAATCTAAAAAAAGAATTAATGTATTTTTTAGGACTTTCAAATTATTATGAAAGGTTTTTAAGAAATAAAGCCACAGTAGTTAATCCTCTTCATAGACTTTTAGACTGCAATAATCCTTGGAAATGGAACAGAGAGCATCAAAGAACTTTTAAAGACGCTAAAAGCTTAATCAGTTCTTAGTCTGTCCTAGCTAATTTTGATGATAATCTGCCTATTATTGTCAGCTGTGATGTCTCTGAGTATGGCATTGGAGCCATATTATCCCAAGTATATCATGGAGTTGAAAGACCAGTTGTATTCGCCTCCCGGACTTTGAATAAAACTGAAAGAAGATATGCTGTGATTGATAGAGAAGCATTGACAGTAATATTTGCTATATCTAAATTTTATCAGTATCTTCTGGGGAGAAAAATCAAATTTTGACAGACCATGAACCTATAATTGGCCTTTTTAACCCGAGTAAACCAATACCTCAAGTTTTATCACCTCGCATGTTAAGATGGTGCCTAACTCTGTCTGAATATTCATACTCTATAGAATATAAACCAGGAAAAACAAATTGAAATGTAAATGCACTCAGTAGACTTCCATTGAATGAATCACCAAGTTTTGTTCCAAACCAACCCGAATTTTTCATCAGAACATGCTGCTATTAGTTCTTCTGAAGTTGCAAAGTTAAATAATAAGGGTCCTATTCTGTCTAGAATAAAATTTTGGGCAATGAATGGGTGGCTTGAGCAGAGATATGAGGATAAATTTAAATATTTTCACAGGAAGTAAAGTGGGATTTCAGTTCACAAATATTGCTTGCTGTAGGGGAGCAGAGTGATAATTCCTGAAAGGTTGAGAAGAGACATCTTGAATCTCTTGCATGACACCCATGTTGGTATAGTAGAAACTAAGGCGCTAGCTCAAGGATTGTGCTGGTGGCCTAATATGGACAAGGAGATTGAGAGAATAGTTAATAATTGTAGAATCTGTTTGTCGTGTAGTCATGATCCACCAAAGACTAGTGTATACCCCTAGATTTGGCCTTCCAGACCTTGGTCAAGATTACACATCAACCATGTTGGTCCCTTTCAAGGAAATTTATTTTTAGTAGCAGTAGATGCTTTTTCAAAATAGACAGAAGCAAAAATCGTGCCAACAACCTCTGCTGAAACTACCATTAAAGTATTAAGAGGAATGTTTGAAACTTATGGTTTGCCAGATGTGATTATTTCGATAACGGGACTTCTTTTACTTCCGAACAATTTCAGCCATTCTTAAAAAGAAACAGCATTAGACACATTCTCTGTGCTCCATATCAAGCTGCCTCTAATTGCCAGATAGAGAGAGCCATACAAACTTTGAAAAATCTTCTAAGAAAAAATGACAAAGTTGATTGGTCAACCAGGTTGGCTAGAAATCTTTTGGCAATGAGAATAACTATTAACTGATATGTTTCTATTATAGAGCGAAAATTAATAGTGAAAGTTATTTTATGTTATAAGAAATTGCAATTTATATATTTAGATATCTTTAAAAGAAAAATAAAAGATACACAACTTTATGCTACTGTAATTATTTTATTATTTCCCAATTCTTGCACACATGCACATAATAAAAAATGCCTTCTATAATGATGATGATATACGTTCGATTCGTTTTGAATTAAAACAGAGTAAAGTAATAATTCTATATACAGTTACGAGCGTCATTCTTCATCAGTCTTCTCTGTCACTCGCTTTTTCGTTTTTGTAACCATTGTGTTGGAGCGGGTCGCTCCTTAAATAAATGCATATATTAGTTAATAACCAAATGGAATCCTATCTTTCTTTTTCCCAGTAAGAGACGCCTACGGAAGCCAACAGTACATAGACAGATAAAACACATAGGCTAGAGTTATTAACTAACATATGCATTTATATAAGGCGCCAATTTATAATTGTAACAAATAGTATTTGAATCAAAACATTCAATCGGGTAAAACACGGGCGTTGCCCGGGTCATTCGGCTAGAATAATATATCACTGATATATTATCTTTAAACAAAACAGATCAGATCATTCCTCCTTCCTTATTTAATACAAGTTGGAGAAAAACGGCAAGGAGGGTGTTAATTAAAAACAAAAATTAATATAATTTACAGAAAAGCCTTTATTTATTGCTTTTAATTTTAATTAAATTTTATAAACATATTAAAGATAATATTATTTATTTACACATATAACTATATATAAACCAAAGGACAAAATAAAATGAAACCAAAACGCAAACATTGGCAACCGCCATTTTTCTTTGTCTGCCAGCAACTGTTCTATACTCGATCCTGCGCAGGCGCACGCCACGCGCACCGCCACCACGTGTTGCTCGATGGGGTCAAGTTTTCGAGCCGCTCGCCCAATATAATGGATATTTAACATACTCCCACCTGTGATTTGGGGAAGCAAATCATACAATTAAGATAAGTGATATATATGTGGTACATAAAAGGAGTTGAGCATTATAAATTAAGTCTCTGTGGTGGCTTGACCACGCGTCCACATCGAGTTCGCTTAGCCTCACTATGCTCTTCTTCAATTGTAGTATCTCCTTTGGATTGAAGAATTGGATCCCCACTTGAAACTTCCAGGGGGTAGAGCTTCTGCACAGGGTGTATGAAAGGGTTCCCAGTTTTGTGCGAACTTTAGAAACCCTAGAATCTCCATCTCTTCCTGGAAACAGTTCCACTATTCTTGCCATAGGCCAGTGGAGTCTCCTCTTGTCTTCCACCTTCACTATAACCACATCACCCACACTCAGTTTCGGAGTACTCTCATTGGCCTTCTGGACAAGCTGGCCCAGATATTCACTCCGAAAGCGACTTCTGAGAGCTTCTCGCAGCCTTTGACAATGCCGATATCTATCTTGAAATTTCTTTGAATCCAACTTATCAAGATCTGGAACTCCCACGTATTTTGAATCATGTAGAAACATGAAGGGTGATAAAGGAATCAAACTATCAGAGTCCTCGTGAATGTATGTCAGCGAACGACTGTTGATTGTGGCTTCTACATCACATAGGATAGTGGACATCTCTTCATAGTACACTGAAGAATGGCCCAAAATCCGAACAAGGAGATCCTTGATGGAACGAATAAGACGCTCCCACCAACCTCCCCACCATGCAGCAGTAGGAGGTATGAACTTCCAACTTATCTTGTGAAGATTTTGGTCTAACACTATCTTTTTCCAGTTTAAAGCCTTGAGAGCATTGTTAGCGCCCACAAAATCAGTACCATTATCAGAATAAATGACTGTTGGTCGCCCTCTTCGGGCTATAAATCTTCTCAGAGCTTGTATGAAAGCTTCAGTACTTAATGAGGTTACAAGTTCCAGGTGTATAGCTTTGAAGACGGCACAGGTAAATAGAACAATCCATGCCTTGGTCATGTTCTTGAGGTAAAGTGGACCAGCAAGGTCTACTCCCAAGGTCTACTTGGCACACTGAGAGACGACACTTCGTATGCTGCGCCGGGAATTTAAGATCCAATAATTTTCTCTGAGTTCGGCAGAAAGTATCTGAACTCCTGCATGACAATGTCTCAGATGGAATTCTCTTATCAGGCATGTGACAACATGATGTTTTGTTGGAAGCAAAATTGGGTAACGAAATGAACATTCGTCATCCCTTTCAATAAGCTTGGATTTTATACGGATCAATCCAAAATGATCTCTGATTATTATCAACCCGTTGATCGAATCTCCTCGGCTAGAAAAAACTTGCTGTTGCACAGTTTTCCAAATTCCCTTTTCAGCATCTTCTAATTCTGAAAGCTGTAGACTATGCATACCTGATGGGGACAATTTTTGTGTATTTCGTATGAACCTCCGGATCCACGCATTTATTCTGACAATCTTTGTAAAATTTGAAAATATTTAAACCATGGCATTACTTTAGTTCTGGCATGAGTAGTCACCAATACTTGTCTATCTAATTCTTAATTGACCAAAGTTCTGTCTGAGTGGAATAATTGCTTTGGCCAGTGATCTTGAGGCTGCTTGAGCCATTCAGGTCCCTCCCACCATCTGGTGCGTTTAAGCTGTAGTACACTACAACCTCTTGAAGGAAGGTCTGCAGGGTTGAGGCCCCCTGGTACATAAAACCATTTGTTCGGACCTGAAATGTTGCATATCTCTTTGACTCTGTTGTTTACAAAGGTGTCCCACTGCCTGTTCGTCTTGATCCATGAAAGTGCTATTGTAGAGTCTGTCCAGTAATACACCGGTTCTGTAGCCAAATTCAAAGACTCAGTTATGTACCTGCTGAGTCTAACTCCCAACATACAAGCAAGAAGTTCCATCATAGGGATAGTAGTTTTCTTAAGTGGACCTAGCCGGGATTTGGCCATCAAAAGTTGTACTGACACTCCTTTGTTCTCAGGACAACGTAGAAAACCTGCTGCTGCATATGCACTTTGGCTGGCATCACAAAAATATGTGTATGGACCAATGGGCTCTAATCCCATGGCCCACTCTACGTGGAATATTTATGTCGGCAAGAGTGTCCAACTCAGTGTACCACTTCATAAAACTTTCTTGAATGATTGATGGTAAAGGTTCATCCCAATCAATTTTGACTGTCCAGGCTTGTTGAATAAGTAGTTTAGCAGGTAATAAGACAGAAGCTAAGAATCCAATTGGGTCAAAGATCTGTTGGGTATGAGACAAGAGGTCTCTCTTGGAAAGTGAGTTTATTATAACTCCGAACTTAGGGGTCACATTAAGAGTATCTTCTAAAAGATTCCATTTCATGCCCAGAACTGAAGCCTGTTCACTCCTTTCTACAGGGTGTACCAGGTAAATTGGGAATTTCAACAATGGTATTTTAACTGAAATTTTTTGCAAGTAAAAATTAAAATATCCGAATGAAATTTGACACAGTAGTAGATAAAAGAATATAGTTTTATTTATTCAATGTAGTTTCCATTATTAGCTACAACAGTCTCGAAGGCGAGTGCGGAATGAAGCACAGGCCTTGGCGACGATGACCTTGTCCATTTGGGTCATCACCGTGTGAACTGCTTTTTTGACAGACTGGATGGTGGTATGAGGAGCTTTGTTGACATCTCTCTCAACAACGCCCCATACATAGTAGTCGAGGGGATTGCAATCTGGAGAATTAGGGGGCCAAATATCAGGACCCCAGTGACTAGGGACGTTAAGTGTCAGCCACGATTGTGTCTTTTTTGCCTTATGGGCTGGAACTGAGTCCTGTTGGAAGACATACTTCCTTCCTGCGGCCACCATGTCCATCCAAGGCTTCACAACGGTCTCCAAAACATTGATGTAGGTGTCAGCGTTCATCCTAAGGCCCTTCTCAAAGAAATGGGGAGGCATGACATCACCTTCACTGCTGATAACGCCAAGGACCATTACGGAGGCAGGAAATTTCGTGTGCATCACGACAGGTATCTCTAAGGGGTCTTTACAGATCCAGCGATCATTCCTGGGATTTACCTTTTGGTCCACGTCAAAGTTCTTTTCGTCAGAGAAGAACCTTAGCATTCCAAAAGAGTCGTGTTTCAGGTTGTTGAGGAGGGCAGCAGCCTTTCCTTTTCTGTTATTCTTCATATTCTCAGTCAGCAACTGACCTTTCCGAAGGGCATAAGACTTGAGACCAAGGTCCTCATGGATAGTTCTGACAATTGTCATAGAGCCAACGTCCATTTCCTTGGCTATGGCCCTAATGCTCTTCCCAGGGTTTCCATCAATCTTCTCCTTGACATTTTTGAAAAATTCTTCGCCTCTTACCCTGTCCGATCGACGCGAGTGCTTTTTCCTTGTAGCTATCCCCTCTTTGTTACTGTCGGCCTCATCAAACTGCTTCTTGACACGATAAATAGTGGTTTTGGGCAACTTAAGAAAATCCACTATCTCTTTGGGGCTCCTTCCGGCGCGCAGAGCAACGATGATGGCAGCTCGATTTTCAAATTCTCGGTTACTCTTCATCACTACACTGCGCACACATGTACTGTTGCATTTTACATGAATATGGCTAGGTAATGAAAAAAAAAAACCAAGTTTTTAATCTCAAGTAGTTTTTGTTTTATGGACTGTCAAAGTTAGTCCCAAGTTACCTGGTACACCCTGTATATCAACACTAGGAGGTAATCTAGAATAGACTTTCTTGACTCGGTGTATAGGTCCGAATTGCCACATTCTGAGATCCATCTTGGCTTTTGCAAATATCTCAGTAGATTTCTCCACCAGATCAACTAATTCTGCCTCGGTATCCACCGAAGTGACGCAATTATCAATATACAAACATTCCATTAACTTCTGAGGAAGAGCTCCAAATTCAGATGAGACTCCTTTGAGATGATGCAGGATGGCTGCTCCGAGCAAATAAGGGCTACAGGTCACACCAAAGACAACTCGCTTGTGACGGGAACCCTGAATCTATTGATCATTCTTTCACCATAAGAATCTAAGATAGTCTCTATCTTCATATTCAATTCGATTTTCAAAAAGGCTTTTCTAATATCAGCAATAACTCCAATAGCCTTTTCTCTAAACTTCAGTAGTTAAGCTGGGATCTGTTCAATAACATTTGGGCCACTTGCCAAGCAATCGTTCAATGAAAGATTCCCCTTGTCCTTACATGATGCGTCAAACACAGGTCTTATTTTGGTGGTGTTGCTATTGGCTTTAACCACTGGGTGATGAGGGAGATGATGACACTTCCTGCTCAAATCCTCTGGAAACACCTTTTCAATAACACCTTCAGCTAGCCATTCTTGGAACACCCTATCATATTCGCTGAAGATACATTTAGCTCTCAATTTACGGGTTGTGTTGAAAAGTCTTCTCTCTACAATATGACGATTGGATGGAATTCCTTCTTGGTTCCCCAGCCAAGGTAATCCTACACAAAAGCTTCCATCTTCCAGCTGATGAACAGTATTTAAGACGTGCTGGTGTACTATTTTATCTTCTTCTAGCTTGGTAAGATTTTATCTGGGATCTTTTATGCCAATCGTTTCTAAATCCCACAAATAATCAACCGACATATTTCTACTGTGCATGCTGATGACCACCAGTGATGAGCAATCAGTCTGCTCATCTTTCTTTGGTGAAGGGCCACAAATTGTCCATCCAAGATGTGTTTCTATGGCTGTTAGTCCATTTTCCAGCTGCTTCACACGTCCCGACAAAAGGTTTCCATAAATATCACTGCCGATCAAAAGTTCTATCTTGGGGCTATCTCTCCCAAGATCAGATAGCCAAATTCTAGATCTTTTTAGTTCATTCAACCATGCTCCTTTAGGCGTCCTTGGAATCTCTCCACAAATAGTCTTGACCCAAGAATTAAAATTCTCTCAGAGTGTCCAATTCGGATAGGTTGCTGCATAATGCGACCTTATATACCTTATGGCAATTTGTTTCTGTTTGTGTACCACCAAACAATGAATGATCAATATTTACACGGGCTTCAATTTCACTTCTAGTGCAGTGGATTCCAAAATATAGGACTTCTGAGAACCAGGGTCCAAAAGTGCTCGCACTCTTCTATAGCCATTATTTCCCATAATATTGACCATCAAGGTCATTAAGGTTACATCTCTTGTACACTGATGATTGGCTAAAGCACTCTGCACTACTTCAGAGACATGCGTCTCTTCCTTTTGGTTGCAGGGCAAGTCGGGACAAAGAAGAACGTAGTGTCCTTTGGCACAAATATTACATTGAACTGTCCTCTTGCAAACCTTTGCAAGATGTCCAGGTTTAAGGCATTTCAGACAACACCTCTTTTCATAAATCTTTGCTCTTTTATCCTTGAATGGCATAGATTGAGCAGTGATGCAGTCTTTACTTTGGTGATTATTTTAACAGAACAAACATTCCATCTCCTTGGCAGAAAATAAATCTGCAGCGGTAGGTATATTTGAATTCTGCTCAAACTTATTTCTAAGTTTCTATTTTGGGGAAGACCCTTCAAATCCTCTCCTTGCTAGAAGTCTTCTTTCTTCCCCTTCCACTTCTCTTCTAAGAAAGTCCAAAAGATTGTCAAGGCGAGAGCTGGAGTTAGAATTAGAGTTTTTTGAGGCATCACAGTTATCCAGCGGCGATCTCGGCCAAGCAACCAGCACATCTTCTGGCAAACAAGGTTCTATCATAGGGAAAAGCCATGCTGTGTTTTCCTTTGTGTCAACACCCAAAGATTCCAGAGATCTTAGTTGTGTTTCAAGTTTGTCGTATAGTTTAGCCAATGACCGCCTTTCATCTGGTGGAGTCTTGACATTTGCCATCATTAAAATAAGCAGTTCCCTCACATATATTTCAACAAGCAAATATTTCTGTCCATACCTTTGTTTCAAGGCTTGGACCGCTTTGGCATAGTTGTCTGCTGTTTGGAGATAGCTTTCTATGAGCACTCTGGCTCTAGTGTTTGATTGCATAGACTGCACCAGATAATGAAACTTGTCTGCATCATGCAGCTCAGTATCCTCATGAATCTTTTCAAATTGTGCCCAAAATGGAAGCCAATTAATTAATAAATCTCCATCAAATTTTCTTATTTCGATCTTAGGAAGTTTATAACTTTTGGCCATTAATGACCCATTTGAGCTTCCCAGGGATTTAACATCACTTTTGTTATCAGAATCAATTAATTCTCTTACCTTTCTTTCCAGGGTGATGAAGGTATCCGAATAATGTTCTGCTTCCTCAATTTCACAATTTAAAGTGTCTTCTTCTGCATCAGCCACCATCATATGATCCAACATCTTCTGGTCAAGATCCTTTAATTTTAAATCGATGTCTTTTAATTTGCTAAATTTGTCCCTGATAATACCTAGATCAGCCTTGTTTTACTTATTTCGGAATCCAAAACATTTACTACCTTAGTAAATCGCGTTCTGGTTACTGAGCGCAACTTCTTGTCACGTTCCATCCTGGCAGGCTCGCCACTATTGTTAATTAATAACAAAAATAAATAAAATTTACAAAAAAAAACTTTATTTATTGCTTTTAATTTTAATTAATTTTAAACATATTAAAGATAATATTATTTATTTACACATATAAAATAAAATGAAACCAAAACGTAAACATTGGCAAAGGCCATTTTTCTTTGTCTGCCAGCAACTGTTCTATACTCGATCCTGCGCAGGCGCACACCACGCCCGCCGCCACCACGTGTTGCTCGATGGGGTCAAATTTTCGAGCCGCTCGCCCACTATAATGGATATTTAACAGAGGGTATCGATGTCAGGTAGATCTCCTAGGCGGAGGTGACGTGAAAACTTGAGGGTCTTGTTCCTGTCGGTGAGGTCCTGCTCCAGCGTTGTCCAAGGTCCAATCAGAATCTTCAGCATATTTGGAATCTGAACCTATCCTCATCTGATTCACATGCACCTTAAATGTGCCTTTTAGGTTCTTTACTAGATAAACCTTGTAACCTAGTCGTCGTATCGCTTAGGCCTTGAACCATTTGCGCCTATTTTGGAATACTCTTGTGAACAGCACTTTTTCTCCAACTTGAAAATGTCGCCTTCCACACTCATTTCTTCCAATTGTCCTCTGTATATTTTCAGAATTCAAGCAATTTACAAATGTCTGTGAATTTTAGATAATGGCCGATTTTTTTGCAAGTTCTTCAAATAAAAAGGTTAATTTCAGATGAAGATTTTGAGGCTAACTCAACTGTCACATTTACAGTCCTTCCACACTTTGATACTTCAATTGTAAAGTTTCCCACTCATTCTTCTATACAAGCATTAATAAAAATTTAAAAAATGATAGATAATCTGCCTTACTAGACCAAAAACATAGGAAACTTCAAGATTTACATCTATAAGTATATATTTATTAATATTAATAGTTTACCTCCTGATTCAGATGGATAAATCTCAGTTGAAATCTAGGCGTCGACCCTTTGTTTTCTTCCATAGCTCACCCCCCTCGAAAAACATCTTGCACGCACCACTGTTGTTTTCCCCTCAGCTATTTCTACCCCCCTACAGATGTGGCCCTTTCCCCAGCTGTCAATCAAAGATGTCCCTAGGGGTTCTAAATTTGGATTTTGTGGGAAGCTCTGAAGTGTGGGAAAACACTTTTTAAGCCTAACTTCGTTTTTGTTCTGTTGTGCTTATCCTAAAAATCTCAAGATTCTATAAAAAAAGGTCTATTAACAAGAGTAATTTAAAGTTTGGAAAATTTGAAAATTACAAAGTTTTTTTAAGCCTAAATTATCATAAAATGTTTATCACTGGTGGAAAATTAAGCTAGTGATACAAAAACATTTTTGGAGCATTATAGTTTTATTAATATTGCAAAATTAATATTGATTTAAAATTTCAAATAATAAATACATTATGCATATTTTAAAATCAGATTATCCTTAATTATATTTTCAGGTAGAGTCAAGAGTTTCTTACTCAGAGGTTATGGGCTTACTTCTTACAAATTTTATTAATTTGTAATTTTCAGGAGTTTCTGCCCCACGTTGAAAGCCCCAATGTAAATTTTAGGTTCTGGCCGATGTTTTTGCAAGTTCTGCAAATGAAAAGCTTAATTTTAGATAAAGGCTTTGAGGCTAACTCAACTGTCACATTTACAGTCTTTCCCACACTTTAAGACTTCAATTGTAAAGATAAAATATCTTTATTAACGGGGCTGCTAACCAAAATAAATTATTTTTGAGCCCCAATGGCCGCGTAAAGCGAAATATACACTGCGTGACATTGAAAATGGAACACCAAGAAATAGTGGCCAGAAAGTGATGAAACTCGGCAGACAGAGAGAGACAGGGACGAACAATAAGTGATCTTTATTTCAAAATGATAGTCATAATACAGAGCGAGAACGGCGTCGGCTTAGTAGCAAGTAGGACCACCGCGGACGGCGATGCACGCAGCAACACGTCTAGGTAGAGAGTCAATCAGAGTACGGATGGCGTCCTGAGGGATGGCTCTCCATTCCCTCTCAACCATTTGCCACAGTTCGTCTTCTGAACGCGGCTGTGGCAAGGCATGCAAACGGCGTCCAATGATGTCCCAGACGTGCTCGATTGGTGAGAGATCAGGAGAGTACGGTGGCCAGGGAAGCATCTGTACATCTTGCAGAGCTTGTTGGCTAATGCGAGCAGTGTGCGGTCGGGCGTTATCCTGCTGATAAAGGGCATTGGGTACCCCCTGAAGGTAGGGGAGTGTCACCGGTCGCAGCACATCATCAACGTATCGTTGGGCCGTCATAGTGCTCTGAATGCGTACGCGTACACGGCGACTATCACTGGAAAAGCAGAAACGCGACTCATCTGAGAACACGACCCTGTGCCATTCCGTCATCCACGTCGATCTAGCCCGGCACCATTCCAAACGTTGGCGCCTATTCGGTGGGGTCAATGGCAGTCTTCTTAGCGGACGGCATGAGTGCAAGCCATTAGCAACCAATCGACGGGAAATGGTTCTGGTCGAGATGGAATGATTTAGGGTTTCTTGCACATGTTGCAGGATGGCGGTACAAGTGGCTTGTGGGGCCGCCACTGCTTGTCGAAGGATACGCCGATCCACACGTGCTGACGTCACTCTGGTTGCACCGACATTCCTCTAAATTGCCACATTTCCTTGTTCCAACCATCTTCTCCACAGTCGGTGCACCATGGACGCACCAAGGTATCAGCTGCGATTTGAAGTATGGACCAACCTGCCCTTTTCAGTCCGATCACCATGCCCCTCGTAAAAGCGTCTGTCTGCTTGAACTGCCTCCGTTTACGATGACCTGGCATTCTCTGTTATTACACGTGTCTTTTGACACAAGAACAAAATTTCTACAATGATTTACCTTGAAGAAATAACGACACGAATACTGTCCTTTCTGCAAGTTCCTTCCCTTATATCTTACTCCATGTGCGCACGAGAGCTGCGCATTTTACATCATTTGCATAACTCGGTTAGGCGCGTCTACCCTGAAATTTGCATAATTTTCTGGCCACTATTTCTTGGTGTTCCATTTTCAATGTCACGCAGTGTACATCTATAAATATTAAAAATAAAAAAGGCATTTCCTGACCACGAGCACATGTGCTTTTTAGATGGCAGAGCGCCATCTAGTGGAGAAAAAATAAACTAAACGTTTATTTAGCTTGCTCCGTGATATTTGGCCAGCCCAATTTCTTGATTTATCAAGAAAAGCCACTCACGAACGCGTTTCGCGCTGTTGGCGCTCGTCAGCGTGGAGAAGGCTGTAACAGCGCGAAACGCGTTCGTGGATGGCTTTTCTTGATAAATCAAGAAATTGGGTTGGCCAAATATCACGGAGCAAGCTAAATAAACGTTTAGTTTATTTTTTCTCCACTAGATGGCGCTCTGCCATCTAAAAAGCACATGTGCTCGTGGTCAGGAGATGCCTTTTTTATTTTTAATTAGACGAATGACCCGGGCAACGCCCGGGTTTACACGATTAAATGTATTATTCAAACACATAAAACATAGCAAAATAAAACATAGCAAATATAGCAAGAGCAGTTATTTTAAACGGCTAATTAGATCAGTTATAGCAAAAAATGAAAATATACATGTAGATATGTGAAATTGTTATTAATTAGAAAACCTGTAAATATGCATTGTAATTAAGTAAAGCTTCTCGTCTAGAACGCTGAGGCGACCTGCCGGCAGCCAACGTGCGCGCGCCGCCGGCAGGTCGCTCGAGTGTTCTAGAGGGCGCTGCTCGTGAGCTAAGTCGAATAATTTGAATATATATTTTTAATAATTAATTTATATATTTTTTAAAATAGCCTATCGTCATCCCCGTTATTTTTCACCTATGTATGGAAATTTTGGTTTGAATTAGTGAAATACTGCGAATTTGTATTCCGGACATACAAACCAACAAACAAACAGACAAACATACAAACATTCATTTTTATATATATAGAAGATATCAACCCCTGACCCACTTATCTTTTATTTTTTTCTATTGTTTTTTCATGTGTTAAGCGTCTTTACGCAAATTTGGCCTTAAATACCCATTTTCTGATTTCTCGGGAAGCCATTGGGACCAAAAAAATTTTTGGTCGCAGTGGTTACAGCCTTCTTCACGCTGACGAGCGCCAACAGCGCGAAACGCGTTCATGGATGGCTTTTCTTGATAAATCAAGAAATTGGGTTAGCCAAATATCACGGAGCAAGCTAAATAAACGTTTAGTTTATTTTTGCTCCACTAGATGGCGCTCTGCCATCTAAAAAGCACATGTGCTCGTGGTCAGGAGATGCCTTTTTTATCTTTAATATCAACACCTGACCCACTTATCTTTTATTTTTTTTATTGTTTTTTCATCTATAAATATATATTTATTTATACAAAGTTAGGATCAGACATGACGTAGCCACGCAATAATATTTGAAATGAAGGCGATAAAAACGTGGTGATTTTCTTTTATTTGTAAAAAACAAGCTTTCAGGCAAGAATGCCCTTCTTCAAGTTACAACTTGGAGATATTTTAAAACTATGGACATGAAAGATAGCCAAATAAAGTAGGTAAATAGTTCAGCTGGGGGGATTGGCGAGGTAAAACACGGAGTATTGGGGTGGGAGGTCGATTTTTCGGTTGAAACTGGCCGTGCAGTGCGAGACCAAAGATTCAAGGACTAGGCGCAGATACTTGTTCCCGACGCCCTTGTAAACGCATACAGCGCTGTCCAAATTGAACGAGTGGCGAAATTCTGTGATGTGTTGGCATAAGAGAGACTTGCGGTCGTTGGTGCGTATGTTGCGGCTGTGTTCAGATAATCTGGTGCAGATAGATCGACCGGTTTCTCCGATGTAACACTGTTCGCAATCGAGACAGGGAATTTTGTAAATTGCGTTGGTGGCGGTTAGGGGATTAGTTTTAATCGAACTTTTTGTAATCGGATGGCGTAAGGAAGTAGAGAGGGAAGGGGTATTATTAAAATAGATACGTATTCCGAATTTGCGTAAAAAGAAAGAAATGTCGGAGTTATTGGCCGAAAACGGGAGAACACAAAGGTCTTTGTAGGGGGGAGGGACTGTTTTGGTGGAATTAGGCGAGTAAAAATGATGACGGATAAAATCATGAGGATAACCGGCGGATGAGAGATGATTGTATACAATACGTTTCTCATTCTTTTTGAAACAGTCGAGGGAACAGTGAGAGTAAATTCGCTTGGAAATGGTTTTTACAGTGGTGATTTTATGGGAAATCGGGGCGTGGGACTTGAAATGTAAGTAGGAGGGGGCGGAATTGGGTTTACGGTAAACGGTTGTGTGGAAGGTGTGTTCGGTATTTACAATTAAATTGGGTGTTCTCCCGTTTTCGGCCAGGAACTCCGACATTTCTTTCTTTTTACGCAAATTCGGAATACGTATCTATTTTAATAATACCCCTTCCCTCTTTACTTCCTTACGCCATCCGATTACAAAAAGTTCGATTGAAACTAATCCCCTAACCGCCACCAACGCAAATTACAAAATTCCCTGTCTCGATTGCGATCAGTGTTACATCGGAGAAACCGGTCGATCTATCTGCACCAGATTATCTGAACACAGCCGCAACATACGCACCAACGACCGCAAGTCTGTCTTATGCCAACACATCACAGAATTTCGCCACTCGTTCAATTTGGACAGCGCTGTATGCGTTTACAAGGGCGTCGGGAACAAGTATCAGCGCCTAGTCCTTGAATCTTTTGTCTCGCACTGCACGCCCAGTTTCAACCGAAAAATCGACCTCCCACCCCAATACTCCGTGTTTTACCTCGCCAATCCCCCCAGCTGAACTATTTACCTACTTTATTTGGCTATCTTTCCTGTCCATAGTTTTAAAATATTTCCAAGTTGTAACCTGAAGAAGGGCATTCTTGCCTGAAAGCTTGTTTTTTACAATTAAAAAAAAATCACCACGTTTTTATCGCCTTCATTTCAAATATTTATTTATATTATTAGTTTATTTCCTGATTCAGATGAATAAATCTCTTAGTATAAAGAAATGGGCTGATCAAAATTTCTAACCATATTCGAAATTTTTACATGCATATACATATATATCTTGATGTTTATATATACATCTATGGTAATTTAAGCCAACAACCCCATATTGTATATAACTTATAACAATATTTTAATGTTGTATAATAGAAACACATCTGTAAATGATTATATGCATTATTGACATGTGTCATTACATCATCATATGTATTGTACTTTGTACAAACTGAGGACAAATAAATAAAACTCTGTAATAGATTAAGAGTTGAGCTAAGGAGATGGAAGTCACAAAACAACAAGGTCTAAAGGGTGATTGGAAGCTGTCAGGACGGCGCCAGTTTAGAATGTCACCAGACGCCCCTCTCACATCTGGGGCAAAACCCCCTTTCTCAGAAAAGGTACATAAAGCCCCGTCCTAGCTAAAAAATACAGTCAGTTCACCGTTAGCGCGAGCACACGTCGGTTGTACCAAGGTCCATCTCATCCACCATGTGGACCAGTAAGAAACTTCTATTTCCCCATCTTTCGCTCCTAGCTCAACTTTTATCTGTTCCCAGAACTTTCTTAGTGCAACTGTGTCTTCGTTTTTTTTGTGTGGACATTCCCAAGCTTTCTACTCTGCCTCGACCACGACTGCCTGTACTTTGTGAGAACTGTAAAAGGTCTTCCAAGGTGCAGAGAGGTACTGGAATACTCCCCATCCTGACTGTTCCTCTCGGTCAACACAGTATAGCGAGAGTCAACACTTCATCACCACATTGTTAGTCGAAAGCATTATACAAGAGGCTTACCAGACCTCATCACATTGATAGTCGACAGGATAACAAAAACGAAGAATGACACAACGAAGAAAGTAAGAAACCTGTCTAGATAGAAGCGAGAAAGAGCGAAGATGGAGGAACAAACCCGCCAGTCCAACGAAACAACCAAGCAATCTCTCCCCCCAACAAGATACGATATATACGGAAGAAACGCCGCCCCAAGGTACTTCCGCAGACCCGCTAAGAGATCGTCAACGCCAGGAGCAAGCTGTCTGACCAACCCCTCCACGACACAGTCGAAAATCACGCAAGTCATGGAAATCGAGGAGCAGAATGATGCAAACCTGGTGAGAAGTTCTCCACCTTCGGCCTGACATCGACAATGCTTAAGGCGACAAGCCGCCATCAACTTTACAGAAGCTACAAGCTTCTACAAACTCTACATGGAGCGCCTTCCACGTCAGAAGGAAAACAACCAAAGACCAAGGCTCCTGACTGAACAATCACCACACAATTGTAAGTTGTTAAAAACCTACCTTAACTTTATCCTCAAGTTCACAACGTGATTCCCCATAAATTATGTATTTATATTTTCACTTTAAGCATTTTAAAATCAATTTTTACCTTTTTATATCATTTTTTATTCGATTTTTAAAACTTTCGCATTCTTATTTATAAAATTCACTTGAATTTTTAATCAGATTATAAATTTCAAGTTATTACTCTCAATTTTACTTTAAAAAAAAATATTTCGCCCATCACGCATTTTTACCAATTTACTAATCTTACATGCTTTTCTTAAATTCACCTATAATGATATTATCCAAATCTACAACTTAAAAAAATCATTATTATTATTTTTAAAATCTCTCATTCATCATAATACTAAACTTATTTTTGTTTTTCTTATTAGTTATTTTCATACCAAAATATACCAATTTCATAAAACCAATACTTAACATTTTGAAAAAATCATTATTATTATTTTTAAAAATCTCTCAGTCATTCTCATCTCATTCATTTTTTCAAAAATAATTGTCATATTCATTATTTACACTATATGCCCCAATTCAAATTATTCTTGTCACTAGCACGACATTGCCCTTTTAAAAGAATCATTTTAACTACCATAATCAATGATTTAAAAAAATATATATTCAAATTTTAAATATAATTCAACATAGGTGAAACGTATTTTTTAATTTGATGTGATTTCTCTCTTGAGAGACAATATCTTCAAAATCACAACTAGAAAAATACCTATCCTTCCCCAAAACAACGTTAAATGCCAACATAGCTACACTCCCTCGTCCTTTCCTTTTACATGCATAATTAATCAACCATACATCTCTCTCAACAAACGTTACGGCACTCACACATCACTTTATCCAATTGGCAACAATTATTAGTGCGCGACTTCACACAACAAATCCAATTTCGAGCCGCACAAGCTCCATATCGTCGCCACTAAACATAAGCGCACACTAAACATTTTCACATTAAGCGTGCCACATCCACTAACAGTCAAAAATTATCGATGTGTTTCATACAACCACCACCCATGACTTTAGTGAATTTGTTATTCATGGTGAAACGGGTTAGATTTTGTATATATACCAAAAACAACGACTTCACGTGACACATTTTCATTCACAATTTTTCACTTCGTGTCACAGTGCCACACCACAAATCTTTTTCACTTTTCAGGCCAAAGACGCCTTCATGCCTGTGACACAATTCACCCCAAAGCGTGTCCACGTCGAAAGTCGCACTTTCACCACACATCTAACCCTGACATCACTGAATAACATTTTTACTAAGTCTAAACTAACTTCGAAACACAACAACTACGAACACCGAGAAAATCATATCTTTCAATTATAACAAAATTTCAAACCTCAACAGAAGAGAGAGAAAATCAGTTTCAAGTAAACGACAAAAATAACAAACATCCCCCATGATTGACCACCCACGACGTTACCTAGAAAGATAGTGACCGCCAGTAATAGGCGTCACTCCCCAAAGTCGAATCTATTTCAATTACATCTCCCCTCACAAGGCAGATCTTGACCGCTAGCTTCATGATCGCCATTTTAAACACATGTTTCACACTAATCATTTAGATTTCCTCGAGAATCTCACAAACTCCTTAACACACCACACATATCAAACATTTTACATGTTAATGGAGAGCACAATACATAACATATCCAACCAATAAATTGCGCTTATGAAATTTCTATTTATACAACCGACACAGCGCATCACAATTTATTATTGGTACAATACAATTAATTTTACATTTATATTTCACTGTGCTTCTTAAAAACCCAGCGTCTAAACAATTTCGATTATTCAACCACTAGAAAAAATGCACAGCTGCCAAACAGTTGTATGTCGCAATTATGCGATCACCAACGTGACCTCATTATTTATAAAAACTTTACAAATAATCACTAATTAAAACAACTTGGTTAAGTCTGATATAGACTTTATAACGGAAAAGAGTTATAATTATCTACATATCACCTTTTTGGATAAACTAGAATATTGTTCAATTTTACACTACTTAACATTTATCTAATCATTAATAACCTTTAATTATATTTTAATTTTTGTATAAAATCTTGAATATTATTTATTTTTTTTACCTTTCAATTATATAATCAAATTTTTAATCCAACATGATTTTCAAAAAAAAAAAAAACTTAATCAAATTTACTTTTATTTTTCATGATATTATTTTAGTGTTGCAAAACATTTAATTGTTTCAAAAAACATTTCATTTTCTTAATTATTATATCTTTTATATATTACATGCTTGATTTTGTCCACTTACACTTTTTTATCCGCAATCATATTTCAATCTTTTTATTCACTCTATTTATCATCAACTATCGGGCATCTACAACAATCGTTTTCAACAATCTAATTCTTTAACCAATTCCCTATATTTTTCATCACTATCTTTTCAGTCATTGCTTCAAACCATCGTAGAAAAACGACAGCACTGCTTGACAATTTTTTTTTATTTCGTAATTTTAACAAATTCTTTGAACACAGTACCCCAGGATTAAAAATCCCAACTTCTGGCCTGAACACGCTTCAAGAGTTCAGTTCAATCATCCGCAGAGCACATCAACGCATGCACAAAGCGTTTACTTTTTTCAACTTTCAACTTTTTTTTCAGCTCTAGCGGACCACAATCAACCTTTGATTTCATGTCAAGTCAGATCACCTACTGTCGCTACAATTCTACTTATCGCATGGCTCTACCACCCCTTTCAATCATATTAATAACAACTTTTCTTCAACAACTTTTAACCCAATAATTCTAAAATTGTGACAAAGCACTGTAACCCCTATATAGGATCGCAAGTGAAACATTGCCAAGGAAGACGCTCAAGTCTGTATCCTCGCTTTGCACCTGGATCTAAGTATTTGGTTTACATGTGCACTCCTAACAATTGCATATTCTTCAACTACTAACCCTTTCCAACGCCCGCCAATATTCTCTTAGAATGGGAATCTTTATGTCACCATTTTATTATAATCATCATTTCTTTAAAATCAAACAAAAATGTCATTTTTATTTCACTTTTATATATCCAAACAAATAATCTTGTTATAGCCCTTTTTAACCCTCACAGTTAAATTAATTAAAAGAAATTTCAATTACCTAACTGTGTTAGAGAGGCTTTACCCGCTTAAACCCGGATAAACCCTTTCACTCCCGGGGCCCATCTATGGTAATTTAAACCAACAACCCCATATTGTATATTACTTATAACAATATTTTAATGTTGTATAATAGAAACACATCTGTAAATGATTATACGCATTATTGACATGTGTCATTGCATCATCATATGTATTGTACTTTGTACAAACTGAGGACAAATAAATAAAACTCTGTAATAGGTTGAGAATTGAGCTAAGGAGATGGAAGTCACCAAACAACAAGGTCTAAAGATAGATTGGAAGCTGTCAGGACGGCGTCAGTTTAGAATGTCACCAGACGCCCCTCTCACATCTGGGGCAAAAACCCCTTTCTCAGAAAAGGTACATAAAGCCCCGTCCTAGCTAAAAATACAGTCAGTTCACCGTTAGCGCGAGCACACGTCGGTTGTACCAAGTTCCATCTCATCCACCATGTAGACCAGTAAGAAACTTCTATCTACCCATCTTTCGCTCCTAGCTCAACTTTTATCTGTTCACGGAACTTTCTTAGTGCAACTGTGTCTTCGTGTTTTTTTGTGTGGACATTCCCAAGCTTTCTACTCTGCCTCGACCACGACTGCCTGTACTTTGTGAGAACTGTAAAAGGTCTTCCAAGGTGCAGAGAGGTACTGGAAAACTCCCCATCCTGACTGTTCCTCTCGGTCAACACAGTATAGCGAGAGTCAACACTTCATCACCACATTGTTAGTCGACAGGATTATACAAGAGGCTTATCAGACCTCATCACATATATATATATATATATATATATATATATTAAAAATAAAGAAGGCATCTCCTGACCACGAGCACATGTGCTTTTTAGATGGCAGAGCGTTTTTTCTATTGTTTTTTCATGTGTTAAGCGTCATTACGCAAATTTGGCCTTAAATACCCATTTCTTGATTTTTCGGGAAGCCATTGGGACCAAAAATATTTTTTGGTCGCAGTGGTTACAGCCTTCTCTACGCTGACGAGCGCCAACAGCGCGAAACGCGTTCGTGGATGGCTTTTCTTGATTTATCAAGAAATTGGGTTGGCCAAATATCACGGAGCAAGCTTAATAAACGTTTAGTTTATTTTTGCTCCACTAGATGGCGCTCTGCCATCTAAAAAGCACATGTGCTCGTGGTCAGGAGATGCCTTCTTTATTTTTAATATCAACACCTGACCCACTTATCTTTTATTTTTTCTATTGTTTTTTCAGGTGTTAAGCGTCTTTACGCAAATTTGGCCTTAAATACCCATTTCTTGATTTTTCGGGAAGCCATTGGGACCAAAAATATTTTTTGGTCGCAGTGGTTACAGCCTTCTCCACGCTGACGAGCGCCAACAGCGCGAAACGCGTTCGTGGATGGCTTTTCTTGATTTATCAAGAAATTGGGTTGGCCAAATATCACGGAGCAAGCTAAATAAACGTTTAGTTTATTTTTGCTCCACTAGATGGCGCTCTGCCATTTAAAAAGCACATGTGCTCGTGGTCAGGACATGCCTTCTTTATTTTTAATATCAACACCTGACCCATTTATCTTTTATTTTTTCTATAATTTTTCATATATCTATATTAATAAAATGCAAATTTCATAAGTGTTGTTCACTAAAAACTTTCGTTACAATGCATCAATTTCGACCAAATTTTCAACATTTATGTAAAACGAGATGGAGCAGGTTTTGCTTAACATCAAAATATTTTTCCCTAACATTAACATGCGTAACTTCGCTGTTATCGATTAAATACAAAAAAAAAATCAACAGAGTTAATTTTATTTATATATAAATACAAAATTAAATTTCAACAGAGTTAATTTTTTTACATACTAGCTAAAAATCTCAATCTAAAAATATTCAAAACAAGCAATTTTAAGATAACACCATATGTAAAACAGTCGGCCAAGAAAACAAATAACGTGTAATATATATATAATAAATATAATATATATAATATAACGGTATAATAACGGTATAAAGAAATAATGAGCCTATCGTTCAAATTTATAATTGTAACGAATAGTATTTTAATTTAAACATTTTGAAAACACACAGTTTGGAACGGGACTTTCACAAGAGTGACATCCATGGCGCCAATTTATAATTGTAACGAATAGTATTTGAATTGAAACATTTAATCGGGTAAAACCCGGGCGTTGCCCGGGTCATTCGTATTATATAAATATATAATAAAAAATATAATGTAATGAATATTATTATCATATTATTATCATAATAGTCTATGTTCCGGAAAATTATTTTCAATAATATTCGTTAGGCAAACTTTCACTCAGATAAAACCCGGGCGAAGCCGGGTACACATCCGCTAGTATATATATATATATATTAATGAAAAACCAAAGGAAAACAAAAAAGAAGGAAGATTACAATTCATAATATGTAAACTAAAAAATCTGATTTTGCATCCAATAATGTGTTTTTTTACACACACTTATAATATTCATATATCTCAACAAGAAGAAAAGAATGTTGGCCATAATATGTTATCTTGAGAACAAATCTAACTATCAAAAAACATTTTAATCCATAAAGCCCTTTTACAAAAATTTTTACTTACTCGTTCCAATACTAACCTGAATGGGGAGGTATGATCTCCAGGTTGAACCTTCCAAGCTCCGCTTTCCCTTCGCGACCACTTTCAAAAACTGACCCGCCTATCCTCTCCCAGGGTGACCAAATCATGACAACATTTTTTTTTATCAGATCACCCTCTGTGATAGGTCGAGGAGGCATAAATTAAATACCTAGGTATATATATATATAATAGATAAATATATGTGATAATCTGTCTATAGGAATATGTAACCCCACCACATTCTATACAAAATGTATCGTCAAAAGGTTCAATAAAGTTAAGCCTCGCGACAAGGGAAAAAGAACAATTAACAGGATTCCATCATCCATGAAGTAAAGGTCACTGTCCTGGGCCAATAAAACTTAAGTTCAAAGGCCTGCTTCTTCCTGGAGGATTGCAATCATCGCGACAATGGAGGTACTAAGCCAATTACCTTTAAGCATGACCAATTGATAGCGAATCATCAGAGAGCACGTGGAAGGATCTCCACCAATGAGAAGTCGAGAGAGTTAATGACGATGATCTCGGACAAGAAGTTAAAAAAGAAGGTAGGTGACCGTGCTACGAGCTAGGTGTGCTCAACATAGGCTCCAACCAAGGTAGTGTACGCTCCATCATGTAAAAGGCTAAATACCTCCAGTCAAGCTCATCATTTTCCCTTTCGCAAGGTCTTATTTTCTACCCCATCCAGGTGTGCTCCTTCTTCCCCTGTGGAAAACCACCATTCGACCAAGACTGCGCCATCAATCCAATCATATCCACCCAACTACACAATTCTCCAGGATTCGACATAGATTCCACAGCATCCCACAGTAAGTCAACGCCCCAATTCGACATTAAGCGACACCACAACCCCAATTCGACAGAGATTCGACATAGAGTCGACAGGATACTATGGAAAACGAGCGAGAAAAAGACGCGAAAGAGGAGAACGGAGAGGCAGCTTCCGTGGCCGATATAGGACCGACACGCACCCTGGTGGAGGTTCTACTGCAGGTAACCGCCCTCTTGGCAGAGCTGCGACCGGCCCCACACGCGGAAGTGGATATCCCTCCCTTCGGTGGATCCCACGCCGCCCGCCAATTATTCCAGGCCTACGACCAGAAGATGGACGGAGCCCTCGTGACCACCCCCGAAAAGTTGCTCAGGTTGCCTAGCTACCTGAGGCGCCAACCCCTGGAGCTCTTCAGGAAACTCCGATTGGCCACCCATACCTACTTCCAGGTGAGACAAACTTTCCTGGACCTCTAACCGGAATCCAACGAGGCATCCTTCGCCAAGTACTTCGCCCTGAAGCTTGCTGGGCAGGCAAGCCTGGAGGAGTACTACCGAGGAAAGACAGAGCTGGGCATGCAACTGGGTCTCCCACAGGAGGTAATCCACGAGACGCTGACGGAGGGATTATCGCTCTCCGACCAGCGCCTTATCCGCGGCGTACCGCCTGAGAACCTGGGAGAGTGGTACCAACTGGTGCAACGGATCCGCGGAACCAGTGCACCATCTCCGCGTCACCACGAGGAACAACCACTCAACATGTCGGGCCCATACACCAGCACACCAAGGAAAACAGGTGCGTGGACTGCACCTGCACCGCCGTCGAACTGCAAATTCTGCGGCGCCCATCACTGGCACTCTGAGTGCCGCCACAAACCAGCTCCACACGCGAGCGCGCGGGCAGTGCTCCCAGCCCAACATCCACAACAAGCCCAAGCCGGACAAGCCGCCCGATACACCCCAGCCTTTCGTCAGCCAGGTAGGAAGTCCCCGACTTTTCGTCAGCCAGCTGACAATTAAACTGTCCCTCACCCATGAACTGTCACCCCCCTTTCCTTATTGACACGGGCGCAAGTTTGAACATAGTGCCCCATAACCTCTATAAAAAGTTAAAATATAACCTCCTTCAACTGCAGCTTAAAAAACAATCCATAGACCTACAGGCCATAAACGTCCCTGTACCGACCTTAGGTTGGATAACCCTTCCCCTGACAATAGGTAAAATAATCAAAAACGAGAATTTCCATGTGGTGAAAGCACCTCTACCATTTGGAATTCTCGGTATAAATACCCTTCGAAAATTTGAATATAACAATAGATTTCATAACCAAGGCACTATGTTTCAACTCGCCGCCCCATTGAACCCTACCACCTACCATTTCTCTCATGTACCAAATGAATGCGCCTATTGGTAATGCCAAGTGGAGTCACAAAGGGCTCACATGGCACACAAGCCTTCCGCACACGACATCCAATACGCGCATCCATCGGTCAAAGCCCATTTGCTACCATGCCAATCTATATCTCGTCACGCGCACTCACACCATTTTTTCACCAGGGCCAATTGCCCTTATTATACTCCCCCTATATACAAGGCTAAAATGACCCAAAATAACCACACAAATTTCCAAACATTGTCAGTCCAACTGGACGACCCTCACACAAAAACACAACAGAAACACCTCTCAGACACATGCACAATTACTGCCGGTATCACCACACCCTGCACACGAAACATAGAAATTATTCACGCCATCCAACCACCACATAACCGCCAAACATTGCGATCCTTCTTAGGCGCGATGAACGCTCATAACAGGTTAATTCCGGACTATGCCCGCTTGCGGACGCCACTCAACAACCTTCTCAAAAAGGATGTCACGTGGGTCTGGGATGACAAATGCCAGAAAGCGTTCACTAGCCTGAAGGAAAGCCTCACCACACACCCCATCTTACACCTTTACCAGGAAGGTCTGCCATGCCAGGTGTACTGTGACGCCTCAGCACTCGACATAGCAGGCATCCTCAAACAGGTCCACCCTGATGGAAACACCTATCCAGTCCAATACTCCGCCGCGCCCTACGTTCACACGAACGGAATTGCTTCATCTCTGAATTAGAAAGCTTAGCAATCGTTGAGCGTGTGGACAAATTCCGCGTCTATTTGATGGGCAGAAAATTTACCATATTTTCTGACCATCACGCATTGCAATGGCTGAAGACGATCAAAAACCCGTGAGGCAAATTATTCCGATGGAGCTTACGGCTATCGAGCTACGAATATAAGGTTCGTTACATAAAAGGAGCACAACAATATGGAGCGGATCTCCTATCTCGTAACCCGTTCTGTGGCCTCATTAAGAGCCATCAGCCTTCCCCTTCTGGAGAGTTTAAACTGATCATTGATCACAACGGACTTCATACCATTTCCCGCAAAGGTGTAACCAAAATAATAATCCCAAAAACAATCACCAACGAACTACTCCACTCAGTACACACACAATTAAACCACCCAGGAACTCAGAGATTACGAGACTCATCTCTGCTCAATATTGTTAGCAGGGCATGTCACAAGACATTGCACAAAAGGTCAAAACCTGTCCAACCTGCCAATTGACAAAGCCAATCGATAGACCCAACCAACCTCTCCAAAGAGACACCGATACAATCCATGAAAACAAACTTAAACCCTACACAGAAAACATCCAATACATAACACCACCCACAGCAAAAACACACCATCTACGACACAAGAACAATTACATATTTCCATTCAGACATCTTACAACTGACATTTTCCAACAGAACCACTGACCATCAAACTGATAAACAGCCACCCTTTCATTCATTTAGATCCCACCATTTTCACCATAACCCGATTTACACCAATCACAAATAACAATATACACGACATCGCCCCACCACCGATAGATCCAATTATAACTAACCCGCCATCCAGTCCGCCACAACAAATCGAGTTACAACACAACCCACAGATAACTCCACTCGTGGAGAACATATGCAGATTCCCCATATTCCATTTAATATTTATTATCTGCCTTCTGGCTAAGCCATACTCCCTCGCCCCATTAACCATAGTAATCTACCTTGGGTTATATGCCCAACAGCCCCAAAGGCTTTACCAATTACAGGAAGCCATCTTCCAGATAGGTAGTGCTTTCCATACGTTTCTAACTCTCGTCCTGGATACCCTGGGAGAAAACTTCCAGCGGACATTTAGATCGCCCCAGATCAGCCGAGGGAAGGACGAATTTGGAAACTCCCCTGCACGGGCCCCTCCATGTCCCCCCTTCCGGTCGTCCAATATAACTATTCCAGTTCAATTGAGGTCACGGACCTCTCTGGCCTCCTGACTTACAAAACGTTCGCCATCTTGGCTGTCACCGAATGTCGTCCATACCATCCCCACAGCTTGGGAATCCTAAGCAATTTCACAATGAATTCACAACTCGATTTTTACATAAATCGACACCTAATTCTCAAACGACCTCATTATCCCAATGAATTACACATATCGATTATTTTTCCCACACTTCTCTCAAACAAATTATTACAATTACCCCGCCATATCAAACACGTATCCAACACTCACGCCCAACACAACAGACCTTAACATCTTTGACAACACTACACGATTATTTTCCACACTTCTCACAAGCAAATTCTATATACAGTTATCAGCGTCATGCGTTCTGTCACCGTTTGCTGCGCCACCACGTGGCGCGACGGTGACCTTGAGTGACGTAATGACAGGGTAGGAACAAAAAATCACTTGCTATCATTATCATATCATTATATATATATATGTCATAATTTGCATAATTAGATGCCAACCTAATCCAAATATGTATGAAATGTATGATTTGTTTCAATAAAAAGAACAAAGGTAACATTGGAAGGAAGAAAGGCCTAGAAAAGAGGCTTAGAAGTTAGCACAATCATTAGGAAAAGTAATACCCCGTTTTATTAACGCGGAAGGAATAAAGAGCCAAACTTGCCCTATGAAGATAATAGAAGAATCAATAACTACCTCTCTTTCAACATTAATTATACTGTCATTCTATCATTTTTCTATTGTCCTTTATCAACCTTCTATAATCTTATTATCATTTCTCATCATCTTTATATTATCTTTCATTAACAATTCTTAGCTTCAACATAATAATTATATCATTTTTCATTACCCTACTATTATCATTTTTCAATTATCATCTCTCAATTATTTTTTATCATCTTTCTATAACCTCTCTATTATCTTTTATATCATCTTTTCCCTTACCATTCTTTATCTACCATCCTTTTACCTTTCCATCCCTCAGTAGTTCCCAACATGAAACCCTTCATCAGGAATCGGATCCCGATTTATTATCATTCTTCATTTAGAGTTATTCTGGTAAACTCCATCCTCCCCTGCCAGCTTCATGCTAAAGCCTAAGATAAGCGGGCTACCGCGAAAATTTCGAGGAAAATTCCTCAGATCTTGTTTTCGCCCCCCCCCCCCTAATCTCTCTCCCTCGAGGAGATAAGCTTGCCAGGGATGTATTGAAACCATGGCTAGCTATGGTAGCCTTTAAATAAAGCCGCAGGTCTCACTGCTTTTACTGCATATCAGAATGGAAATATTAATTGGTACTAGTATAATACTATTCTGACAGCCTATGATATTTTAAACCTTTATACACACTCTGCGAGATAGTCACCTTGTAAAAAAAATAAACCTATAGCATTATAAACCAGTTAAAACAATAAAATTGGATAAAAATAATTTGCTTAAATTGCTACTTGTAACTCTATTACACTAGTTTCCCTTAGGTTTGATCGCTAATTAATTCATTTCGATAGCGGACTTTGTTTAGTCTTTCAAAGTCTTATTGAGCTAATACACAGATGCTAGATATGGACTAGGTCAAATAGTGTAGTTTTCTTGTTTTTCGAAATATATGACAAAAACAGAGAAAAAAAGTCTGGAAATATCTTACTGGTGTGCCCTGCGCTACACACCAGCAACCATTGGAAAAAAATATTGGATGGATTACAACTCTGGTTTTACAGGATAGCGGCTCAAAGAATTGGATCGCTCATTTCTCATGGTATATTCCCACAAGGTATGGAAGATTCTAGAGGTTTTACAGCTATTGGCCTACTAAATTAATGGCAGGGATTGAAGTTAATTTACGATGTTTATGTGCCATTTCGTCATGCGTCTTTGTCAACTGCAAGGGAGAACGCCGCCTTAAAGGACTCAACTCTGGGACTAATTCCCGCTGCACATTTCAGGAAGAAGTGGTTGTCTAAACAATAGCAAGATCTTATTTGCCACCAGTGTACTCCGTTGAGCTCTCTTCGTGTCGTTATTCTGTCAAACCCCAATCCTCTAGGGTGTTTCTTCAATTAGTTATCTTTTCTTGACAACATTGAAAATTTCAAGCGCGATCCGCCCGGCATTCAATAAGTACTATATATGATAATGCCACTTCCAGGAGACCATCCCTTGCGTGGCCGAATCAACTTTCACCTTATAACGCCGTCCATATCGCGTAATTGAAACTAATATAAAAATTCAAATAATAAAGTCTCAATTTCTTAATTCTCCATTAATTTCAATTGGCTCAACGTAAGTTATTTTTATTATATCTTAGTACACTGGCGTGACATGCTACACTTCTCCTATTTCTTTGCAAGCTCGATTAATCCCAATGAAAGCCTCTTCAGGCGTCAATCCATTGTTAAAACTCATCATGCTTGACTTAAAATTTGAAAAAAGGTTATTGAATATTTGCAGTGGCATCTGTTTCCACTGATAATACTTAAAACATAAGACTGTCTCTTATCTTGTTTAAATAATGGCTTTACCCCCATATACCTGTGTAAATATTACCCTCGGCTCTGCCAATTCTTGAAAATTCTGCCTCTTGCATATCCTGTGAGTCAAAGTTTTTCCTTCCTACAGTAAGCTAACACTACAATTATTCACTGGAGTTATTTGCGTCGAGTGGCTAAAGTCTTTGCATCTAATCCTCCACTCTAACTCCAGAATTTCTATCTACTCGAAGCTGTTCAAATCTTTCAAAACAGTTGTTCCAATCCCGAAGATATTTTTGTTAATTGTAAAACGACATTTGAAAATTATCCCGCATGAGTTTCTTTTCAATGAAAAATCAAAATTTATTCTAAGGAGAAATAACAATTATTTCTAACCTTAAGAGTGAGGTATGAAAGAGGATGAATTGTGAAGAGTAATGATAAACGGAAAAATAAAAGTGTCCAGGGATGGGAATGAACCTGTAGGGGACATGTAAAAATTATTGTTTTGTATTTCTATTTTATGTAAATTTTATTTGCTTTTAAAAATTCGTATTTGTTTGTTGTCATATTAATATAATAAAATAATTATACATCATTTTTAATATAAAACATAAATCATATAAAATGTAAATATTTATCTATGATATATCAAACACATATATCTAACATTATATAGTCTAGAAATGATTTTTGACCACACACACTGAAAAACAAAAATAACTTCAACATGTAATATACGCCAATTTAACCCTACTGATAATTTGTATAAATAAATGTAATTAAAAGTTGATTTTACAATAAATAATTTGTTAACGACTCCGCTTATAAATCTAACGCCGCCCACATAAATTTAAATACGCGGTATTTAAAATATAAACTTTAAACGAACATTTGCAAGCAATCAAACAAGAATTTCAATTTGATCAAAAGTGAAAAATAAAATTACTCATAATATCAAATTATAAATATTTAAGAAATACATATTAAATAATTATATTTAAAACAAAAAATATAACATATTTCGCAATATTTGAAAACAACGTAAACGTACATCGTTTGGTATTTAATTCAAGGCAAATTTTGAACTTATAACAAAATCGCTATCAAATATAATTTTAAGAAATTATTTATGTGGTTTGTTATTAACCACCACATAAATTGGTGAGTCGAACAAAAGAACCAGCACAACGAATTGATAAAATGAAAAGTGAGGAAACTGAGAAAGTTGAGACCTATAAGGTAAATATTAAACTTCCACCTTTCTGGATTGAAAGACCTGATATATGGTTCCATCAAGTGGAGGCTCAGTTCTTGATAAATAATATATATAAAGACAGAAAATACGAAATTCAATTATTTGATCGCTCAATTGGAACCAAAGTATGTCGAAAACCTCTGGGATATAATTACCTCTAAAGAATTAAATAAATATTCAGAGGCAAAAGAGAGACTTCTGAGAATATTCAAAGATGGCGAATCTAAAAGAATTCGAAAACTGTTATCAGGAATCGAACTAGGTGATCTAAAGCCTAGCCAGCTGTTGCAGAAATTGAAATCATTAGCAACAGAGGACTTATCCGATAAAATTATAAAGACGCTATGGCTCGAAAAACTACCACAGGCAATTCAGCAAATTTTAATAATTAGCGAGGAAGAACTCGACAAATTGGCAGTAGTGGCTGATAGAATAGCCGAATTAAACCCAAAGGCGGAGATTTACGAGGCAGATAAGCCGGAGAATGAAACAAAAATGTTATTAAAAAAAATTGAATCTCTGGAACAGAAAATAGAAAGTATGGAAATGGAGCATCAAGGTAGATCTCGTGACCGAAGTTCACGTGATTATCGCTACAATGCACGCTCCCGTTCCCGATCTAAGGGCAAATATAATCCAAAGGGAAAATTTTGCTATTTCCATTATAGGTATGGAAAAAACTGCCTACCTGGAAAATGTAAAAAGCCATGTGAATGGGTCAATGCGGAAACTCCAACCAGCAGTAAGTGGTGCGACGCACTCTGCTGCTGGACAGAACATACGTCGCAATAACCGTTTATTTGTAAGTGACAAAATACTGGCATGCGATTCTTAGTAGATAGTGGAGCTGATGTTTCCTTAATACCTTTCAAAGGAAAAATTGGGACCACCCTGAACGATTTCAAGCTATATGCAGCCAATGGAACCGAAATCTCCACGTACGGTACTCAAATATTATCTTTAGATCTTGGTCTACGGCGACAATTCCAATGGCCATTTGTAATAGCTAAAACCAACAGGGGTATACTTGGAGCGATTTTCTAAATAATTTCAAATTAATCCTCGATATTAATAGAAGACAATTGATTGACGGTATAACAAACCTGACAATAAAAGGTGATATCTGCTCAATCTCTGAAGAGACTTTTAGCTCTTATAGAACAACATCAAATTTTTCTAAACTATTGGCTAATTACCCATATATTACGAGGCCCAACGTAGGAATAATGAAAGCTAATCACGATGTGAAGCACTTTATAATAACAAAAGGACCACCAGTGTTCTCTAGAGCTCGACAGTTGGATCCAAAAAGATTAAATGAAGCTAAACAAGAATTCCAATTTATGCTCGAGCATGAAATAATCAGGCCATCAAAATCACAATGGGCTAGTCCACTTAACCTGGTCACCAAAAAAGACGGCACTTTAAGACCTTGTGGTGACTACAGAAAATTAAATTCTCAAACCTTGCCTGATCGCTACCCAATACCTAGATTGGAGGACTTTCAGCATATTTTAAGTGGAAAGATGATTTTTTCTAGGCTTGATTTGTTTAAAGCCTATTTCCAGATCCCCATTGCCGAGGAGGACAAGCCTAAAACAGCCATAATAACTCCATTTGGACTTTATGAATTCAACGTCATGAGCTTTGGCCTTAGAAATGCACCAGCTACGTTTCAGCGTTTTATTCATGAAGTGCTTCGTGGCTTGGATTTTACATTTCCCTATTTGGACGATATATTAGTGGCTTCAGAAACTCATGAAGAACATGAAACTCATTTAAAATTGGTTCTCGAGAAACTACAAAACTATGGATTGCGCATAAACATCGCTAAATCTATCTTAGGAGTTGACCAATTGGAATTTCTGGGGCACTGGATAACAAATGGAGGGTCTCAACTGCTTCCATCAAAGGTTCAAACAATTTTAGATTATAAACTGCCAACGACGAAACGGGAATTGCGTACCTTCCTAGGTATGGTAATTTTTTATCGTAGATACCTTAAGAACGCAGCTTCTACGCAGGCTCTTCTTCAGGATTATCTGAAAGATTCAAAAAATAATGATAAAAGAAAAATTGATTGGTTAGAAGAGGCCAAGTTGCAGTTTGAAAGATGTAAACAAGACTTAGCAAGTGCTGCATTATTATGCTACCCCAAACCTGCACTTCCATTATCGCTCTGTACAGACGCATCTAATAATGCTATTGGTTCAGTTTTGCAGCAATATGAAAATAGTTGTTGGAAGCCAATAGCATTCTTTTCGAAGAAGTTAAATAATGCTCAAAAGGTATACAGTACCTATGATAGAGAATTACTTGGAATTTATTTGAGTATTAAAAAATTTAAATATATGTTGGAAGGAAGAGAATTCTATATATTCACTGATCATAAGCCATTAGTATATGCTTTCAAACAAAATAATGAAAAAGCTTCGCCAAGACAACAGAGACAACTTCAATATATTTCACAATTTTCCACAGACATCCGGCATATTAGTGGTAAAGAAAACATTGTTGCAGATACATTGTCTAGAATAGAAGCAGTTACAAGTATTGATTATGATAAAATTGCAGAGGAACAAAATAATAGTGATGAATTACTTAATCTAGGCAAAGAAAATACATCGCTAAAATTTAAACAATATCCATTACAATCTGGCAAAATGCTTTGGTGTGATGTGTCAACAGAAAATATAAGACCGTTTATTCCAGAAAAATTTCGAATTCAAATCTTTCATCAATTTCACGATTTAAATCATCCGGGTATAAAGGCTACAATTAATCAACTTAAATGAAAATTTATCTGGAAAGAAATAAAAAGGACGTTCGAAAATGGTCCCAGGCTTGCATTAATTGTCAAAAAACAAAGGTAACGAGGCACACAAAATCCCAAATTGGTACATTTCAAGAGCCCGACGAAAGATTCAGTGTGATTCATATTGATTTAATTGGGCCACTACCTCCATCAAATGGAAAGTATTATTGCCTCACTTGCATTGACAGATATACGTCCTGGATGGAAGTGATACCCTTGGAGAACATAACATCTGAGAGTGTAGCCCTAGCCTTTTATAATAACTGGGTGTCAAGATTCGGAACTCCCTACACTATAGTTTCAGATCAGGGAAGACAATTTACATCTCAAGTATTCAAAGATCTTGCAGTTATATGCGGTACGAAACTGCTACATACTACTCCTTACCATCCTCAAAGTAATGGTAAAATTGAACGTTTTAATCGGACACTTAAAACTGCTATTAAAGCTCATAATTCAGTCAAATGGACCGATTCTCTGCCGACAATACTTCTAGCATTACGCGCTGCTATTCGAGAGGATACGGGTTTTTCAATATCACAGATGGTTTATGGAAAAACCATTAAATTACCTGGAGAATTTTTTGAGAAGCCTGTAAGTCGAGTTGATTCCAGTTTATTTATATCGAACCTCATAGAGTATATGCATATGGTTAGACCAATAACAACGAATCACAATGTGACCAAAGATATTTTTATCCATAAAGATTTATTTAAATCTGATCAAGTTTTCTTGAGAATCAATAGAATTAGAAAGCCTTTAGAACCATATTACGAAGGACCTTATCCAGTTCTTGAAAAATCTGATAAATATTTTACGCTATAAATTAAGAACAGGGAAGTGAAGATATCGATAGATCGATTAAAGCCCGCTTATATCTTGAGAACACTAGATCAACCTGCCAGCAGTGGAGATCCCATCATACCTGCCAGCAGAGAAAATCCCATCATACCTACCAGCAGAGAAGTTCCCATCGGACCTTCCAGTAAACCGCAACCATCTAAGCCAGGGGTGCGGTTCGAATTGCCAAAGGAGACCCGCAGCGGAAGACGGATAAAAACTCCTTCCAGGTACAATGAGTCTATTGGACGTGACTTCCGTCACTGGAAGGGGAGTGATGTAGGGGACATGTAAAAATTATTGTTTTGTATTTCTATTTTATGTAAATTTTATTTGCTTTTAAAAATTTGTATTTGTTTGTTGTCATATTAATATAATAAAATAATTATACATCATTTTTAATATAAAACATAAATCATATAAAATGTAAATATTTATCTATGATATATCAAACACATATATCTAACATTATATAGTCTAGAAATGATTTTTGACCACACACACTGAAAAACAAAAATAACTTCAACATGTAATATACGCCAATTTAACCCTACTGATAATTTGTATAAATAAATGTAATTGTTGGGTCAGATTTTCCACCAAACAAGACCCAACAAAGATGTAAACATTTACATCATATAAAAATATACGCAGTGTCTCGCCGAAGTGTTTGTTGCCTAGGTGGAGAACTCCCAACGATGGCCGGCAATGCTCCATTCCCACGAAGGATGTACAAAGAGCACATGTACAAATAAAACTAGACACTTGAGGACTCCAGACTTCCATGCCGAAAGCTGATGCCTGGTGGGGAGGAAGACACGGTTGACATCCAGAGACATCCATGCCGGGAGCTGCTGTACCATATGTACATATATCCCCCCCCCCCCATTATTAGATAGAGGTGACCAAGGGAAAACAGTTTTTGTCATATAAACATTAAATCAATAACCTTATTTTTTTAATACTCGGGATATATATATATTGTTTAATTTACTAAAGGAATTAATTTGTTTTTTCAATATACAATTTTTTTTTTCTCCCGCGCGGCAACACGGTAAATTGGAGGCGTGGTCATGATCACTTGTGTGTTTGCTTTCGACGAATGAAAATGCCAGCCAATAGAAACATTGGCGTGATCAGCGAATGAAAATGAAGAGAGGCTAGGATAAAAGGGGCTTTTCTTGGCTAAGGAAACAGGGACGGAGTCGCTCAGTGACAGGAGAGATCCAGCCAGTCGGGCCTGAGACGTAGAGGAGACCAGACCTTACCGCCGCTTTCGAGAGAAGGTAAGCCCCGCGCCATTATGATTTAGCCTTTCCTACCCCCCCCCCCCCCCCCCCCCCTATTTTTTTCCGAGAAGGAGCGAATTTATTTAGATTTTGAATGGGCCCTAAAGGGCTTTAAATAATAACTTAAAAGAATGTTAGGATTCTTGTATCTTGTCCCGCTAGAATAGATGGAGATCCATGTTCTCCCCTATATATAGAAGAATCTGTAAACTTAAGTCACCTCTACCTAGACTATTATGTAAATAGCATGTCCCGCTAGTATAAAATGTCCCCATAATCTCGCCTAATCCGAATAAATATCTAGCATATAACCCATATGGAGAGTTTTGTTTCCCCTCATACATTTTTCATTCTCTTGTTTTCATCAAACTGTGTGCATAGCTTGGCAAAAATTCCACTCCTAACAGATTATATAGAATCCAGAATAATCAAATTTGATCTAGCTCAAATGTCCATTGAAGATCTAATTACTTACGAACCCCATGCTCCAAGTATAGTCAAATCATTCTTACACGCAAAAATGAATGAAATTTTTGAGAACACTAATGAAATTTTCAGAAGCTTTTTCGTATTAGGAATTCCAAGATTTTTCCGTCCAAATTTTTATAATATCCAATTCATTACAGATCATGGCAATTTTGGGAAATTTTTGGCAACTATCGGCGCCGTGAAGGAACCAGGATGCTTCTGCGGAGGTGAAATTCAAGACGCGAGACATCTACTTCTGGAGTGCCCAATTTTCCGGGATTTTAGGGAAAATAGATTTGGTCGTATTGGCCAGCTTGATGAATTTGTAGACAAAAAAGAAAAGTATAAAAATTTTGATCAATTTTGTAAATACATATACAACTTTCTCTTGAATTGGAAAAAAGAGAAGGAATCTTAGAAAAAAAAAAAAGAACTGCGATGCTTGCTCTGTGTGTTTTGCTTTGTTGTTTGTTTTTCTCTTTGGACAATTTTCTTTAGTTAATTTATGTAAAATAATGAATTGAACAGGATTGTATATAGCCGTATTGCTGTAATGCAGTGAAATGTATTGGCGCAAATATCCCTGAGTTTGGGATATCGCGTTTCATGATGTTAATAAAGTTAATAATAATAATAATGGCACTACCCCCACACCTTATTATCATAAATTGTACTGAATATAGACTGCCGACTCTGATGGAATAGAGTTGTGTACTATGTTTTTGCTGTGATATGTTGACACAGCAACAGTTGCAAAATACGACTTTATTAGGGCTGCCTTGAAGGTATCTCTCTGTCAGGTTTTAGTAATATTTGTATCCTAGGGTGAAGAATTTGTCCCTCTTTCATTGTTTAAAACAAAATATAGTATGATTCTTATCTATTTGGAGGGAATGTTACTAATAATAAAGTCTTCTAATAATTACTGGCCAACATACACTGCCGAGCGTGCCTGCCATAGGAGCTAGTTCTCCTGTCTGTGTTTCAGTGAGTTATTCCATCATATTTCCCATTATACCACCTCCTGATTTAAATCTAATAAGACTCATGCCGCCTTATATTCCTAGATCGTTCTCTTTATGGTGTTACTGAAACCTTCCTTTGTTTTAAATATATTACAAATGTCATTGTCAATAGTATAAGTCTATAGTCTTGCTTGTTTTATAGCATATTTTGTTGGATTTTAGTATAATCTTTACAAATAGAGTCCTTTCCATATATCCAGATAATAACCTAATTCAACACATTTTGTTGAATCTTTATTATAAAAATCGGGATTAAAGGATACCTGCATGTCTAATCAGATCTTTATACCAATAAAATCAAAACCTGGTACTTCATGATATCTAATTTGAGATATTGACTTCAACTTATTATACTTCAATAGAAGTGTTAATTTGGTCTTCTATATTCAGGATTTTAGTTTCTAATAATAACATGTTCATCTTTATCTGAGATCTCCCAAAGTCGTTGGATGATCTCAAAGAACGTGACACAAAAATGGGCGCGTCACGGACCCGAGTCCGTTGAACTGTAGAGGAGGCAAAATGGATGGCGACCCATTCCAGCGTCTATTTTTTTATTTTCATGGGAGAGCCGACCACTATTAAGTCTATAGTTTGGTTGTCTTTATAGCTTATCTGTTAGACGTTGGTATAATCTTTACAAGTAGGGTCCCTCCCACATATATCCAGATAGTAAACTAATTCCAATGTCTTAACCTCTGCGAAATCTTTATGACAAATAATAAAACTCCGAGGTTGCGTTTTTTTTTTTTAAACCACTTAATAAGGCTCTAGCTTTCGGATATGGTGGTCCTTCTACAGGAGCAACGCGATGGTAGTGAATCGTTAGTAGCTAGATATATTTACCTAATATATTTACATCTTTACAAAAATTTCATAAAGGAACTATTAACTTCTTGATATATGCTAAGTATCCAGACTATTTACATATTCCTAAACTTAGGTAAAACTATTATATAATAATTTAACTTATGAAATTTGAATTAGCTATGGAACAGAGTTATTGAAACAAGAGTACTGTGTTAAATACGGGGAAGTGTACGTTTAATTGCTATTTATGAGTTCTCTGTGTGATTCTGGAATTTCAATGTGCCTATTGATGCTGGCGTGTTTAAAAAAAAAAAAAGGTTTCTAAGTACAGTCTTTTCTGTTCGTTGTTTATATTAGTATAAAAGGTTTTTGGGTTACTCAGGTTGAAGGTGTGATCTGTATTTTGAGTGTGTTGGAATAAAGGAAATTTTTTTTTCTCCTTTCTATTTATGGATCTGGTGTGCCCATCCATTCTACCTATTACTTGTCTGCCGGTTTCGCCTATGTACATACTATTGCATTGGTTGCATTCTATTGAGTACATCACTTGACTGTTACATATTGGTGAGTTATGGCTATCTTTTTGTTATGATTTCTGACTATTGCGCCTATGTTAGGTGTGTTTTCATAATATGTCTTTATACCATATTTCCTAATTCCTCGGGCTATTGTTACGCAGTTAGGAGGGTAAGGTATGATGCAAATAGATTTGTATGTTTGACTATTGTTTGTTTTATTTGGGTTATAAAAAATGCCTTAATATGAATCTATTTACAGTTGATCTGTAGAAATTATAGAGGTCCGTCGTTATAATTTTCCTCTATGAAATAGCTACCAGCGTCCTCAGTGGGTTGCTAAATCGCCAGAAGGTGTGGTTATCCCAGAAATCTCTCAAAGGGATGGTTGAGACAACAAGGGAGGCAGGGGAAGGGGCCGCCATTTTTTCTTTCATGGAAGAAGAAGGAGGGTGGGGGGAGAACGGACGTTGGACTCCCACATTCCTGAGACTTTGTTAGTTCCCGAGACACCCGACTCTATGCACATTCCAGGAAGGACCTGTCAACGGGCCTCCCTGACGCTGGGCCTCCTTTGGGGGGTCCTTCCTCACGCCTTGTATGGAAGAAAGTTTTCACTTGAGTCCCCCTGTACCTTGTATATTATCTGATGTTCCACCTCCTCAAGTGTAACCTTAGCTGTATAGGTCCTATATTTGCCTATTCCTATGTCACACTGGTATACCCTAATAAGGAAGTTTTACTAGGTCACTCCTTACATGCTCCGTTCCCATAGGTCTAAAATCGGGAACGCGACAATGGCGCCCAACGTGGGGCCCGAATTTAGTATATATTTCGTATTAAATACCTTGAAATATATACCTAATGAAAATCCATACTATTTAATTATTTAATTAATTAAATTGGTGAAGTAGTCCACACCTTGAGTCAAGAGTCTATATCTAGAGTGACTTACAAAAATTTCCAGTGGTCTTAATTAAGGAATGTCATGTCGTTGTCTTGAGATTTCCCGCTAATTTTAAGAGCTATTCATAGGGCCCTTTCAGTTTTCTAATCACACCTACTGTTATAATTTTAAATCGTGAATTTTAATTTATGCTTTCCGTTTCACTGACATTTTATCGGGCAATGAAAGTTAAGTTGAGGCGATGTCTACCGCATCACTAGCCGCTGTGATTACGATCCACATTGTTTGTGACAGAGCCTTAATAATATCATTGATTTCTGATATCAAAGTAAAACGTTTATGGGGATGAGTATCTTTTATTCCGATCTTCTCAAGCTTTCGGGCTTGTCTGCCCTTCTACAGGAGAAACATATACAATATATCAAGAAAATATAACGCCGCCTGATGCTAAAACTATTATGATTCTATGTACATATATATATATATATATATATATATATATATATATACATTAGGATGTTTTTGCATATTGTTTGTTTTCTTAAGATATATATATTTTTTATTTTGGTTAAGGTATTTATACATATTCTACTATTGTTTGCTATATTCTATGAATTATCTTATAGGTTAGAAATTATATTATTTAAGCAGTTTTATAATAGTTATTAGCTATTACATAAAAGTTACTTATATTATTGTTGATATTATTAGCTGGTACTAGGATATATTGTGTTATATGTTTCGGGCAAATATATTTTCTATTAATGCTATTGTGTTTTCTGAATAATAGAGAATCAATTATAAGCCTTTGATATTTGCTGTTTATGTTATTGTAAAGTATTCTAGGTTCTCCTAATGCGAAAGTGTGGCCTGTTTCTTTGCAGTATTGGATAATTAGAGATCTATTGTCTTGATTAATAACGTTGCGTCTATGTTCATATATTCTATTGCTGGCTCTCCTTCCTGTCTCCCCTGCGTATTTGGCTTGGCAGTTGTTGCATTCTATGGAATATATTGCCTTTTATTTTCTGTTTTGGTTAGTGGGTTTTATGATATTAAGATTATATTAGATAGTGGATTTTAATGGTGGAGCCCCCATGTTAGGGGGATAACTGTAATATGTTTGGATGCCGAGGTTTCTTAAGTGGTTGGCTATTGTTATAGATGTTTGTGAGTATGGAATGTAACATATCGCCCTATAGATATTTGTGGTTTTGTTTATTGGGTTATTGATTGTTATACTTTTGTGGAAATTTTTTAATATAAAGGTGGTTGGGTATCCTGCTTGCTGGACATTGTTTATAATGTTCTGTGTCTCAATCATTTTGAATTCTGTAGCGAACACCATTGATTACAACTTTTATTATTTTATTTTCTTAAATTATTTTATACAGTATGAGAAATGAGGCTGGATTGCCATGGTTCAAATTTAGAACGGCGATCAGTGTTTTACAGTAGTCTACTGAAATGACTTATAATTTTTTTTTATCATAGCTCTGATATAATTTCTCACAGCAGAGGTGAGTTGTGATAATTATTGCCGGCCACAAATTTCTTAACTTTATTTTATAGCGTTTTCTATCAAGTTATGCTAGCCTGTGCATCCAGATTAGGGCTAGCATCGTAAGAGATAGTTAATCGATTTTTCTCCAGCACATAGAGGATTGGGAGAGTGACAAATACATGAGCTTTAAGATGAAAGTAGAATTGAAGAACCAGTTAGCATACCCGTGAAGAGAGAAGTTTGATCACCATCTCTTCGTAAAGTTTTTTTTTTAAATTGAAATCAATAATGGGTAGAAATCTGGTTTTAACATTCCAATGGCAGAATCTCAAGGAATAGATATACACTGCGTGACATTGAAAATGGAACACCAAGAAATAGTGGCCAGAAAGTGATGAAACTCGGCAGACAGAGAGAGACAGGGACGAACAAGAAGTGATCTTAATTTCAAAATGATAGTCATAATACAGAACGAGAACGGCGTCGGCTTAGTAGCAAGTAGGACCACCGCGGACGGCGATGCACGCAGCAACACGTCTAGGTAGAGAGTCAATCAGAGTGCGGATGGCGTCCTGAGGGATGGCTCTCCATTCCCTCTCAACCATTTTCCACAGTTCATCTTCTGAACGCGGCTGTGGCATGGCATGCAAACGGCGTCCAATGATGTCCCAGACGTGCTCGATTGGTGAGAGATCAGGAGAGTACGGTGGCCAGGGTAGCATCTGTACATCTTGCAGAGCTTGTTGGCTAATGCGAGCAGTGTGCGGTCGGGCGTTATCCTGCTGATAAAGGGCATTGGGTACCCCCTGAAGGTAGGGGAGTGTCACCGGTCGCAGAAAATCATCAACGTATCGTTGGACCGTCATATGCCCTGAATGCGAAGTAAAGGTGACCTGGAATCATACGCGATTGCGCCCCAAACCATGATTCCACGTTGTCGCACAGTGGGGCGTTCCACAATTGCTGCCGGATTGGACCTTTCTCCCCGTCGACGCCACACGCGTACACGGCGACTATCACTGGACAAGCAGAAACGCGACTCATCTGAGAACACGACCCTGTGCCATTCCGTCATCCACGTCGATCTAGCCCGGCACCATTCCAAACGTTGGCGCCTATTCGGTGGGGTCAATCGCAGTCTTCTTAGCGGACGGCATGAGTGCAAGTCATTAGCAACCAATCGACGGGAAATGGTTCTGGTCGAGATGGAATGATCTAGGGTGTCTTGCACATGTTGCAGGATGGCGGTACAAGTGGCTTGTGGGGCCGCCACTGCTTGTCGAAAGATACGCCGATCCACACGTGCTAACGTCACTCTGGTTGCACCGACATTCCTATAAATTGCCACATTTCCTTGTTCCAACCATCTTCTCCACAGTCGGTGCACCGTGGACGCACCAAGGTGTGTATCATCTGCGATTTGACGTATGGACCAACCTGCCCTTTTCAGTCCGATCACCATGCCCCTTCGTAAAAGCGTCTGTCTGCTTGAACTGCCTCCGTTTACGATGACCTGGCATTCTTTGTTATTACACGTGTCTTTTGACACAAGAACAAAATTTCTACAATGATTTTCCTTGAAGAAATAACGACACGAATACTGTCCTTTCTGCAAGTTCCTTCCCTTATATCTTACTCCATGTGCGCACGAGGGCTGCGCATTTTACATCATTTGCATAACTCGGTTAGGCGCGTCTACCCTGAAATTTGCATAATTTTCTGGCCACTATTTCTTGGTGTTCCATTTTCAATGTCACGCAGTGTAGTAACCAATTTGCGCAAGTACTTTTAATCACTGTGGAACTATTTATTAACTTAGGACAACTACCTGGGATAATCTTTAAATATATTCAAAGGAAAGGAGATGACTGAAGCTTGTGTCTACAAGACAGCTGAGATATCCCGAGGCACGCGTGGACAGCTTTAAGTTGATGTCAAGGCAGCAAAAAGCCACCTGTGTTAGAGACAGGATCTATCTAATAATGGGGGTATAGGAGACTGGAGAGTTTATCGAGGCTCGATTTTGACACTTGTATATAATGAGGAAATTAGCGGGATGCGAGTCCCCAGTGCGGAGTAATGTCACTTAAAGGCTGTGAATAAGGATTGATAAAGCCTGGACACCCGAGCAAAGATATAACATTGAATGTAATTCGGAACCTGTAGGCGTGAGGCGGTATCGTGGTTGGTTTAGAAGGCTAGACACGCGAGAAGGGCGGCCCCCTTTGACGACGTTTTCTGCCAAGGATGATCACTGGATGCCGATAGACCGCTTAAAGGGTGTGTTCCCCACATAGGAAATGTCATTGAAGATGTGCCAGCATGAAGAGAAGAAAGATCTAGGACGAGATGACGTTTCCTAAAATTGACACTCAAGGTGATACGCCTGGACCATAGATGAGGCAGTGAAGTCCATCTAGAATATGGCTCTATTCCAGAACAAAATGTGGATAGATCGAGCTGAGGTGACGCCTCCATATTAGATATACCTCTGTAAATTCTTAAATGTCCACATATATATTTCCACAGTGAATTATACAAGTTGCATACATATCTCATGAGCCAGGAATGTAACGAATGTAACGACACGAATACTGTCCTTTCTGCAAGTTCCTTCCCTTATATCTTACTCCATGTGCGCACGAGAGCTGCGCATTTTACATCATTTGCATAACTCGGTTAGGCGCGTCTACCCTGAAATTTGCATAATTTTCTGGCCACTATTTCTTGGTGTTCCATTTTCAATGTCACGCAGTGTAGTAACCAATTTGCGCGAGTACTTTTAATCACTGTGGAACTATTTATTAACTTAGGACAACTACCTGGGATAATTTTATTTTATAGCGTTTTCTATCAAGTTATGCTAGCCTGTGCATCCAGATTAGGGCTAGCATCGTAAGAGATAGTTAATCGATTTTTCTCCAGCACATAGAGGATTGGGAGAGTGACAAATACATGAACTTTAAGATGAAAGTAGAATTGAAGAACCAGTTAGCATACCCGTGAAGAGAGAAGTTTGATCACCATCTCTTCGTAAAGTTTTTTTTTTAAATTGAAATCAATAATGGGTAGAAATCTGGTTTTAACATTCCAATGGCAGAATCTCAAGGAATAGATATACACTGCGTGACATTGAAAATGGAACACCAAGAAATAGTGGCCAGAAAGTGATGAAACTCGGCAGACAGAGAGAGACAGGGACGAACAAGAAGTGATCTTAATTTCAAAATGATAGTCATAATACAGAACGAGAACGGCGTCGGCTTAGTAGCAAGTAGGACCACCGCGGACGGCGATGCACGCAGCAACACGTCTAGGTAGAGAGTCAATCAGAGTGCGGATGGCGTCCTGAGGGATGGCTCTCCATTCCCTCTCAACCATTTTCCACAGTTCATCTTCTGAACGCGGCTGTGGCATGGCATGCAAACGGCGTCCAATGATGTCCCAGACGTGCTCGATTGGTGAGAGATCAGGAGAGTACGGTGGCCAGGGTAGCATCTGTACATCTTGCAGAGCTTGTTGGCTAATGCGAGCAGTGTGCGGTCGGGCGTTATCCTGCTGATAAAGGGCATTGGGTACCCCCTGAAGGTAGGGGAGTGTCACCGGTCGCAGAAAATCATCAACGTATCGTTGGACCGTCATATGCCCTGAATGCGAAGTAAAGGTGACCTGGAATCATACGCGATTGCGCCCCAAACCATGATTCCACGTTGTCGCACAGTGGGGCGTTCCACAATTGCTGCCGGATTGGACCTTTCTCCCCGTCGACGCCACACGCGTACACGGCGACTATCACTGGACAAGCAGAAACGCGACTCATCTGAGAACACGACCCTGTGCCATTCCGTCATCCACGTCGATCTAGCCCGGCACCATTCCAAACGTTGGCGCCTATTCGGTGGGGTCAATCGCAGTCTTCTTAGCGGACGGCATGAGTGCAAGTCATTAGCAACCAATCGACGGGAAATGGTTCTGGTCGAGATGGAATGATCTAGGGTGTCTTGCACATGTTGCAGGATGGCGGTACAAGTGGCTTGTGGGGCCGCCACTGCTTGTCGAAAGATACGCCGATCCACACTTGCTAACGTCACTCTGGTTGCACCGACATTCCTATAAATTGCCACATTTCCTTGTTCCAACCATCTTCTCCACAGTCGGTGCACCGTGGACGCACCAAGGTGTGTATCATCTGCGATTTGACGTATGGACCAACCTGCCCTTTTCAGTCCGATCACCATGCCCCTTCGTAAAAGCGTCTGTCTGCTTGAACTGCCTCCGTTTACGATGACCTGGCATTCTTTGTTATTACACGTGTCTTTTGACACAAGAACAAAATTTCTACAATGATTTTCCTTGAAGAAATAACGACACGAATACTGTCCTTTCTGCAAGTTCCTTCCCTTATATCTTACTCCATGTGCGCACGAGAGCTGCGCATTTTACATCATTTGCATAACTCGGTTAGGCGCGTCTACCCTGAAATTTGCATAATTTTCTGGCCACTATTTCTTGGTGTTCCATTTTCAATGTCACGCAGTGTAGTAACCAATTTGCGCGAGTACTTTTAATCACTGTGGAACTATTTATTAACTTAGGACAACTACCTGGGATAATCTTTAAATATATTCAAAGGAAAGGAGATGACTGAAGCTTGTGTCTACAAGACAGCTGAGATATCCCGAGGCACGCGTGGACAGCTTTAAGTTGATGTCAAGGCAGCAAAAAGCCACCTGTGTTAGAGACAGGATCTATCTAATAATGGGGGTATAGGAGACTGGAGAGTTTATCGAGGCTCGATTTTGACACTTGTATATAATGAGGAAATTAGCGGGATGCGAGTCCCCAGTGCGGAGTAATGTCACTTAAAGGCTGTGAATAAGGATTGATAAAGCCTGGACACCCGAGCAAAGATATAACATTGAATGTAATTCGGAACCTGTAGGCGTGAGGCGGTATCGTGGTTGGTTTAGAAGGCTAGACACGCGAGAAGGGCGGCCCCCTTTGACGACGTTTTCTGCCAAAGTTTGATCACTGGATGCCGATAGACCGCTTAAAGGGTGTGTTCTCCACATGGAAATATCATTGAAGATGTGCCAGCATGAAGAAAAGGAGGGTCTAGGACGAGATGACGTTTCCTGAAATTGACACACAAGGTGATAAGCCTGGGCAATAGATG